>JARYZH020000072.1:1255070-1855070 GCA_030021035.2 Notholithocarpus densiflorus | reverse complement strand
GACTCGATTAAGAAATAATGAAGTATGTAGTGAGTGGGTTTTGCATATTGTGTAAATTTTACAATCTAATTGATCAATTGGATTACGAGATACCAAAAAATAAACAAAAATTAAGATCAGAAACGACATGCAAGACAAACCCTAGATAGAGTGAGAGAGAGATAAAGAAGTACTGTTGTTGATGATAGCACTGGTCTTTGAACTCTTCGGCGGCGAATTTGAGAACGGTCGTGAAAGGTGCTGCCTCTGGAACGCTAATAGAGAGAGAGTTTGATTTGAACGAACACTTTGAAGGAAGTCTGAAAGCCAGATTGAGATAGTGAGAGCACGATTGAGACAGTTAGAAGGAGATTGAGAGAGTAAGTCTGAGTGAGAGAGAGGGAGATTGAGAGACTTAGGGAGATTGAGAGCGAGATTGAGAAAGTGAGAGGGAGAGGGAGATTGAGAGAGTAAGACTGAGTGAGGGAGATTGAGAGATAGTGAAACGGTGAGTATTGATAGTGAGTGGAACGGTGAGTGAGATTCAGCCAAACCCGAGCCATACTCGAGTTTATGGAGCTCGGGTACTGCTAACACAGTACTCGAGTCCAAGAAACTCGAGTACCAAGTGGCATTTTTTAATACCCAAATGCCAGGTCAGCCTGTGCCACGATGTCAGGGCTTCTAGGAACTCGAGTTTACTGTAGTCGAGTACCATTTGGAACTCGAGTTTGTAGAGCTCGAGTACTAGAAAAGTGGTACATCACTAATTAGTTCCAAAACAGTGCTTTTTTGCTACAAATTTTGGAACAGTGCTTTTTTGCTACAATTTTTGCAAAATTGTGGTATTTGGCCATTTTCATCAAATAAGAAGAGAGGTTCTGATTGAGAAAGACAAAGAAAGGGAAAAAAATAAAAGAAGAAAGAGAAAGAAAGATAGAATAAATAAATAAAATAGAGAAAGAGTCGTTGGGTGGAGTGTGATTGAGACTAGACATTGAAGCGGGTCTCACATAGATGCAAAGAATTACAATAATACCATCCTAACTCATTTCTCATCATTTAAAAACAGGGGGGAATGTGCAAAATAGGCAAGTAAAAGGGATGTATATAGTTAATTAGGCAACGTTTGAAACAATTATGGAAAGTAGCATCTCGAGTTTTAGAAACTCGAGATCCATATTACTGAAAATACCACATAAATCTCGAGTCTTTAAGACTCGAGTTCCATGCAAAAAAAATTTCCTCTATAGTGGCGTTTTTAAGCCTTACAGTGACGTTTTAAAGCCCTATAGCGGCGTTTTTCTGCAAAAAAAAATTTTATAAGTGATCACCCCATACCAGGTTTAAGGAGCCCTATAGTAGCGTTTTTAAGCCCTATAGTGACGTTTTAAAGCCCTATAGCGGCGTTTTTCTGCAATTTATGGAACTCGAGTCTTTAAAACTCGATTTTTATGTGGATTTTTTTCCAAATCAACCCATTCTCTTACAAATCGAGACTTAAAAACTCGATTTTTATCTTAGAACTCGAGTTTTAGACACTCGAGATGCTAGTTTTCAATATTGTTTTGATCCGTGACAATTAACTAAATTTTTTTATATTTGTTGTTATTTGGAAAGGGAGTTCTTAAAAACAGCCTAAACTTGTTTTCAATTTTCATTACCCTTACTCAATTTTTTAAGCTTTTAAGTTATGAAAACTAAAAACAAAAATTTAACCAAACAATGCAATAAGATGTGGGACCCACAAAAAGTGAGTAATGATCGGTGAAAACTCCCTAAACCAAACCTGGCCTGAGGATTCCATTTGTGTTCTGTTTTGTGTTTGCTGATCATAGAAAGAAAGAAAAAAAGAGAATAAGAATGTCTGGTCCTCAGTGTTGCTCAAACCCTCCAACCTTGAACCCAAATGCTGGAGCAGGCCACGTTGAACAGCTTGGTGGACTCAGCACCTATGTCTCTGGCTCTCCCAACTCCAAGCTCGCCATCGTTCTCATCTCTGACCTTTATGGTACCTACAGTTTTCTTTGACACTTCACTTTTTTTGCTTGCTTTTGTGGTGTGCTCTAATTTTCACTTCAAACTGTGATCTGGGTGTTGGATTTTGTGTTGTGAGGATACCATTGGGGGGCTCTTTAGATTCATTTTAGGTGATTGGTGGAGGAAATGGTGTTTAAGTTTTGGAAAATATTACATTTTGAACTCTATAATTTAGGATTGTAACAAATAACAAATGAGACCCTGAGGTTTCAAAATGCAACAGATTTAGGTGGAATAGAATTGTGATTGAGGATTAATATAGGTTTTTGCTGAATTTTTCCTTTGTAATATATGCTTATGTCAAAGATTTCCAACATGTTCCTACCCAAAAAAAAAAAAGATTTCCAATATGTTTAGGCACACGTTTTGATGTACCAAACATAGGCCATTGAGTATTGTCACATATACTTGATACCATTTCATCAATACAACAATTTATGATTGTACAATCACAGAGTTCACTTTCTGTTTGTTTAGGAGAAAGTATCTTATATGTCATGATTTATGTGAGACTGACATATAGTATCATATAAGTTTTATACACCAGACGTATACATGATTTTTTTTTTTTTTTTTTTTTGTGTGTCCAGAGTCACAAATTATTGATCACAAATTCGATCTCACTCTCTTGGGCTCAAAGCAATATTCTAAACCATGGAGTTAAAAAATTGAGGGGCTTTCTTGTAAGTAAGCCTTCGATGGTTGGTCATTTGATTTACCTAATGCCCATTGATGAAGATGTTTTTATTGATGAAGAGGTTTTTATTGTTTATACCATGACTTGGCGTCTGTTAACATTTACACGCCACTGCTTTGACAGTGACTGAATTCACTTTTTTAGCAGACTTTAAAGGAACAAAGATAAGAGACATCCATCTTTGGCTTTAAATTTGTCACCAAGACAATAGGAACTAGTTTTAGGACAAGTGTTAAAATAAGGGTACGAAGTATGAACGATGTCTTTGAGTCTTTGACAAAACCACAGCCTTTTTTGACTCTCTATCATCACACAATATGATGTTTTGGCACAGTAAATTCAACTACTGCAGCATCAAAGCCACATTAGTTTAACCACAGGAATTCCATTTACGTACACCACTCATTCTCTATACTTGTTGTGTTGGACACTTCTTCCCTCCAACTCTCACTCACCCCCTAATCATTTGGTATTTGTTTTTGCTAATGAATCACCCTACAAGATACACGTTGCACATTATGAGTGAGATCATATTTAGTGTTTGATTGGGATGTTTTTATCTTTATTAGCTATTTTGTTTGAAGTGTTTATGTAGTAATGAATTGGCTTGGGGTTTCACCAAAAACAAAAATAAAAAAGAACTGGCCACATTAGTTTAACCACAGGAATTCCATTTACGTACACCACTCATTCTCTATATTTGTTGTGTTGGACACTTCTTCCCTCCAACTCTTACTCACCCCCTAATCATTTGGTATTTGTTTTTGCTAATGAATCACCCTACAAGATACACGTTGCACATTATAAGTGAGATCATATTTAGTGTTTGATTGGGATGTTTTATCTTTATTAGCTATTTTGTTTGAAGTGTTTATGTAGTAATGAATTGGCTTGGGGTTTCACCAAAAACAAAAATAAAAAAGAACTGGCTTGTGGGTGCAGAGTCTGTGGACACATGTCAAGTATTTGTCATGTTTTCATATTTCAACGAGTCTAGTACATAGGAACATTAAATCCAACTTTTGTCTATTATATAAAAATTGTACTTAAAAAGATGAAGTTTAAGAAATTGTACCTCCAACTCATTCTCATTTTTAAACGTTGACAAACAAAACGTATAATAGATGTTAAAAGTATTATGAAAGAAATAAGTTAGCTAAAATTAATTCGATTTATTACATCTTGATCACACTTATAAATAAATAAAAACATTTTAATCACAAATGCTATTACATTTAGGGTTTGTTTGGGATTCGCTTATTTTACTGAAATTGAAATTTTTTTTGCTGAAAGTACTGTAGAGGGTAAAAATTAGCTGAAATACTACAGTGAGACTCATTAATAATACCAAAAGTGCAGTGAGGCCCATGAATAATAGCAAAAATAAACTGAATAATAAAATAAACTGATTTTTTAATTTAAAGCTGAACGCACATTTAGTGTGAGAAATTTAAAGGAGAGTACTTTTTTGACAAAATGACAAGTTATCTTATTTCCCACTAATTTTGATAAAGATATGAAAAGTTCCATATAAAAAGAAAGGGGTTAAAAAAGAAAAGAAAAGAAGATAAACATGCAACCACGTAGGAACTTTGAATTTCTCCTTTCAATTCAAATTTTTTTTTACTTGTTAATTGATACCAAACAGTGTTAAATTTGTTAATCTAATCCCACTATTATTTTTTAAACCCATTTAAAAATGTAACAAATATCATTGGATAAAACAAAAACAAGAATCTCAATTGGGAATGCAAGTTGAGAAAAGTGACTATTGCCAAACCATGTACTCCAAAAATATGCAAAACATAAAGAGACTTTAAAAAAGATTATAATAATAAAAAGTGACGCAGGGAATCTAATTTATGAGAAATAAAAAACTAGGGAACAACAAAGACTTTTTGAGAATCTTTTTTTATTTGTTATTATCATTATTATTTTATTTTATTTATAATTTCTGAAATTAAATTAAACTTCATAATATACTTTGGTGTATCGTGAAAAGCATTGGAATGCGTACTGCGCACTCCGCTTACTGAACAAGTCACCCCCGCCCCCCACACACACCCAACAGTTAAAAATTAAAATACTGAAAAGTTAAAAAAAAAAAAATTAAAAAACTTCTCTTTTTTTACACTCTTTCATGGTTGAAAACTTGGAATTTAAAAGATAGATGAATTCTCCAAAACTCAAGGTATTAACTTGTTCATCACACACATTATTGTTCCATTTACTGTTTGGCTTATATGGGATGTGACAAATTTTAACTATGTTATAAATTGATATGAGTTTTTAGAAAAAATCTATAATACTTACACCTATACATTATGGTATTTTTATCACCTATATTACATGGAACAAAAATTCCATAGTTTTACTAGTGATTTTTTAAAATCCTTAATGTTAATTCAGTCAAATAAGATAGTGTCTATATGTGCGATTGAAGTTGAAGCAAATGTTGTTGAGAAGGGGTATGAGCATATGTGCATATCTCTTTGCAAGGGATATGGGCATCAAATAAATTATTATTGAGAGTGGTCCTCTGATTGTGGTGAATTTCTTGGTATGTAGCTCGTTTCCACCAACGTTCATAATTTTTGTAATTTATGGTATTCAAGATGCCATGCACCAGCTTATTAACTTGCAGAACACATTGACCAAAAATAACATGTCATACATGATAATAACTTTGTTACATTTATTAGTAACTTATGTCACATTACACAATAACTTCAAGATGAATATCATTCTCCCAAAAACATTGAAGGTACCATAGAAGGTTCCCTTTTTTTTTTTTTTTCTTTTTTTTAATTGTATAAAATATACCACATTATATTATTATCTTTTTTTGGTTGAAATATATATTTTTAGGGCAAGATTTAAATATAGTTCTTTTTTTTTTCTTTTTTGAATCCAATATAGTTTCTTTGGTTTAAAACATTAAGCCACATGATTGAATTTAATTGTAGATAACATGTTTGTGTTATGTTTTGTATGGTCATATGATTGAATTTAATTAGTGAAATTATACATAACTTATGTCCTAACTTTTAATATAATAATATATTGATACATATTTTGTATGTCGAATCAATAGAAGAGGCAAATATAACACATTATAATTAACATATTAATGGCTTAAAAAAATCATATTAATAATCACATCATTTTGAAATTTGTAGAAAATTTGAGCATTCACATTAATCCATGTATAATAGAAAAAAATATAAAATTTACACAGTTTTATCTAAAAAATGACCTACATCAGTCTGTGTATAATTGTGTAAATTACAAATTTGCTACAGTAATCATGTAAATTTACATTGACACTATTCATTTTGCATTTAGTTGTTTATTATTTATTTATGTATCTCGAGAATAAAAAAAGAAAGTGGATAATGATTGTTGTGTGTGAATAAAAATAATAATTTAAAAAATAATTTTTTTTGATATTTTAATAAAATATAGTGTAAAATAGATAATTTGATATAAAATATAAAAAAAAAGTAAAATTTTATGTTAAAATAGAAAGAAAAAAAATTTATACAAGCCGACGTGACCAAGGTGAGTTTTTCTCCATGGACCACATTTACCGCTTTATCAAGTTTACATTTTTCCGACCAAAAATGTTTTATTTTATTATTATTTTATGAGAGATGCTACGTTTACAACATTTTTACAACAAATCACAAGTGGTTAGTTGTTATTAGTTCAAATTTGAAATTAACACTAAGATTACTTTTTTGCCCCAACAATAACAACCAATAATAACCTGTCACTTAGAATTTGTTGTAAAAATATTGTAGACATATCATTTTTCTTATTTTATATATTTTTTTGGACATTTACCCGACATACAAAGTACTCAAAAATATTAGGTGGCATAAATTCCTTCACGGTGCAATACTTAACGCCGTTAAAACGTCACAGTCCAACCCTATCACAACCTCTAACGCCGTTACCCCCCATAAAAACCGTCAAAAACGACCTCAACCCAACCCAACCCCTCTCTCTCTCTCTCTTCCTCCTTTCTTCTCCGCAACATCAAAGAAATGAGAGCACTCTCAGCTTCACAGCAGCCTCACTCTCTCTCTCTCTAAAACTCTCTCTCTCTAAAACTCTCTCTCTCTCTAACATTTTCTCAGCTCTCACCAAAAAAACAGGTACGGTTCGAATTACCTCCGGTTCCTTCTTTTTCTTCATATAAATTAAACTCTTATATTTATAGCTTTTTATTTATTTTTTTAGTTTTAATATTTCCAAATTTGTTTTCTGTGTTTTCCAAAAGCATTTTCAGTGTTGACTAAGAATTCCCGCTTTTCTAGCATTAATTTCGGATCTCTCTCTCTGACTTTCGATTTTTAATTTTAATTTCTATTTTTTTAGGGCTTTTTGATTTGGACTCACTCTAAAACTCTCCCTTAAGATTAGCAGATTGATTCGATTTTCAAAAACCCCTTTTTTTCTGCTTCTATTTTCGTTTGTTTTTGTTTTTCGTGTTTCCACTTTTTTTATTTTTAGTATTTTTGGTTTGGTGTGGATACTGAGTTTGTTGTTGAAAGCAGATTATAACTGTTTTATCCAATTTTGTGAAAATCAGAGAAAACATTTATTTTTTGTTCACAAAGTCAAAGTTTTTTTTTTTTTTTTTTAATTGACTTTGTAGATATAGAAATTGGGTTGCTTTAGATTAAAATGGAAATGGGTACTGCTCTGAACAAAGTGAAACCCTAGAAGGACTGATTCAATTTGAATCGAATCGAAGTGTAATTAACAATTGAAATTGATTGTGTTGTTAGGGATTTGTGTAAGAATTGAATTTTACTCTTGAAATTAATGCTATAGTTAGTGTTATTGTGGAATTTGATTAATTTGATTGTTGTTATGGTGATTGCTTTGTAGAGTGAACAGAGTATTGGGTAGTGGTGCCATAAGTGTTATGAGTGAGAGTTGATGGTTTGCTGTTAGAATTTGAAGTTGTGGTGGCGTGTAAAAGTGTTTGAGTATGGGGTCTGTTTGTTGTGTTGCTGCTAGAGACAAGACTATACCGAATGGATCGAGTGGTGAGATTTTGCATAGGAACATTCGGTATTCGCCAACGTGGAGCTTTCGGTGGGATAACCGAGGGCGGGTAGCTGGTGAGGAGACTTCTATTGGTTGGTTATCAGATGGGATAAGTCGGAATGATGGGTCTGAAAATAAATACGAACCGTCATTTGCTGAGGAGGGAAGTCCTTTGGAACATTTTCGAAGATGTACGTGGCAGAAGTCCCTGATTTCTGAAGGAACTGCTGGGCATGTGAGGACTCCTGCTTCAGGTACTTTTCGAAAAGGGAAGCTCTTAATTTTAAACTATATGGTGCTTCCTATGATGTTGGAGTGAATTTGTTAGAAATGAAAATCTGAGTTAATAAAATCTGAGATAAAATGCCAAGTTTTTTTCCCACATGCTGCACTGGGTAGAGTAATGCCTATTCATATACCTTTCTTTTTTTGGAATGTTGTATATGATAAGTAAGTAATGTATTGAAAAGCATAAAACGAGTGTAAGCCTAGTTCACATGAATCATACAAGAGAGTAATGCCTATGATTTAATATTTTAAATTAATTTCTTGCATAATTGGAAAGTGTAAGATCTTTCGTTGTTTGCTTAGATATGTTCTTTAGTTCCTTATTAATTACATATAAAAATTTAGTTTCTCATGCATTTTTATTGATTTTAGGATGACATGTTTATAGGGGACTTCAGTTGAAAATAAAGACAAAGGCCTTTTAGTCAATTGTTATATAGGATATCATTATAGGCCAATAGCCATATGGAAGATAATTAGACAAGTGGAAGGCTTTAGGTTATAGTCGGGGTGTAGGACCTAAAATTTTGAGTGATCAAGGGGAAAGGAGAGGCGAGTGTTTTCATTTTCCTCTACATGGTTCTTTTCTAAATGATGCCAGAGCTGAACACAATTGACTGTTAGTAATGATAGTCTTGCTGAAGAGTTACATGATGAATAAAGCGAAGGACACTGGGAAATGAATGGTCGACTGCTTGAGGAGTTTTTATTATTTGATAGACATTGTGAAATGAATATTTGGAAATTGGATGTTGCATTTCTTTCTTCTCTTACTTCCCCCCCAAAGAAAACACACACACCCCAAAAAATATTATGAGTATTACCTACAAGGCTACATTCCCTTTAGTTTTCCATATATTGCTGAAATTCATATTATGCCTTGTGCATATATGTAGTTTTCACAAGTAGTTTGGGACATGAGACGGTATACAATTTTGGTACTGTGTTGATATTTGTTAACTGTTCATGGCTATATCATCATCACTATTAGGTAGTTTTTTTCCTAAGTTGTTGATAGATAGTCTCATTGAAGACATTTATCAAAAAAAAAAAAAGATAAACTCATTGAAGACAATGGGGTTAGATCCAGTCTTGGTGATGCCCAAAAGTTGTTGTCCACTAGGCAGGCTTGTTTGTCATTCCATAGTTCTTTTAATCTTTAAATTTATTTTTTTTGTCATTTTATATAAATGTGGTCAACTCAATATTGGTTGTAAAAATAAAATTGAACTTTTCAGCTTTATAGGTAAAAAAAAAAGGTTTTCCTTTTCTGTTTCTGCTAGAAACTGGTTTTCGCGGAGCTATAACACCAATCTGATGGATCAGGGATGTCCTATGGATTTTGGATTTTCATTTAGGCTGGCCGCCTATAACATCTTAAGGATGCATGCATACATACATATTTTATGAAAAGAAATGCGTTCATACATACATACATATATATACGCATGCATAAGTTTCGATTCTACATTTTATTGAAAAAAGTGCGCTCAGCAATTAGGATAATGAGATCTATTACCTATCAAAACGATGACCTCTCAAGTACATCCCCCCACCCCACCTCTCGTCTTGTCTTTGGCTGATTGTAACCTTCAGTAACTGTGATTTGAGGTATCTGATTGTTTTTTCTGTGTGTATGTATCAGATCAATCTATTTCAAGGAATGTTTCTATGGATGTGAGTTTGGATCAGGTATATCTTATCCAATGAAGGGAATTTATTCATCTGCTTTATGATTCTCTCTCTTTTATACTCTTTGTTCCAAATATGACTTTTCCCACAACATTTCCGGATCATATTGTAGGTTAAGGAATCTCCAACAGTTTCATTTCCATCTCCTATTAAACCATCACTGTCATTGCCTTCTACTTCTTCATTATTTGCATCCCCCTTGTCATCCCAAGGTCAATTGCCTCCAGCTAGCACAACTCCATCAAGGTGGCCCCGCCGTTCTCCAGGACACCAGCTTTTAAGGCAAGTATCTGATAGTCAAATCCCCGGATTCAAGTCACCTGACAGCTACTCAGTTTCCGAAGAAAGGCCAGTGCTCCCTTCTTGGAGCAATGAATCAGCTAGGGGCTCACGTGGGGGATCTTCAGATGGTTGGTCTATGCATGCCTTTTCTGGGCTTATGGCCTCTTCTAATAGAGACAGGTGGTCTTTTGATAGTGAGTCCTTTGGCTTTAATCGCGAGAAGTTAACCAGATCCAGTAGCCGAATATCAACTTCCCCCTCTGTTGATCTACAAACATGTGGGGTTTGCTCAAAACTTTTGACTGAGAAATCCTCATGGAGCGGCCAAAAGATTATTGCTAATAATGAGCTTTCTGTAGTTGCCGTGCTTACTTGTGGGCATGTTTATCATGCTGAGTGGTTGGAGACTATGACATCTGAAATTAGCAAGTATGATCCAGCTTGCCCAGTTTGTACTTTTGGGGAGAAACAGACCCTGAAATTATCTGAAAAAGCGTTGAAAGCAGAAATGGATTTTAAGGCTAGAAATAAGAGATCAAGGAATCGGGTGGTGGATAGTGATCTTGATGGTGATTCTTTTGTGCTTGAACGTTTGAAAAGTAGTCAAGGGAAAGGACCCAAGATGGCCTCCAGTTCCAGCATGAGAAGCTCCTTGGGGAAGCCTTTCTTGAGGCGGCACTTTTCCTTTGGCTCAAAAGGATCTAAAACCTTATCAGAGAACCACTCTACGAGAAAGAAGGGGTTCTTCTGGGTGAAATCAAGTAAGGAGTGAGCAAACTCTACGCTGTTAGGAGGTGAGCATTTTCTGTCTCTTCTATATGTTTTGCTTATGTTTATTTTTGAACCTCCAAATACCCAACACACAATTCATAATTGAAAATTTTGGGATTCTTGTTGGACTCAGTGTTGTTTATACATACAGATTCCAGTGTTGATATCTACAATCTCAGTTTGGACAAAAGAATTATGAAGATTGCAAGATGTCAGTCATCAAGATTTTGTTATGAAAAAATCTTCTTCTGCATTCACACTCTAAACTTCAATAGAGCTTGTGGAGTTAAGGACTGTAAAGAAGAGAAAAGAGAATCTATAGAAGGAACAGTTCAATATAAAAAAGAAAAATATATTAGAATGAAAATGCATATCATTAGACTGGTGGTCTCATTCTTATTTTGTACAGATCAATTTGTTTTTTGCATGGACACATAAATGAATTGATCCTAATGAGACTCTAATCTGTATGGTTAAGGGACCGTGGAGGTGCCAAGAGGGCAATATTATGCCCACTTACCATTGTGTGCATTGGTGGAAGGGGTGGTATTTGCTAGGCAATAGGTTTACAATATGATTTTCTGTTGATGAATTACATCACTGTTTACATACTTGATGATGAATTATTAATCCTTGCAGAGTAATGAAGAATTGTGGTTGCTGATGAACATAGACAATAGCTTGATTAGACTACTTAATTTTCAGAAGTGCATTTTTATTTGTCATTAGACAATAGCTTGATTAGACTACTTAATTTTCAGAAGTGCCTTTTTCTTTGTCATCCCTATTTTGTTTTTGTTTTTGTTTTTAATTAAATTCTCGATGAGCAGTAGAAAGGAATAGCATATACTTTGTCTCAAAGCATAAAGTTGTGATGCTTTCATGACTGGAAGTATTTTCTAGACAATTAAGTTTTGATGCGAACGTCTTTTATGTCGACCAATAAGACATTTACTTGTGGATGCGTTTGAGTTTTGACTAATTGCAATTGCATTGAGTTTTGGTGAGGTCGGTGGACGAAAATAATTGCTACGGAGACCTTTTAACAGTATAAGTTTGAAATTTGGTGTCATTTTTTTTTCTCATTTCTTTTTTGGTTTTAACCTAATTAAGCAACAAGTATTTGGCATTGAACTTGAAGATGACCCAACAACCCAAAAAGCAAAACTAGAAAGTAGAAATAGAAAAACTTTGATTATGACTTATGAGGAACGCTGAAGTCAATGTATTCCTCTAAAAGATCCAACAGGGAAATTCTTGGGTATCAGTTTATGCTATCTGCCTCTTCTATTTGACCGACAAGTTCTCCATTTTAAATCATACTTCCAAGAGCATAGCCCCATTATTTCAAATCAACAAGAGCCATAATGTCTTTCAAGTCATTGTGTTGTGTTTATGCTCCCATTTCTCTGTAAGAAACTTTTGTGTAATAGTCTGAACCTAGCGTGTGAGCAAACATTTTGGATATGATCTCTTAGAGTTTATCCAATGCACTTATTCTACGAGTTATTTTAAGTATAGGCAAAAATAATCTTGACTCGGAATGTGTACAAAGTGACAAACATATGTCAGAAAATTGGAAGCAAATCTCAAACCTATATTGGATTGGAGATAACTATAACATATTTAGGATTCATCTCTACCCAAAAGAGCCATGAACATTTGTCACTCAATAGAGCAACACATGCCCTCCCTTAGCTAACGTGGCACTGTTGTTCATGTCTTTTTTGCACTCTTAATGACACTTGTGAATACCCAAGTTACATGCAAAAACACCACCGTCTTATATATCATTTCCCCTTTTAAAAATAAGCTCCACCCTTGGCTTCAATGAAATAACTTGTTATTGCTATTTGGTAGAGCTAGAATTTCTCGAGTTATTAGCAAAGAATGGCTGAAATACGAGATCAGTATGGGAACCCAATTCAGCTCACTGACGAACATGGCAACCCAGTCCAATTGACCGATGAACATGGTCATCCCATGCACCTTACTGGTGTGGCCACCACAAAAATTCATGATGAACCAGATAGAGATACCACTGAGGGAACTTTTGCTAGTACTGCTGTTGGTGTTGGTGGTGCAAAAGAGCATGATCAGCAGCTGGATCAACAGAAGCAGCAACATGAGCTCGAGGTTTCTCGGTCCAGTAGCTCCAGCTCTGGCTCGGTGAGCTTTAGTCTAAAAATAGTGAAGAAAAAATTGACTAATTAACATGGTTTATATATGTTAACGTGACCTCCTTTTACATTATGACTTTTTAGTTTAGGTGACACATATATTTCTATAAAATTCTGAGCCATCAATGTGAAACTTAGCTGACTTAATTCGGTCAAATATTAGGCACTTTAAAATACTTTCATTTTTCTCTAATTTGGAAGTGGAGTACAATAGATGATTGTAATTCTCTATTTGAAGCTACGCCATGTTATTTTGAATAAGAAGTGCAGCAATAAAGATTTTGCTGTTAAAAGTTGGAGTTGTACTCTACACATTTCAGATACACAGAACTAACATTCTGAAAACTAATTTTACCTGTTATTATTATTATTATTTTTTTTTTTTTTAATTTTAAAGGAAGCTTGCAGACAAGGTTGCAGCTGCTGGATTTTATGTGGTAGTTCCTGACTTCTTCAATGGAGATCCCTATGTGCCTGATGATGCTAATAGGCCTATTCAAGTTTGGTTGAAGGATCATGGAGCGGTTGGTTCTATCTTTTAATGCTTGCATGGAAGTTGTTTATAATTTTGATTTTCTCATGGTGGACCCTTTTGTGAAACTTGAAAATATTGCTGCATTTTTCATTTGAGATTGTGAGTTTGGTATTTTACAACATATTAGGCTGTCTGAATATGTGTGTGGATTTAGCTGCATAACTTCTTTATCATTATTACTGAAAGTAACAGATTGTTCTTACTTCATAAATTATTAAACTACCTAGCTGTGTAAACCTTTTGTGGCCTTGATTGAAATTGATGACCCTGATATTGCAGCTTTCAGCTAATTACTATGTGATTTTTAGTATGCACTAATAGTGTCTGAAGCTCTATAATTCTTTCTAAAGGATAAGGGATTTGAGGAGGCAAAGCCAGTAATTGAAGCTGTAAAAAGTAAAGGTGTTTCTGCAGTTGGGGCTGCTGGCTTTTGCTGGGGTGGTGAGTTTTTATCATTAATTCTTCGTTCCCAAACAAGCACCCTAGTGCAGAAGTTATTGCTTGTTAGGGAAGAATTGGTCTTGTGTATCTTCATAGTTTCACTATAACCCCCTCCCCTGACTAAGTTTCTTTATTTTTCTATTGAAAACAAGTTTGATTAAGGATTCTAAATTTCTAACATTTTAAGTCAGATAGCATTTTATTGATTGAAAAAGATGCTGATACTTGAACTTTTATGCTCTTCTCAGCCAAGGTTGTGGTTGAACTTGCAAAGGCTGAGTTTATCCAAGCTGGTGTGCTATGTCATCCTTCATTTGTCACTCTAGATGATATCAAGGGTATGGATTCTAGTGCTTGAAATGTGCTAAAGCTTGATATTAGTTTTATTAGATTATTAGTTTGCAATTTCAGAAATTAAAAATGTCTTTAGCACATTCAGGAAAAAATTTCTAGCTCTCATCAATACTAATTTAAATGTTGGCAGTAATTACAAGCATCTGACTCTATAAGTTGCTTTTTCTCCCTTCCTCTTGGGGTCAATGGATTTTTTTTTTGCTACTGGCATACTGATTTGCAATGATTTAATCTTATTTAATGCCTTTTCTGTTTAAAAAATACATTCTGGTTGTCAGAAATCATTTCTTTAACAATGGTGTTTTTGAGTTTTTCTACATTAAATTTCTTCTGTTTTTGGTACAAGTGCAAGGGAAAAAAAATAATGGATTGTCTCATTGTTTACTGATCAATATTTGGAATTAATTTCAGGGGTTAAGGTTCCTATTGCGGTACTAGGAGCTGAAAATGACCATCTTTCTCCACCTGCGCTCTTGAAACAGTTTGAAGAGGCCTTAGCTGCTAAACCTGAGGTAGGAAAACCAAATCCTTATTTTCTTATGAAATCTTATAATTAATGCCTTTTCCTTTCTAATTATGGAAGCTTCTTTTCTTTATATAAAAAAGAAGGAAATCTAATACTGATGTTTCATCATTCTTTTAATGACGGCAGATTGGCTGTGTTTAATTTTTTACATATTAAAATATTGCCAGGAGCCCTTTAGCCTGAATTTCATGCTTTAAGTTTAGCATTTGTTTCTTTTAGAGAGTAATTTTTTTGGTCATGTTATTTACTCAGCTTTGTTTTTGCAAATTTCTTCAATGATTAGATGACTCTTCAGATAGATTTTTTGACTTGATAAGTAGAATATTTTTCCTTATAAAAAAAAAAAGTAGAATATTTTTCCCCATATTTTCCCAAATTTTGCATTTATTAAGGATTTTTGGCCTTGGCATTTGATGAATGTTCGTCATAGCATTTTTGGCTTTGGCCCTGTTGGTAAAGAGATAGGTTGGGGTTGGGGTAAGTGTTATCAATCTTTTTGAACAAATGACTAAATGTTCATATGGTGATTCATCATCTTGTCTTTGAAATGCCTGAGGTCTATCTTCGAAACCAGGCCATGGTTTGCCCATGCAATGCATCCATCTTGGTGTAACTTTTTCCAAATATTGCATTTCATAATAATAAAATCATGTTTTGATTCTTTTCAGGTGGATGGCTTTGTTAAGATATTTCCGAAAGTTGCACATGGGTGGACAGTCAGGTACAGTTTTGAAGATGTGGCAGCTGTGAAGTCTGCTGAGGAGGCCCATCAGAACTTGTTAGAATGGTTTGCTAAGTATGTGAAGTGAAATCGTCAAATTAGATACTTCTGTGATATGTCTTGGTTCTATAATATTATGAGTAGCAGTGTGGACCCAGTAAAATGCTAGTTTTCTCATATGGTTGAGACTTGAGAGAACCTGGACTTCAATCTGTAGTATGTAAGAATTTGAATGAACTTGTTTATGAATAAAGGGTGAAAATAGCATGCTTTATCTGAAAGTATGGCTGTAGTGAGAGCATTGTGTGTGTATGTGGTTCATGTGGTTGTCATTACACCATGCATTCTCTGATGTCCATGGCAATATCGGTGCCTTTGGCTCTTTGAGCTGTCTGAGGCTATAATGCACTGGAAGTGTTGAGAGTAGCTAGACTTCAATCTGTAGTATGTAAGAATTTGAATGAACTTGTTTATGAATAAAGGGTGAAAATTGCATGCTTTATCTGAAAGTATGGCTGTAGTGAGAGCAGTGTGTGTGTATGTGGTTCATGTGGTTGTCATTACACCGTGCATTCTCTGATGTCCATGGCAATATCGGTGCCTTTGGCTCTTTGAGCTGTCTGAGGCTATAATGCACTGAAAGTGTTGCCTTGGCGGCTCTAAAATCTGTGTGACTGGATTAATTCTGATGAGTTATGACTGAATGCCTTCAATATAGATCATAAATTTGCCGAATGCTTTGAATTGGTTAATGTGACCATGTCATTATTGCATATGTATTATCTCAAAAGTGATCAAT
Source organism: Notholithocarpus densiflorus (assembly GCA_030021035.2). Classification (NCBI taxonomy): domain Eukaryota; kingdom Viridiplantae; phylum Streptophyta; class Magnoliopsida; order Fagales; family Fagaceae; genus Notholithocarpus; species Notholithocarpus densiflorus. Next base: position 1,838,704 of record JARYZH020000072.1, on the reverse strand, counting down.
GCTGATGCCTTTGAGCTATCAGAGGCTAAGAAAAGCTGGAGAGCTTGCCTCTGAGGTTCTATAAATGGCCGAATTCCTGCCTCATTGTGGGAGGCTCTCTTAATGTTTGCTACAGTCTACATTGCACTTCACAGGTTTACTGTGTATGCCAAATCATTCATGCTATCCTTGCAAATATTGTGATAGAATTATTTCCATTATTTTACTAGTGAAAGCAGATGGTGGCATCATGGGCTCATATATATACAGCTTTTATGTTAAGCTCTATTACTAAACCTCTGCAGTTACTACTTCGCCAAATAGGCACTAGAAATAAAGAATTATTTGTATTTTTTTTTTAAATATAAATTATTATAATTAAAATGAGAGAAGAAGAAGCCGCAGCAGAAGAAGAAGAAGCTTGCAGTAGAAGAAGAAGAAGAAGCCCGCAACAGCCGTGGGTTTATGGGTTTATGTTGGAATTGAAAATTGCACATTTGATTTAGAATTTTGCAATTTGTTTGGTTGAATTTGGAGGAAAGGAAAAGAAAGAAGAACCACTACTACCGGTATGGTAGGATTCTTCTTTTGGGCTTCTTGCAATTGACAAGGAGGGAGCATAAAGTGTAGAGAAATTCTTCTCCGGCTCTATGATGATATTTTTTATTTATTTATTTATTTATAGAGATATGGGTAAAATTGAGATTTCAAAATAAAAATAAGGGTAGTTTAGGGATAATATTTAAAATGACTAACGGTAACATTACGAATCCTATTTGCGTTTTCGCGTTGCAGCTCCGAGAGTCCAATATGAAAACACAAGAGTCCTTCATATTTGGAAATAACGTGCAATGATAATAATTTACCAAACATATATTTTGGGTTTTGGGCTTGAAAACGTGCATTTTGGGCTCTCAAATTGGAACCAAATGCACACTTATATAGTGAGTGGTAATAGGTTGTAGCAATTTTGGATAGGAAATTATTGTTTTTGAAAGTATCAAGGTTTATGGATATATATATATATATATTTTTTTTAACTTTTAGGGATTTGTTAGAAGTAAAATATCAATTTTGTTTTGGGAGGCAAATACAAATGTGTCAATTAACTAATTTAAATATTTTTTGGTTCTTAGGGTTAATTTTCATTTTTTGAGAGGGAACAGGACAGGAATAATTTTGACCCAAATTTTAAACTTTTTGCATATAGGTGCTGGTTGGGAATGGCCCCATTGCATTTAGTCTAAAGAATAGGTCTTTCCCTAATATGGAGGAAGAGTTATTTGAATGGGATCAACATTGTACAACCACTGAACACAAAAGATGAGTAAAATAGTGATGTAGTTTTTTTTTTTTAAAAAGGAAAGGCTTCTGGCGAAGGATCAAATATATATATATATATATATATAGTATTAAAAAAAACATATATATAGTATCAAAAAGAAAGGTTTATAAATTATAATGAAGGATTATATTTTTTATTCTTGTGCGCAATTACGAACATCAACTTGTGAAATGAGTAAGATAGTGATGTAGTTTTAAAAAAGAAAGGCTTGACTCCTCTCTCTCTATCTACTTTTTAACATTTGAAGATATTGGATATGCTCTCAAAAAAGAAGAATCTTTTGATACCCAAATAATTGCCATATAAAATAAGATCTAAAATATATGACTTTAAAAAGTATGTACATTAGAAATCCTTATTCTAGACCATTAGCAAGAAATCACTCAGTCCTCTTTAATGAAAAATTGTGGGTTCTAGTTAGCTCAACTAATAAAGTCTCTAATAGTTGAATAAGAGATTTATGGTTCAATCTCTGCCTACTCCAAAAATCGATTGGTGTCTTTGTCTGATGATAAAGAGCTATTATTAGAAGTGGACGCTAAATGTTAAAACTCTCTTTAAAAAAATGAAAAATTATCTTATGAGACGGTCTTATAAAGATATCATTCTTAAAATATTTATGGTTTTCATGCATGTGAATCCCACATGTAAGAGAAATGTCTGATGAGATTGTCTCGTGACGGTCTTATATATTACAATTCATAATTAAATATTTATTATTCTTAATATGTCCCTTTAGAACACTTGCTAGCAAGTAGCATGGCCCAGTTTTTATTTAATGCTAATGGAAGGTGCATTAAAAAAAAAATGATTACAAAAATTAGGGGTTGGGGGTTGGAATGTAGCAATATAAAATTATTCACCTCAAAGCTCTGTTTGTTTCACTTTCTAAAACATTTTCAATAAAATATTTTCAAATATTTAGTGTGAGTTGTAAAATTTTTCAAATACAAACCACAAAAACTAGTGGCTCAATCACCGTAGCTGCTAGTGTCGGAGGTCCGATGATCAAAAGCCAATACCAACAGCTCTAGTTGTCGGATTGTCAACACCGACTATTAGACCAACGACCCAACCATTAGATGGGGGAGAGCCTCTATGTATTTTTATAAAATGTTTTACCAAATTTATAAAGATAATACGTTTTACAACATTTTACAAAGAATTTTATAGTCAACAAAAAAACATTTTTTGGATTGGTCAAATTTTATAATGAAGCCGGTAAAGTGCTGTAAAACATTTTACAATCAAATAAATAGAACGTAAAATACAAAAATAGTACACTGATTATGCACTTTTAGTATGTTGTATCCTTCCACTGTCAGCTAAAATATTAACATATTTGTTTGCCTAACGGTATACAGGCACATGTCAAGGGACCACTCATTCATTGTATGGTCAGCAACTTCCTTCAATCCAAAACAAGAATATAGAAAGCAAGAAGAGAGGTAAGGTCAATAGTAATTAAGTAGATAAATTGTGTAAGAACTTTGTAACTCAACTATGATCTGTAGCACCTTCTAGTGCTTCTAGCGGAGACTTCGGCACTTTTTACTGCTTTGAACAGAGATTTCAGGATTAAAATCCCTGCACAGCTATAAAATTACTTTTTTTTAAAAAGAAGTTAGTAAATTTATCACATTAATTAGTACAGTCCACTTTTGAGTCCAATTTGCACGGGAATCTCAAATTAATCATCTGCTTATTAAATAATGCTTATGGTTGGAGTTTTGACCCGTCATTCAAGGTAGAGTGATGTTCGAGTTGAGGGGCCCTCCTTAAAGTAGTCTATATAGACTATTATGAATATTGACTACCATGTGTCTAGATTCATTCTTGACGAAGGAGGGCAATATTGTTGGGATTGTGAATATTTTTTTGTTTGTTGAGAAAATGCTTACAAACAGATGCGATAGAAATTTGAATTTTGGATTTCACGGGCACATTAAAAAGTGTTAACAAGTTGAGCAATAATGCTCTTAACTTGGACTTTTAAATCAATTTTTTAAGTTCATCACATGCATTTTTAACGAATTCATATCATATCATATAATATATAATAAAAATTACGAGTTATGGCAAACATTTTGTAATCAAACGTGAAAAAAAAAAAAAAAAAACAGTTTCTTTATCTTTTTCCTTTTTCCTCATGCCATGTAGATAATCCTTTTGCTCTTTTATTTTCAATTTATTAGCCAATTTATCTCGTTAATTTCTCTCAATCTTTTCATATTCTCCTTTTCTTCATATTTAAGTTCTAAGAATATACATTTGGTTATTTGGTTCCCCCAAATTATAAATATCTCTCTTTTTAACTAGACTTTTTTTGCTTAGATGACCACATTTGAGGTAACATCGCAAACATTATGTGTTTCTTTCACTTTTTAAGAATTCATTTTTATTTTGTTATTTGTTCCAATTTGGCTTCTTCTTCTTCAGGGGCGGACCACTTAGAAGGGTGGCCCCTCCAAACTTTTCTAATTTTATAAAATTACCCCTAAAGCTTCCTAAATTTTTCAAAAAATATGTGGTTGGTCCCCCAAACTTCTTAAATATTAGATTTTTACCTCTAAATTTACCTAAAATTTTCAAAAGAAATATGGTTAGCCCCCCTCCCAAACTCTTCATATTTCTTATATGATACTATTAAATTGATTAAATTTTTATTTTTTATTATAATTATTTTGGCCCTCATTCATAAAATTCTAGTTCTATCCATGTTCTTCTTCCTTTCTGGTTTTTTTTTTGGGGGGGTGGGTGGGTTTAAGACGGATTCTAATCTTGAGATTTGAGTTGATTCGCTTTATTTGTGTTTGTCTTACTTGTTTTGTTGTTATTGTAACTAGAATACAAGATAGTTGAGTTGGTTTGCTTTATTATAACAAGAGTATAAAGTGTCACTTTATTTGTATTTTGTTGCTGTTGTTATTGTTATTAGATAGCATCTTCCTTTCAGTTTGATGATGCTAATAGAATAGTCACCTTTCAACCAAAAAAAATAATAGTGACACTTTATACTCTACTGGTCTCATCAATTTTAATTAGCCAAACTAAAGGGTGAACAAATCCCATAGAATGAGCTTGTGCTTTAAGTTACTACTATAGGAAAAAAAAACTAATAGTTATATTTTGTGCAAAATAATCTAATTATATGTTAATTAATATTATTTTATGGGCAAAGTTTGGCTACAAATTAAACTTGGTTGTAGTCTAAGATTACAACTCTCACTTAAAAAGTTAACATGACTACAAATTTTGAAAATTTACTTGTTGGATTGCATTTTCTTTATATTCTTAACACACATGTAAAAATTTTGTACCAATCGAATTTTATTTACTATTCGATCTATAAACTTATTTTTTATGCATAATTTTAGACTACAAAAAATTGAAATTTAAACATTTGATTGATGACATAACTATTGATCTTTTATCTTCTGAAAATTTTGCAAACATAAAGGATATAAGAAGAAAATGTAATCCAACGGTAGATTTCTCAAAATTCACATTCAGTAAAAAAGATATTGAGTGAAGTTGTAGTTTTAGACTACAACCAAATTTGTTGTCAAACTTTGTCCTTATTTTATATAATTAACCTCAAATATGTCACTTCTTCCTTTTAGGCTTTTAGCACACTCACCGTACTCCCATATTATTACCAACACTTTACTTTTATTAATCACTAGCATGTAACTCTGTGCATATGCACAGGTACATTTAAATCCAATCACAATTTTATATATATATATATATATATAATTTGGAATCTAATTGGATCTAGACTCTTCAATTTTTGCACCCAATAATTCACTTGCCGTAAAAATTAAAAAATTAGATGGGGCACATAGCACAAAATTGAACTTCAATTAAAATTCAATTTAGAATCTAATTGAATTTAGACTCTTTGATTTTTGCACCTAATAATTCACTTGACACAAAAATTAAAAAATTAGATGAGACACATGGCGCAAAATTAGACATGATTTAGAATCTAACCGGATCTAGACTCTTCGGTTTTTGCACCCAATAATTCACTTGCCACAAAAATAAAAAAAAATTAGATGGGGCACATGGCACAAAATTGAACTTCAATTAAAATTTAATTTAGAATCTAATTGAATTTAGACTCTTTGATTTTTGCACCTAATAATTCATTTGACACATAAATTTAAAATTAGATAAGACACGTGGCACAAAATTAGACTTCAATTTAAAATTTAATTGTATTTTCTCTCAGCTTCACCTATTATTATATATATACATTTGGGTCCAATTTTGTACCTCAATTGATTGGTACCTCTTAATATTTCCAATAGAGAGATTCAATGTTCAAATTTCCCTATTATAACTATTGAATTATTAAAAATTAAAAAATCTGGCTCTTGCGGCAAAACATTGTTGGTAAATGGTAAAAGTGATTTTAACTAAGATTTGGTTGTTTAATTCCAAAGTTCTTGACAAGGGAGATGTCTTCAACGAAGCATCAAATTAATAATTATCTTTTGGGTATCAAAATAGAATTTTAAGAGAATAATTAGGTATAATGCAAAATTGATTGGAGTATATTTGTAATGAGTGCTTTTACTAGGTCTTAATTATCATCAGTTGACTTAACACCGAAAAAAAAATATAGAAGACAAAAATGCAAATTACATTCGTTGAGTTTGGTCAATTGTCATTTTGATCCCGTAAGTTTTATTTTTGTTAATTTAGTCCTATTAGCAAATGAGTTAATTTCGTACCATAGAACGTTTCAGTTTTGCTAGAAGAACGAAATGTTTTGGTACTAATTGATCCGGTATACTGTTTTGGGGTTACTACTATGAGATGGTTGATTGTGGATGATGGGAAAAAAAAAAAAGGTTCAAAGTGACTGTCCACCACTTATAATCGACCATCTTATCAAGTTGTGGAAAAAAATCACCCTTGTGGCCTAAAATATGACAACTGATATAATCCTAAAAGAACTTATATTTTTATTTAATGCATGATTGACTATTTAGGGGTGACCTAAATAGTCTTATATAAAATCAATAGTGACATGAGAGATGACACAACATGACCCATTGCAAGACTAGTAGGGTGGCCCAAATCATACATAGCAAGTTGTGATTGATGAAGCATAAAGTGATAATAATAAATGGGAAATGTTAACCAATTCCCTTGGGGGAATGATAAAACAATAAATATTGTTGACAGTTTTTTATATTTCCCATAAAAGTGATGTCAAAACTTTCCTATTATGATTTATTAACAAATGAAATGCTAATGAATGCCTTTAGGGCATTGGTTAATAAATCATTTAAAAAAAGTTTTTATGGGAAAAGAAAAAGAAAAAACAATTAATGTTTTGACAGTTTTTTTCATTTCACATAAAAGTTATGTCAAAACTTTTCTAAAATAGATTGTTAACCAATGCCCTAACCCTAGCCCTAAAAGTACTCGTTAGCATCACCCTATTAACAATTGCCCTAAGGATATCTGTTAACATGACCCATAATAAATAGTCCTCTTTTCTTATATACAAGTACTACCAAAAATAAATAAATAAAAAGAAAAAAAGAAGAAGAAGAAGAAGAAGAAGTGAAGATTGGTGGAAAGAAAAAAAAAAAAAAGTAAATTAAAGCTGTACAAAAATAGACAAATAACTACTCAAACTTGACAGTAGTTAACATGAATGACGAACTTTTTTTTTTTTTTTTTTTTTGAGAAACATGAATGACGAACTTTGATAATAATAATAGTAGTCCAATACATGTGTAACGTGATTGATGACGAGAAAGTGAGTGGTATTGAATGATATTATGTTAGCGGTATCAAAATTCAATAAGTATGAGATATGTTAGCAAAAAATAGCTAACCCATTAACAATTGAAAGACATATATTAATGCGTAATTTTTTTTGTACACGTCTCTCGTTTATTAGATTTTGATACGGATGATGTGATATAATTTGATATAAAATATTTTTTGGATTGATTGATGACAGTACCCTACCTATAGCGCAGACCAGGTGGTGACCCAAGTCACATTTATAGGTGTATTTGAATATCGCTTATTTGCTGAAAATTGAAAACTTATTGTTGAAAATACTGTAACAAAATAAATTTTAAATATGTGATTGTAAATAGTGTCGTGGGACCTAAAAATGCATTGGTACACGTGTTTTTACATTTTTGACTGGATCGTGAACCATCTAGCCAAAAAGGCAAGCGTTGGATTGCACGCTGGAAACGTGCAATTCAAACACGCACTATATATCAACCCGTATCCCTTTACAAAAATCTCACATCCCCAAAGACTGGAGAGTGTGTTTGTGACTTTTTTGTGTTTTGACTGTTTGTGCTGCTTTGCTGATCAAAGAAGAAGAAGAAGAAGAAGAATTATGGCAGGACATCAGTGCTGCTCTAACCCACCATCTTTAGACCCAAGTGCTGGAGCTGGCCATGTTGAACAACTCTGTGGTCTCAGCACCTACATCACTGGCTCCCCTAATGCCAAGCATGCCATCATTCTCATCTCTGACATCTTTGGTACTTACACATTTCTTTGACACTTGGCTTCTTTACTCACTTTTTACCGAGGCAAAAATCTTCACAACTGTTGGGTTTTTATTAGTTTCCTTATGGATTCTTTACATGCATCATTTTATTGTAGATTATAAAATGATATAATCTACTATTAAGAACTTATCACCTGATCAGTAATTATAAAATATTTTGTGAAAAGAGTTTTGTCTCTGGAGTTTTTGGTTTTTCACTTCAAACTGTAATCTGGCCCATCTGGGTGTTGACTTTTGGACTGTGAATAATGAATAATTGGGTTATACATGAATCTGGAGGGAAATTGATTAGCACCTTCAGTAATCATTCGGAAATGGAAGTTCCTTATCCTCGGAAATTCTGTGATAACATAGGGGCCTTGGAGTTGGAGAACCCGAAAAAAAGAAAAAAAAAAAAAAGATTCTTATTAGTATCAAAGGTTGATATTTTATCTTCATTAATCTGTATCTACATGTTGCTTCGAAAAATGAGTATTATTTTCCTAATGATTGGAGTGTTGGCAAAATCACACGGTAACAATAGGAAAATGTTTCTCTCCAAAACCCTTCAAACTTTTTATATATCTTTTTATTGGATATGAATTTAGAAAATTTAATTATTAGATTACATGTTTTTATTATATTCTTCATACTTGCAAAATTTCAAGAAGATTAAATATCAATACCATGTTATCAATTAAATGTTTAAATTTCAAGTTTTTGTGGTATAAAATTATGTATTAAAAATAAGTTTATTGATTGAAAGTAAATAATATCCGATTTGAATGATATTTGACACTCGAATTAAGAATATAAAAAAAATGTAATTCAACGGTTAGATTTTTAAAATTCACATTTAATAAAAATATATAAGAGGAGTTTGAAGAGTTTTTCTCTAAACTAGTTTGGAGGGAAATTTTGTCCGTAATAAAACTCTCTAATACAATATTATACAATACTCCTTAATATAATATTGTGTTAATTATTGTTACACACAATGAGTTACACACTCAAGTTAAAACCGTGTTTTGAAAGTACAATTTCAATTATAATTGTGAGACGGTGAAATCATATTTTGAAAACACAATTTTACAATTATATAACACGATTTCAATTGTGTGTCTTGTACAAAATGTTTAACTATTACCGCTCATAATACTATATAGTGAGATATTACTTAATTTAAAAGTTTAAGTATATGAATCTAGTCCAATTATATATATTAAATTAGTTCTTTTTCATTTTCTCCTTACTAGTTACTAGTTACTAGAGTGTGAGAACTTAGAATATATTGTAAGTAATTAAATTCATCATTTCTTATTGTTTCAAAAGAGAATTGGTAATTTGTTATAGGATTAAAACAAGAGATTAAGTACTCCGAAATCCAAACCCTCCCCTATATAATTTATCAGAGAGACAGAGACTTTTAGTCACAAGTGTATTTGTTTTAGGCATTCACGTAAAAAAAAAATGCTTATTTATTTATTGTTTTTATATTATTTGTTTGTTTTTCTGTTCTGGGCTTGGTTGGGTATCAAAAATTAATATGGAAGTGGTGAAATTCTTGTTGTACAATTATTGGCTATGTAACCCCTTTCCCTCTCCCTTGTGTGTGTGTTTGTTTCTCAAAAAAATAATAATAATAATAATTATTGGCTATGTTAATTGATTCATTACCACTATCATGTTCCAACTTTTTATTTTTGATTTTTCCTGCAGGATATGAAGCTCCAAAATTGAGGTATACTTAATTCTCTCTTTTTTCTTTGTTTAGTTTATGGATTTTGCGTGGTCCATCAGATTATGCTGTTTTTAACGAGTCATTCTGTATGTAAGGCATAACTTACATTGCGATTTTTCGTTTAGGTGGCAATATATTTGTTAAAATTTAAACCCATCACTCTGAAACTTAGCTGGCTTAACATGGTCAAATACACTTTCAAATACTAATGTGTAATTGTCTATTCAAAGCTATATTATGTTGCTTTGAATAATAAGTGCAACAATCATAATTTTTCCACTAAAAATGGGAAGTTGTGATCTCTCATGCATGTTCATAGAGACAGTCACAAATAATCAACATTGTGAGTTTGTGCTTTTTTTTTTCTTCTGAAACTAATGTTAGCTGCTTTATATATAAAAGGAAGCTTGCAGACAAGGTTTCAGCTGCTGGATATTATGTGGTAGTTCCTGACTTCATACGAGAACCCTTTGTGCTCGAAGATATTGCTAATAATCCTCTAGAAGTTTGGTTGAAGGATCATGGAACGGTTGGTTCTAGATTTTAATTTTTGCCCGGAAATTGTTTATAAGTTTTTTTTTTTACTTATCAAAGAGAAAAAAAAAATTTGTCATAGTGAACCTTTTGTGAAACTTGAATGTATTGCTACATTTTCATTTGAGATTATATTCTGAAGGCCTCCATTGTGGAGTTCGGGTATTTTGCATATTTGGCTGTCTGAATATATGTGTGAATTCAGCTGCACGATTGCTTTATTGTTATTGCTGTAAGTAACAAATAGTTCATACTTCATAAATTATTGAACTAACTGGCTGTGTCCACCTTTTGTGACCTTGGTTAAAATTGGTGACCCACTGACCCTAATATTGCAATTTTCTACTAATTGCTATGCAATTTTCAGTTTGCACTAATAGTATCATAATTATTTCTATAGGATAAAGGATTTGAGGAGGCAAAGCCAATAATTGAAACTTTGAAAAGTAAAGGTGCTTCTTCAGTTGGGGCCGCAGGCTTTTGCTGGGGTGGTGAGTTTTTCTCTATTAATTCTTCTTTTCTTTCTTTTTGAGTATCTTTATACAGCATTTTATTGCTTGAAAAAAATGCTGACATTTGAAATTTTACATTCTTCTCACTTCTCAGGTAAGGTTGTGGTTGAACTTTCAAAAGTTGAACTTATCCAAGCTGCAGTGATATTACATCCGGCATGGGTAACAGTGGATGATATCAAGGGTATGGATTTGAATGGATCCCATTGTGTAACTTTTTCAAGAGCTCTATATTAGTTTCACTAGATTGTTAGTTTGCAATTTCACAGTGTAAAAGTGTTTTTTGAAGGACTTTCAAGAAAAAACTTCTAGCTCTTATTATACTCTAGCAATTAAAATATTGGAATTAACTAGTAATCACAAGTACTTGACTTTATAAGTTTCCTTCTTTCCTTTCTCTTGAGGTCAAAGGATATTTGTTTGCTTTTAGCATGCAGATTTACAATGATTTAATCTTATTTAACTCCTTCTCTGTCATAATTTTGCATTTTCCCTGGATGTTGGAAATCAATTCTTGTTCCAATATTTTTTTTTCTACCTTCAAGTTGCTTGCAGACCAGGACTTGCTAAATTTATCTATTTTCTAGTAAGAGTACAAGTACAAGGAAGAAAAAAAATTAACAATTTTGTGTCATAGTTAACTGGTATTTGGGGATTGATTTCAGGTGTTAAGGTTCCCATTGCAGTGCTAGGAGCTGAGATTGACAATATTGCTCCGCCCGAACTCTTGAAACAATATGATGAGGCCTTAACTTCTCAATCTAAGGTAGGAAGATCAAATCCTTGTCTAGTTTTATTTTTTATTTTTTTTTATATCCATTTTTATATGCTTCTTCATAGTGCTTAGCTGTTGCATTATTTTATATACCTCAACCTTTTCTGATTATGATTTTTTCTTCTCCTTAGATAATAACATTCTGGTAATACTGCTGGTTCATCATTCTTCTATTGAGGGTTGACTGGCTGCATTTGATTTTTTATGTATTGGAATATTTGGAACATAACCATGATCCTTTTAGCATTTGTTTCATCTCAGAGTATTTATCTAGGTTTTCTAGATGAAAGGATGAATGGTAACAGAGTGTACACCCTCACTAGTCTTGTGTTATGTGGCCAGGCGCTTGCTGAAGCATGCTCATGCCATATCTCTAGATTCCTCCTGTATTGGGATAGGATTTTTGGCTTGATAAATTACAATTTTTGGCAAGCTAAAGCTGCACTTAAATGCTTGATTACGTCTTTCTTCCATGTAACAAAAACATTGAGGTGTGTTACTTGTTGACACTGCCAATTTTCAAAACATGAAATTGGTTACATGAATCTTTTTCCTTGTCCTCTGTTATATCATGACTTCTTCTTTGGTCTTTTCTTGGCATTTTTGGCTACTAATGTTAACCATGGCATCTTTGAGCTGGGCTTTTGTCATAAACATATAGGTTGGGGCTGGGGTAAGTGTGTCAAATCTTTTCAATCAAACAAATAAATTTTCATCATGGTGATTCATCATCTTTTCCTTGAAACACCTTTAACTTAGGTAAATCTTTTCTTACTAGGGCTATAGTTTTCTCAGCAATCAACAATCAATCCATATTGGTGTAACTTTTTCCCATGTTCTCCCAATTTTTGCATTTGATGATGGATTTTTGGCTTTGGTTTTGATGAAGTGATCATAGAATCTTTGGTTTTGGCTAGTTAGTGTTATTAAATCATTTTAAACAATAAACAGATATTCATCATGGTGATCTGCCTTTTCCTTTAAATACCTTTTAACTAACTTAGGCCAATCTTCCATATTGAGGCTATAGTTTGTTCGTGCAATCAATCTATTTTGGTGTTACCTTCTCTAATGTTTTCCTGGTTTTTCCATTTGATAGTAATCAAATAATGTTTGATTCTTTTCAGGTGGATTTCTATGTTAAGATATTTCCAAAAGTCACACATGGGTGGACAACTAGGTACGAGGATGAAGATGAAGTAGCTGTGAAGTCTGCTGAGGAGGCCCATCAGAACCTGTTGGACTGGTTTGCCAAGTATATTAAGTGACAATGTCAAATTAGCTACTTGTGTGCTACGCCTGGGTTTTATATTATTATATGAGTTACAGTGTGTACCTAGTCTAATATTGTTCTTTCCAAATGCTTGAGAGTAATAAAACTTCAGTATGTAATATGTAATAGTCTGATCATATCAATTTGTGAATAATTGGTAAAAGTTGCATGCTTTATCTGAAAGCATGGTTGTACTACTATACTAGTGAGAGCAAAGTTTGTGTGTACTTCGTGCGCGGTGGGTTTCTTTGTATTGCCTCTGAGGCTGTATAAATGGCCAAAGATTCTGCCAAACAGTGGCGGCTCCACTTGTATGTGACGGTGGTCACACTTGCCAAATTTTTTTTTTATACTTCGCAAAAAAAAAAAAAACATAAATAATTAGTTTAAATTAATCTATTCAGTGACCACCCTAACTTGAAAAAAAAAATGTATATATATTAATATACTTACAAAAAAATATTATATACTATATTAACTTATTTTGACCATCCTAATAAAAATGTTAAACAACACAACCTGAGAATCACAAGAATTTGAATTCAACAAAAATAATAGTAATGCTACTCCCACAATATTGTCACAATAAATCTTATGTGCTAAGCTGTTACTAATTCTAATTTTGGCTCAATATTGACATGTTTTACCCACCAATGACAACTTGTTACATAAGATTTGTTATGAAACTGTTGTGGTCACTTTATTATTCTTATATCAACATTTTCAATTTCTACTTTATCTCTTATTAATATTTTTTTTCTCCCTTTGCTAGTACAAAAAATTGTAATATTTCATGTATTTGCGTGTTTTTTTTTTTTTTTTTTTGTGATGTTAATATATTCAAGTTGTCTCTTTATTAAATTTTTTATAATTTAAGTTTCTTAATGACCACCCTAAAAAAAATTCCTAGAGCTACCAAAGTCTTGTCTCATCCTTGGAAGGTCTCTTAATGTTTTGCTACAGTAGGACATGGCATTAGTGTCCCAAATCATAGGTTCTTGGAGGTGTGGGCCCATTTGGTACGTGTGTTTAAACAACAGTTTTCAATTTTTTTGGAAATACATGTGGGTGAAAAAGTATGTGGAAATACGTATAATGTTGTTTAAAAATTAAAAACATATGTTTAAAATGATGCACCAAACAGGCCGTAGTGTCCCAAATTAATCATGTTTGAGCTAACCTTTCAAATATTGAGATAGAATGAAAATAAGAATCATATATAGCCCCCCAAAAAAACAAAATTGGATTCTTATCAAGAATGAAAATAAGTGGGCTTTCATATGCATCCATGGGCTGTTACAAATGATGTAATTGGATTTAGCTTTGTATCTTCAGCCATTAAACCTACCAAGGAAGCCAACCCAATTAAAAAAGGCCCAAATAAACAACAATTCTAGGCCTTAAAAGTTACAACGCCACCATATAAAATAGAGAAAAACCCTAGCATCAACCATATATAAGAAAACCAAAACAAAAACAAAAACAAAAACCTAGTAACCCTTTCACAAACAGGTTCTTGAAAATCATGGAAAACCCAAGATTTTTTTCACAAAACATTCCAGAAGACACCGTGCATGACGTACTAAAAAGACTCCCCGTCAAATCTCTACAGCGATTTAAGTCCGTATGCAAAACATGGTGTTCTTTGATTTCAAGCTCTGAGTTTGCCAAAGCACGCTATGACACAGCCAACGAGCCTAACAACAACATGACCCTTTGGAGATGCGGCCACATTGAGCAACGCGAAGATATAAATTCTGGTGTCTTCTCCGCCTGGCTTAATATCATAGATTACAATGGCTTCATGCTTGAAGCGAAATCTCTCGACTCGTTTATTGTTGGAAGAGAAACCCCAGAGATCTTGGGCTCTTGCAACAATTTGTTACTTGTTTATTGTTGTTTTTATCTTTATCTGTGGAACCCATCTTCTGGTACACATGATATGTTTGAATTAGGCTATGATAGTACGGATTATTCTTGTGGTGTACTCATGTGTGGACTTGGTTATGATTCTTCCTCTGATGATTACAAGGCTGTGTTGGTATCTCATACAGAAAGTCCACCAGGCTCACCCAACAATGATTATTATACTTCAGAATCTTTTTCCATCTCTACCTACTCTTTCAGGACCAATACTTTGAAAGAAATTGATGACAATGAATTTCCTTACAATTTTGATTCTCACACACAAGGGGTTACTTTGAATGGAGCTCCCCATTGGGTTCTTCGCCGTGAAGAATATAATACGGAAGTCAATTATAACTCTATAGCAATGGTACTGGTTTATTTTGATCCGGCTAAAGAACACTTTTACGAGTTGCCATTACCATGCATGTTAGATAAGCATTATGAGTTTGAGCTGGGGGTTTTAGGTGGATGCCTTTCTCTAACATGCGATGATTACGACCCCAATGGAAGCCACTTTGAGACTTGGGTAATGAAGAAATATGGGGTGGAAGAATCTTGGGAAAAATTGTTTGTTATTCCGTATTTTGAGGAGCATTTGAGGCCATTGTGTTTCACCAAAAACGGTGATGTTTTAATGGAGGCGAACAGAAAGAAAATAGTCATCTATAATCTTCTAAACAATTCTAAAAGAACTGTGATCCCAAATATAGAGTCAAATTATTGTGGGTTTGGACGGTGTGTATATAATGTGGAGAGTATGGTTCTTCCATATGATGAGCAAAGGTTAAACCTTTCTCACCACAATGATGAATTAGCAATGAACACAGAATCAGAAGAATTTGATGGGTCCCTTATGAGCACAAGATCACAACACAGGCAGAAAAGAGAGAATAAGTGCAAAAACAAGATGAGATCATTGTCAACGTTCGCAAGGTTTAATATATTTAGAAGAGGGCTACTCCAATTTTCAACTTCATTTTGGAAGTCCAACAAAAGAAGGAAAAACAATGGCAGGATTTAAGCTTTTTTTTTTTGTTTAATTAGTAAAAGATGTGAGGAGAATACTAATTAATGTTAGTTTTAGATAAGTATTTAGTATTATCAAAAACTTTATAGTTGTAGTATTATCGTGTCATGGTATTAAATTAATTAATATATGTTGCTTCAGGTTACTTCGTGTTTATTTATGGTTTAAAGTGCATATGTTGCATTATTAATTTATTTTTGGTGAGGGATCACCATTTAAATTAAGCTTACAAGGTTGTGTATATTGAGAGCCACCTTAGCAAAGATTTTAAGGAGGTGAACCCTTGTGGGGTCTAAATTCTTTTTCATCCACTTCTTATTTTATATGAAATCTTCCGTTGCATGTTACATAACACACCCAATTAATTTCTTGAGGACGGACTCATATGTATGCCTTCATATGTAGCTTGCAAATTCAACAGATCTAGCTAGGTTTGTAACACCTTTTTTTTTTTCATTAGTATCCTTAACTTCTCCCTTATTTGAAATCGATCCATATCTACCAAGGGTACTAGAGTTTAGGTTGCCCTTGATCATCATATTACTACACCCATCTCACCCAACAGTAGTTACTACAACAAAAGCAAGAATAGTGATCCCTTTATACTCTTTTCATGACCAATAGGAAATACGTTAATAGTTATGTATTTTCTTCTTCTTCTTTTTTTTTGTCAGTTCAAGTTTTTTTTTTTTTTTGGCGACAAAGTGATAGTTTATCAATAAATAAATTTGAATAGTTAATTAATAAATACTTTATTTATTTTATGGTTTTGTAATCATAAAAATTAGAGTAATGCTAGGATCGCAGTTTTTACCACAACGTGCTCTCATGACAAGGAGTAAGTGGTGGAGTTATGGACCCATCACTTTTACTCCATCACTCACGTCTTACCACGCAAGTAAGTTGAGATAAAAATTTTGGAAAAAGTTGTGATCCTAGCATTTTACACCCAACAACATTTTGGTTGGTAATTTTTTTTTTTTTTTCTTTTTTCATGTAAGCAAGGAGTTAATTTTTTCCGTTTCAGTTTTGCTAGGAGAACGAAATATTTGGATATTGATTGATACGGGTGTACCGTTTTAGAGTTACCAATATGAGGTGGTCAATTTACAAGTGATGGAAAAAAATGATAGGTTTAAAGTGATTGTCCACCGCTTACATCAACCATTTTATCAAGTTGTGGCAAAAATTACATTAAATAATGTCTCCCTTGTGGCAAAAGTTATGACTTGGGCAATGAAGGAATATGGGGTTGAAGAGTCTTGGGAGAAATTGTTTATTATTCCCTGTTGTGATCAGCTGGGAATCATTAGATCCCGCACTAGTCCCTGTTGTGATAAGCATTTGAGGCCACTGTGTTTCATTGCAAATGGTGAAGTTTTAATGGACATAAACAACAGAATAGATGCCTACAAATACAATCTTCAAAACAATTGTAAAAGAATTGTGATGGATTTTATGAAGCCAGATAATAATCAAGGGTTTTAACTCGGTGTATATGTGGGAGGGGGAAGTATCATTTTTCAGTATGTTGGATTGGCAATGAACAAGACATTAAAAGAATTTGCAAGATCACAACACAACATTGAAAAAAAAAAAAAAAAAAGAGAACAAGATGAGATCGTTGTTGAGAACTTATTTTATTGTAGTATTCGATTAATATTAAGCTCCTTAATTATTATGTGTTCCAAAAAACAAAGCATTGATTAGCTTCAGTTTTTTTTTTTTTTTTTGGCTATAATTACGCATTTTCTTTGGTTTTGGGAAATCATTTGCTTTTCCAATTGTTTTTTTTTCTAGCTTCAAGTTGCTTGCAAACCAGGACTTACTAAATTTATCTATTTATTCTATTAAGGGTACAAGTGCAAGGAAGAAAAAAATTAACAATTTTGTGTCATAGTTAACTTATTAATATTGGAGATTATTTCAGGGGATAAGATTCCTATTGCAGTACTAGGAGTTGAGATTGAAAAAACTGCTCCACCCGAACTCTTGAAATAGTATGGCGGGCCTTAACTTCTCAATCTAAGGCAGGAAGATCAAATACTGATTCATCATTCTTCTATTGAGGGTTGATTGGCTTAGGCTGCATTTAATTTTGTACATATTGGAATATAACCATGATCCTTTTAGCCTAAATTTCATACTTTTAGCATTTGTTTCATCTCAGAGTATTTTTCTTGGTTTTCTTGATGAAAGAATGAACGATACATAACAGAGTTTACACTCTCACAAGTATTGTGTTATGTGGTAAGGCGCTTATTGAAGCATGCTCATGCCATCATCACTAGATTCCTTCTGTAATTGGGATAATATTTTTGGCTTGATAAGTTAGAATTTTTTGCGAGCTAAAGTGTGTGTGCACTTTCTCATCCTTAGTGGCTCTCTTAATGTTTGCTACAGTCGACATGTGGAGGTGTAAGTGTCCCAAATCATGTGTGTGTTAACATTGAGATAGAATGAAAATACGAATCATATATAGCCCCACCCCCCCCCCCCCCAAAAAAAAAAAAAATTTGGATTCGTATCAAGAATGAAAATAAATGGGCTAGCATATGCATCCATGGGCTATTACGTATAATGTGATTGGATTTAGCTTCGTATCTTCAGCCATTGAAATTACTAAGGAAATTAAGAGGCAACTTCCAAAGATTACAACCCAATAAAAAAAAAGGCCCAAATAAACAAAGATTCTCGGTCTCAAAAGTTACAACGCCACCATATAAATGGAGGAAAACCCTAGCATCAACCATAGAAGAAATCAGAAAACCAAAAAAACAAAAACCTAGTAACCCTTTCACAAATCGATTCTTGAAAATCATGGAAAACCCAAGATTTTTTTCACAAAACGTTGCAGAAGACATCGTGCATGACGTACTAAAAAGACTCCCCGTCAAATCTCTACAGCGATTTAAGTCTGTATGCAAACCATGGTGTTCTCTGATTTCAAGCTCTGAGTTTGCCAAAGCACGCTATGACGAAGCCAACGAGCCTAACAACATGACCCTTTGGAGATGCGCCTGCATTGAGCAAAGTGATGAAGAAATAAATTCCGGTGTCTTCTCCATCATAGATTACAATGGCTTCATGCTCGAAGTGAAATCTCTCGACTTTCCTCCAAGGTATCAAAGCAGAACCCCTGAGATCTTCGGCTCTTGCAACGATTTCTTACTTGTTTATTGTTGGCTTGATCTTTATCTGTGGAACCCATCTTCTGGTACACATATTATGTTTGAATTATACAGACATATTGACCCAGATAATATACTCATGTGTGGACTTGGTTATGATTCTTCCTCTGATGATTACAAGGCTGTTTTTGTATCTCATTTAGTAAGTCCACCAGGCTCACCCAACAGTGGTTATAGTTTTGAATCTATCTTTATCTCTCACTACTCTTTCAGGACCAGTACTTGGAAATATATTAGTTACAGTGATTTTCCTTACAATTTTTATTTTGACACACAAGGGGTTACTTTGAATGGAGCTCCCCATTGGGTTCTTCGCCGTGAAGAATATGATATGGAAGCCTATTCTAAATCTGTAACCGTAGTACTGGTTTATTTTGATCCGGCAAAAGAAGACTTTTATGAGCTGCCATTACCATGCATGTTAGATAAGGATTCAAAGTTTGAGTTGGGGGTTTTAGGTGGATGCCTTTCTCTAACATACGATCCCAATGGAAGCCACTTTGAGACTTGGGTAATGAAGAAATATGGGGTGGAAGAATCTTGGGAAAAATTGTTTGTCATTCCCTATTTTGAGGAGCGTTTGAGGCCATTGTGTTTCACCAAAAATGGTGATATTTTAATGGAGGTGAACAGAAAGAAAATAGTCATCTATAATCTTTTAAACAATTCTTATAGAGGAACTGTGATCTCAAATATAGAGTCAGATGACTCGTATTTTTCTCGTGGGTTTGAACTTGGTGTATATGTGGAGAGTGTGGTTCTTCCATATGATGAGCAAAGGTTATGAACACAAGATCACAACACAGTGGCAGAAAAGAGAGTAAGTGCAAATACAAGATGAGATTATTGTCAACATTTGCAAAGGTTTAACATATATAGAAGAAGGCTACTCCAACTTTCTACCTCATTTTGATCAGTGGGTAGGTACCATAGGTTAGTGTCTTTAGTGATAGTTTGTGGGCCGTGGTTGTGATGTGCTACAGTGATAATATGATATGGGAAGTGTGTAGTGCTGTCAGCGATCTGCTTTATTTTAGAATACAATAAGAAATTTTTAATGCATTTCATTGATCAATAAAAAGACTAAAATTTTTTTTCTTAATCAAAATATATAAATAAATATTATTTATATATATATTTATATACAAGTAGGCCTTCTTTTTGTTTGGAGGCCTTAGGTAATTGCATCAGGTGCTTTTAGTTTAGCTGGCCTGAGTTTTAGATAAGTATTAAGTATTATCAAAAACTTAATAGTTAGTAGTATCACCATATCATGGTATTAAATTAATTAATATATATTGCTTCAGGTTACTTAATTTATTGTGTTTATTTATGGTTTAACCTGCATATATGTTGCATCCTTTATTTTTGGTGAGGGCTCACCATATTTATATTGAACTTACAAGGTTGTGTTTATATATTGAGGGCCACCTTAGCAAAGATTTTAAGGAGGTGAACCCTTTATGGGATCTATATTCTTTTTCATGCACTTCTTAATTTATATGAAATCTTCCGTTGCATGTTCTAGAGTACATAATTAACACACCCAATTTCTTGAGGATGGACTCATATATATGCTGCATGTAGGTTGCGAATTCAGCTGCCATATCTAGGTTTGTAACATTCATTAGTATCCTGAACATCTCCCTTATTTGAAATCCATATCTACCAAGGGCATACTAGAGTTTAGGTACCCCTTAATCATCATATTACTCCACCCTTCTCACCCAACAGTGGTTACTACAACAAAAGCAAGAATAGTGATCCCTTTATACACTTTTCAAGACCAATAGGAAATACATTGATTACTATGCTCTGCATTGGAGTTGTCTTTGGTGTTGAGGAGGTAATAGTTATGTAATTTCATCTTCTTCTTTTTTATCAGTTTAAGTTTTTGGGACAAAGTGATAGTTTATCAAATAAATTTGAAGAGCTAATTAATATATACTTTATTTATTTTATGGTTTTGTAATAATGGAAATTACTTACTTCAAGTACGGCTAAAGAAAAATTATAAGGAGCTTCCAAGACCTTGTTTGTTGGATAAGGCTTCCTAAGTTTGACACGAGGACTTCGATTTTGGGGACATGCTTTATCTAATCCACAATGCCTATAACAGATTCTCGAGACTAGGCTAATGTAAAATTATTCATCCTCCCGTATCTTGTTGAGTTTTTTAGGCCGGGGTATTTCACTACAAATAAAGATATAATGGTGATCTACGTTTGTCTCTTAAGATCTTAAGAGACAAACGTAGATCACCATTAAGTTGAGTTGGTGATGAGCATAGATTGGATCACAACAAAACAATGAGCCCAAGTGATAAGCACAAGATAATAACACAATGTGGGTGGGATTTAAGCACGAGATCACAATGAATTAATGCGATCCAAGAAACAAAGAGGGGGTATTGAATTTAGCATGTAATACAATAAGAGATAGTGTCCTCTTTGTTTGGTTTATTAAGGAGAAGGCTACCTAATTTTTTATGCATAAAAACCAATATTTGAATCCCCTACCCCGGTTTTCAGTAATTAATTTCACCATTAAGTTGAGTTTGTGATGAGCATAGATTGGATCACAACAAAACAATGAGCCCAAGTGATAAGTACAAGATAATAACACAATATTGGTGGGTGTTAGGCACGAGATCACAATGATTAATGTGATCCAAGAGACAAAGAGGGAGTATTGACTTATTTGGTTTATTCAGGGGGCATGCACGCACGCGTGTGCGTGATTGAGTTCAAGTTATACCTTGTATAACTTTAAGGAATATTATACTACTCAAAATTTTTTTATTGTATGCGAATTTTGACAAATTTATCGTTGGATTAGCTTAAGGCAATGATTAATAATCCATTTAAAGAAAGTTTTTATGGAAAAAGAAGGAAAAAAAAAAAGCAATTAATGTTTTGACAATTTTTTCTATTTCCTATAAAAGTGATGTCAAAACTTTTCTAAAATAGATTGTTAACTATTGCCCTAAGGGTACTCATTAGCATGACTCTACATTATTTTTGTATATTCTCTTTTTTGCAAAATTTCAAGACAATCAAATATTAATAACTAGGTCATTGATCAAAAATTTAAAGAGCAAGTTTTTGTTGTTTAAAATCATGTATAAAATATGAGTTTATAGATCAAATAGTAAATAATGTCCAATTAATTAAAAATTTGGTAAATATGCTAAGAATATAGAGAACATATAATCCAACAGTTAGATTTTTAAATTATTTATCCAATAAAAAGTTATTAAGATGTGTAATAGCTTTTATATATATATATATGGCTCATTGTGGCATTTCAACCAAAAAGGGGAAGACATTGCAAAGTACGTATATGCATGTTTTTATTTTATTTTTCAAATGTAAATTTTTTTTTCTAAAATTGCTGATGTGGCTTTTCCAATAGAAATTATATATTTATTATTATTTTAGCCACCTATATACCAGCGTTACAATTTGTTAGTCACGTAATAGTTTTTCATCATTGATTTGATGGCCGCAAGGACTAAATGACAAGAAGTCTAATAACTCTAAGACCATTTTATTATATAGTTTCAATTTATGATGTTCGCTTATGATAATTGCAATTTTTATCATCAATTAAAACACCAATCGGTTTTTATTATAGACGGGAATTAAATATCAAATATCTTATTTAACCATCAAATACTTTACCAAATGTTGTGAAATTGGATGACCAAAATGAAAGTAGGCCCAAAATATAAGGACAAAAAAAAAATATTTCTGTCAAACAATAGATATAAAAATGTGTTTTTCATTCTTTCTCCTACCTCCAAGACGTTCCACAATATTGGGCCAATAAAAATTAAACTCTCTTAAAATCCCC
The DNA here is from genome assembly GCA_030021035.2 of Notholithocarpus densiflorus. Lineage (NCBI taxonomy): Eukaryota > Viridiplantae > Streptophyta > Magnoliopsida > Fagales > Fagaceae > Notholithocarpus > Notholithocarpus densiflorus. The sequence continues at coordinate 1,816,023 of JARYZH020000072.1, read as the reverse complement.
TAAAATTTTCACCACAAGAAAATTTTTTATGAATATTTTGATTAAGTAGATTAGTCATTATCAAGTATAAAAGAGATTTTAATAAAATCTAAATACTAAAACTTAATTAGTAATTTTGCATCTCAATATTATTATTATTATTATTATTATTATTATTAGTTAAATAATATTATTTAATTATTAAAAATTCTACTTGAAGTCTTCCTCTTAAAACTTAAAAATGTATTCCACCTATCTTACCTATAATATGTTATGTTGAGCGAAGAAATTTTTTTAGTTTTTATTTTTATTTTTTATAATTGATAGTTGAAGTTGAAAAATTAAGCTTTAAATGTTTATGTTAGAATTTTTACTAGAAACACGAAGATATACAGCTTCTTGCTAGCTTTTGTCTAATAAAAAAAATTGGCAAACATGTATGCAATTACAACCAGAGAGAAAAAAATATTATAAAAAATAATAAACATTGAAAGCAACTACGAGTTGATAACGATGCCATACCATTGTGAATTTTAGTGGTGACTGGCGCTTCCCCATTTGGATGGTCACTTTGGTCTCCTCAGAATCTATATGGATCTCTAAATAATTTTGATAAAACACACTTAATTCTGCGCTAAATTTCACAACACGTTGATTGGTGCGACCATAATTGATCGGTATTTTTTGTTTAATTACTATTTTTTAAATGGATATTGGATTCATTGTTATTTTGTCGCTTACTTACGATGGTCAATTGTTCACGATCGCACAAATCAACGAACGGTAAAAATGAGTGTGAAAATGTCTCTCTAAAGTTATTGATATTATTATATTTTCTACGTGAAAAAGCTTAATGGACACAAAAGGCTCTTGAGTTCATTATCATAATCATGACGCGGTGGGATAGTCCACGCCCAAATAAAGTGAGTGTAACGCAGGCGCACCGCTATGGGAATGGAACCCACATGACAGTTTCACTTGGAAAGCGCGTGGAATCAATCAGCTCCTCTTTTCCCTCCCACTAATTTTTTATTTTTTTAATTATTAAAAAAAAATTATAGGACCTTTTTTTAAAATAAAATAAAATAAAATAATAGTACCTGCTTTTTCTAATTCTAATCATATTTTATTATGATTTCCACTTCCTGACTTTAATGCCCTTGCTTTTTCGAATTACTGCAAATATGCCATTTTTATTTTGGAAATTTTTAAAATGCCTGAAACAAAATTCCTGAATTTGCTTACTTTTTTTAATTGCTATTTTATTTTTTGAAATACTTTTAATTGATATTGGCATTAACCACTTCATATTATAAAAAAAAAAAAAAAATCTCTAGAATTCGTACCCATAACTTCACTATGAAGTTTCAAAATTTCTCTCTATCCATTTTAAAACTAATAAAATTAAATTTTGTCATGTCACCTATATTTAAACAAATGTACATTAATATATGTCAATTTTTAATATTGACATAACAAAATTTAATTCATTAATTTTAAATTAGATAAATAGAATTTTAAGAACTCTATAGTGGATTTTTTTTTTTTTTTAAGATAGAAATTCTACTCTAACCTAATCTAAGTGTATATATGTGTGAAACTCCTTTCCGAAGACTTGAACCCCAATCCTTACCCTCTTACACTCCACAAACACTTGTTTGTGGATTGACCATCGCACCAAGAGCGTGCAGTGGTTACTTTGAGAGTTACTTAAACTTATTTTGTTCAATTCTTTAATTACTTTGCCAAAAAAAAAAAAAAAACACCTGAGTACTATAAATATGTAACATTAGATGTGTTTTTTCAATAGTAAAACATTGTATATCCTCCTTTCATTCATATCTGTGATGTACACTGTCAACATGTATGCATATCAAACTAATATCTGTGAGTAGCCTTTCGTTGCCACCATTTTCTAAGACTCCTGAGATTTCGTTTTTATTTCCTCCACTATATGTCCTTTGCAGCCATGGACAGGTTCAGTTGTTTAACATATATAAGAGCTTGCATTGTCATCAACAAATCACCCTCCAGAATTACCTTATAAATTAAGCATTTTCTTGCTTGCTTAATTTGTTTTTGCCTTTCCACGCCACTTTCCAACCAAGAATAGTCTTTTTGTATTGCTCACCATATCAAAGTATCTTGTAGAAGTTGACTGCATAAGAGCATTCACATCCGTAAATTCTATCATATTCTATTTTACCATCTCAAAAACCTACTTTATTAATTATACAATACCATTTTATAATACACCCAGCATCCCAACTTTTATTTTCCTGTTCTACTCATTAAAATAATATATCTACACAATAAAATATATTTTTCCTTTTTTATTTTTTCCCAATTTTCTCCTCCACACTCATATGTACCTTCTAGACTCCTCCATACCTTTACTTTTCACCTTCTTCCAGACTCCTCCATTTCTTTCTTTGTGCTTCTCTCTGGTTCTCACTCACTCTCAGATCAACCCATCGTTTAATGTTTCGTCTAACGTTTCATCTTCATTTCTTTCTTGTTTCATCTAACGTTTCCTCCATCGTTGATCAACCTAGATCAGCCCATCATCCATATCAACCCAGATCGAAGAGAATCACAGCGTCACAACTTGAAAAAAAAAAAAAAAAAAACAAACAAACAAACAAACACACACACACACACACAGAGAACCCAGAAGAACCAGAACTCCAAACCCACCATCTATATCAAACCCATACCTCAGCCATACCCACCTCTTCCTTTAGGCATCGGTCACAACAGGAAAAAAAAAAAAAAAAAAACAACTCCAAAACCCAGAACACAAAACACGACCCGGATCACAACCCACCAGGAAAAATGAACCACTGTGATGTGGTTTTGCCTTTGAATCAAGTTTTACTATTTCAAAACTAGGTTGGGTTGCTATCTAGTGTTTTGTCTTTGATGTGGTTTTGTTTAGGTTTGATCATTGATGTGTGATGTTGGATTTGGGAGGAGGATGGTGTTTAGGTCTGAAGAGAGGAGAGAGCAGATGAGAGGGAGAGAAGAGAAGAGAAATAATGAGAGAGGAGAGAGAAATTTCAAGGAATTAAAAAGGAGGAGAGAGAATGTATTAAAAAATTATTTCTGTACATACCATTCAGCTACAATACCATCATACATTTAGGATGGTATTGTAGCAGTATGGCAAAAAAATTTGGAATTTTACAAGTTCCCACTTCCGGATGCTAAGCTCCTTTGGACCTGAATGCCAAATTTTCCTTACATTTGGCATTTCGCAGGCCCAATGCGAATGCTCTAAGGGATTTTTCTTTGTCAGCTCTACTTTATTTAATAAGATTGAATCTATTATAATAGATTCGATTTCCACCATTGCATGTGTATGGCCATCAATCAACTCACTCAATTTTGCATCTTCCCCTAAGATTTTACTTGGGAGTAGTAGTCACTTTGTAAGTCACTAGCTAGAGTGGAAGCCATTTGTCTTTGCCAAATCTTCACAGCTTCACCATTGCCAATCCTCTATCTACATCCATATATATATCAAGACTTCTCTTCCTAGTTCCTTCAACGATGCTCCTCCATGAAAAATATGCATCATGGGCTCACTTTGGCCTCTAGGAAAGAGCTTGTTGGAAAAACATCTAACCTTCATCACTGAAAACAATAAATAGTAAAGAATGTGGATTATGCATGAGTCGACAAGCTTCTCTTCTTCTTTTTTTCTTCTTTTTTTCCTAATGCGAAGTTGAAAATTTCCAAGTCCTTAAACCCCATTCCACCTCTCAATGCTCTCATCTTTGTTTCAAAAAAAATTTTTTTTAAAAAAAAAAAAATCCCATTTAGCCTAGAGAATCAGCTCCTCTTCCCTTCTTTAATTGTTTTTTGTCCCCACTAGAGTGTTTCAACTTTCAACCATAATCTTTAATTCCTTGCACAATTAAAGTAACTTATTGTATATGTATGTTGAGATTAATTGTGTTGGGTTGGCTTCTGAGTCTAATGTTTTTGTGCGCTAAACGAGACACAGACATGACATGTGTTTGAAATGACCACATGTTAGCCTTGTATACCATTTAGTACACAAGAGCACTGGATGAAAGCCTTACCCGATTGTGTAACCACCTTATTTAGAACTTCTCATTTCTATAATAGTAGTATTTCCTTTCCAAGCATGAAGTTTTACTTTTCTTCTTTTCTTTTAACTCCAAAGAATGCTTGCTTCTTTGATTTGCCTATTAGTGAAGGCAACCACAATCGTTTTTTTCATGCTGCTTAATAACTTGGACTTCTGATAGATTCTTCCATATCCACTCTTATAATTACTACCTCTCGTTATTTGTGTTCCTACATTCATATTTGTTTTCTCTAAGATTAACTTGTGCCTCAATACCTCCTCATAAATTTGTGAACTATTTTGAATTTCTTTGCCTTCCTCCATCTTTGCATTACAAAACAAGATGTTGTCATTTGCAATATATATATATATATATATATATATATATATATATATATAAAGGGTCCGTTTGGATACTACTGATTTTGCTTAAAACTGAAAATACTGTAACAAATAATTTTGAAACACTAGCTAATTATTTTTGGGGCCGACTACTGTAGCCCAGCTGAAAGTATTTAAGCTACGCATTTTTGCCTCTCTCTTTTTTCCCCCTTTTATTCACTCCTGTCCCACCCTAATGCCTGTCTTCGAGAAGAGAAGTCCACGCCCACCAGAGAAATCCACAAGGAAGACAACCCAGTCCGACGCCGGCGAAGATCGGGTTCTCTCTAGTGTACTCTTCCTTCCATAAACTCATTTCACCCTCTTCCAATTTCACTCCTCTCCTACCCTAACACCTCTCTCACACAAACAAGCACAACCTCTCTCACACAAACAAGCACAACGCGTTTTCATTTTGTAGTCTGTAGAAAGCCTCTCGATATCTTTCATTGTAGCTCACTCATTTCTGCAGGTAATGAGATCTGAAAGTTTTGTTTTTTATATTTTTTTTTCTTGGTTCACTTCGTTTTGTTTTTGTTTACTGGTTACAATGGCAAAGTGGGTTTTGTTTGGTTTGGTTTTGTGGGTTTTATTAGATTGAGTTTTGGCTGGGGTTTTGGTTTTTTTTTTGTTTTATTATGCTAAATTTTTCGCTAAAGATTGGACCTAGTAGAAAGTAAATTTTAGAGATTTCGATTTAAGTTCTTGGATTTGATGGTAGTGAAGTATGATTTGCAAGGCTGAATGACATAATATTGTGTTTTGGACATGCCGAAGAACGATAAAAAATAAAAAATTGTTTTATTGATCTGTATGTTTCAATGGAAAAACTTAAGGTTCATGAATCATGAAGTCCCCCCCCCCCCCTTCAGTAGAGTTTGGTTGCTGTGAGAACTGTGGAGCCAATGATGTTTTTGTTTTTTAACATAAACCACAGAACATGATTTTGATTCAGTATTTCTCTGTTGATGGGGTATGAGAGTATCTATCTTATTCATTAGATCTTCAACTTTCTCAATTTTTGTTTTTCTTGTCATAAAACTGATTGACTAGTTGCGTGTATTACATGTCTGGTTCTTTATGACCTCTGGTTTCCCTTTTAATAAATTATCGTCCAACTAAAATCTATTGGTTAAAGATTTCTCTGGTAATGAGGCGTTTAATCATCCATTTATTCATTCATTGTGTTTGTTGTCTTGCTAGTAAATAAATAAATCCTATTGCTACAATAGCGTCTCAATATCATTGTAGAGTGTGAAATGTAGGACTTCTTGAAACTTGAAATGAATGGCAGCTGGGAACTGGGACACACATGAAAGTATCAGCTAAATTAGCCTGAGCTCAAAAACCATAAGCAAAAAAAAAGCCAAACCCACTTCCCTAAGGTGACTTTTCTTAAATTTTTGTTCACTATTTTCTATCCTGTTTTGTTTGAATTTCAGGTCTTGTTAATGGGTTTCTTTTCATTTGCTGGAATTTTAGTCCTCTCTATTTATTAGTTACTTTGCTTTTTTACAAAGTTTTGATCTTTAATAGTTTAGAGGTAGCACTTTCACTTTCAATGAATCTGAGAAATGACTAAAAATCTTGGTAAATTAAACTAGTTTCTGTTTTGGATTGGTACTTACTCTTGGGCTTGATCTGGTCTGCTTGATTGTTCCTTTTGTAGTTGTGGCAATTGCTGCTAATTAAGCAGCAAACTAGCAGTTCAACTTGTTACCAGTGAGATTGCTTGTTAGGTTGATGTTATTTAGCTGTCTTATTTCCTGAGTTATATTGATTACTTACATATGCACCTTATCCTCTATTTTTCTTTTTCAAGAGAAAAATATGCCAATGTCGGAAACGAGTAACTATCTCTTCAGTTCTGATGGCTATTTTTGTGACGTTGACAACTGCATCATTAGAACGTCCCTGAAACTTCATACATTTGGTAGGAGGTTTTATACTTGTCGCTATTGGTCACCAATAAGTACCATATCCAAGTATTGGCAAAATATTTGTGTTGTGCGTTAAAGAACCAATTCGTTGTATTCCTGTTTATGTGTTGTATTGTATTGTGCAGGATGATGACCGTGCATGCAGGTTCTTCAAGTTGTTAGACACCAGCATTTGTTGTACGCGTGGCGCAGCAACAGCACCTATAGTTATAGCCAAATTCAAGCAATTAGAGCATGCGGTGGAAGTTGCCAATGAAGAGTTGAAGCAAGCACACACCCTGACAGACGCAGCATTGGAAAGGGAGTGAGTTGCAAAACGAAAGGCTGAAAGAGTCAAGGCTGCACTCATGAATTCTGAAGAGAAAGCAAAGAAGTTGACAATAGCTCTAGTAGTCTCCTGGGTCATGTTTGTAGTATTGCTTATCTTGTCTACTAGGTTTGGGGAAGTCAAAATCAAGCAGAGGTGTTTGCCATAATGGGATGTGTATGTATGTAATAATACAGACTTGTATTATTACATTTGTTTTGTATGTTAATCGTACAATTTATTCTATATTGCAAATAACAATTTATGATATGTATGTAGTTGTACTTCTTAAAACAATGTAGAGACGTTTAATGGAGATAATGTTAATGGCCAAGTTGATGGAGATTGCAAGTTTTGTTGTTGTATATGTGTGTCTATAGATACATATATATATTTTTTATTTATTTATTTATCTATATACACTTTGCCAGCAACTAATAGTTAGAGTTCTTGGTGTCTTTAAAACAAATTGAGGGTAGATTTTGTTTTCTTTATTTTTTTTTTAAATTCCTGGCAGATTATTGTTGCAATCTTAAAATCCATTGAGTTTATCTCTTATTCAGATAAGATTGGAGTCTATTCAGAAGTCCCCTGTAAGCTTGAAATCTACTGTTGCAATACTGATGAGTTTCACATGTAACAATATATACAAATTCATAAATTAAAGATATTACAATCAAGTTTTGTGAGCCATCAATTCTGCTTACCAACAAAAAATCACCATAAAACAAAATGGTATTACATTGAAGTTTGTGAACCATCAGTTATGGTCCCCACAAAAAAATTATCATAATGTTAATGATATTTTCAACCACACTAATTTCTATTGTGACAAAAATAATAGTTACCATAATCAATTAAGGGGAATATAACTTTCGTAACAACTTAAGTCCTACAATGGACGCATTCTACATATCGATGCTGTGATATTGTTCTGAATCTCTTTCATCTCAGTTTCGTCCAAGGAAGAGATCACATGTGTCATTCCATCGTAATGACCTCCCTCGCTACTTCCATATGTGCCCCGTGCAGAATTCCCACGTTCAAGGTCGTTGTTTTCATGTGCTCTAATAAAATTGTGAAGAACCATTGTAGCAACAATGATGCGATTTTGAGTGCGTATATGAAAGGGTGGCATACCTCTCAAAATTTTTCATCTATTCTTCCAAACTCCAAAAGTTCGTTCTATGATCGAACGAAGTGATGAATGGAGATAATTAAATTTCTCCTCTGGACGATGCAGCTCTTCGCCTTGCTAAAAATCGGGGATGTGGTACCTCTCACCCTTATATGGTGCAAGGAACCCTCTCTTCATAGGGTACCCTAAATCAACAAGATAATACTTTCCTGCAAATGAACACATTTATTACATTAGCATTTTCACTACATAATACATACTTTAATACTATAATTAAACTGCATATTTACAAAACCAGCTGGAGGTTTTGGGAAGTTGTCACTCTCATTATTGAGACAACTTAAAAAGATTCTTGTGTTATGCACTGACCCTTCCCATCCAACACACGCGAATGTGAATTTCATGTCAAAATCACATGCGCACATGCAATTCGTTGTTGTGATCCCTTTCCTTCCTCTGTATGGGTGTTGCTCATCAACTGGTAAGACCACAGGGACGTGAACCCCATCAATCGCACCAATGCAACCCTAACCATTGCCACAAAAATACCATGTGAAATGAAATACATGGTATGACCATAAAGATAAATTGAATAAAATCAAGTCAAGATACCAAATTCACAAAGTACCTTGAAATGTGGCCAATATCGTTCTGAATTGCGAATATGTGATGGCACATTACGAAATGTAGGATCAGCAGGCTTGATAATGTCTACTGCCATAACGGTGGCTAACAATGTAACTACCGTGGCCATGTGTCGATGCAATGTCTCACTTGAATGCTGAAATCTATCCTACACCATTCTGTTACCCATGCCATTACCAAGTACCACAAATGTCATTGCCATAGACTCTTCCAAGCAAACTCTTTTAGTACTGTCATAATCATACTGAGTGCGCAATGTATTACACAATTGTTGAAACACATGGCTTGATAGTCTAAAGACATTGCGACATTTCTGCTCATTTCCATCTAAAATATACTGTACCCATTCATACCCTGTTTGTATATTTGTGTGCATTGGTACTTTGTTCATATAGGTCTCCACGTAAGCTACGACACTTGCACACCCAGCTAAATATGCTGCGAGTACAATGTCATCGCTCATCTCGAAACTCATGTCCCTGCATATGTTACCGACTTTAATTGCATGTACAAAATCTAGAGTGATACTATAATATGTATGCTAAAAACAAGTTGTTAAACTTTATTGAACCTTTATTAGTATTAGGCTAAAAAAGGTGGTACCAATAAATTAACAATCATAAAGCCTAGGCAGCAGTCTAATGTCTATAAAGTACCCTCACCAACTCATGCAAGCAGAGTATTTGAATTGATTTCATTGTCATGTGCTTCCATGATCTGATGGCTATGCTAATCAACTAGCTGCCAAACACCCAAAACTGACACCCCACTTAAATTTGATTTGGATTGGTTAATTTTAATATGACCATATAGAGCTAAGCATATGCTTTCATAATTTCATCCAAGATTACTAAAAATTGTATATTCAAATCTAGAGGGGAAAGCATAGAAACTCACTGGTCCTCTCTATCAGATGAGTCGTTTAGCAAATCCATCCTTTTGTTAGTTGCTTTGAAATTTTGTTGGCTAGGAACTAGTGCATTCAACTTTTACCTACACAAATGAAGTCTGAGTCAGTTCAGCTAATACAGCAATTCTGGCTGAGCATAAGAAGAAACAAAGAGAAGCAGTAAAGAAAGAGAAACAACTATTGACAGAGCATAAGAAGAAATATCAATCAAGTTCATTCATTCTACAATACCCTTCCCAGCTTAATACCTTGATAGCACATCAGTCCAATACCCAACTTCCTAACTATCTTCCCAAGCCAGCTGTGTAACCACCTTGCCAGCTAAGCCATCCAACTCATGCTAACTAACTAACTCCATTGTACTAATTCTAATACAATACAATGCTAATGTAGGCACACCTCCAATACAAGTATATATACACTAAAGTATAAGTACACAATGCCTCATCAACAATTACAACACCATCTATAGCACAGTTACATTGTACACTCTAGCCGCACTGTCACAACCCACCTCATCAACAACACACGCACCCCTCATCAGCACCACACGCATACAGCACCACACGCATGCCTCATCAACACCACACGCACCCATCATCAGCACCATACGCATACTTCAATGTTTTGTCAGCATACTTCAATGTTTCGATTTAGTTATTATTTTTCTTGATTTTGCTATTACATTAACTAAGTTTTGAATTAGAATTTGGAAATATTATTATTTACTAAGCAGCACTAGTAGCTGACAAAATCACTTTCCAGTTCTATCTTATGCCAACAAAATCAGATGCCCTTGTGATTGGATTTAGAAAATGGCTAAACAAGTATGCTGGTGGTCAAGTTGATTGGAGAGGCAAGTACAGTGGAGTTTTCCCCCCAACTCCTCCTAGAGAGCAGCTGATGGACAGGTAATTCATACAATTACCAATGTGGATTCAAGCTAGAATTTGACACTTTTATTATTATCTAGAAATAGTATCATTTTTTTAGACACATTATACAAGAGCATGGTAGATCTTTGTAGATGCATATAATAAATAGCTAAACCTGTTTCTTGTAATCGGCAAGATATCATGTGCAAACTTTACTTACATCAACAGCCTAAATAGTTGAAATTGTCATAATACCTTGAGACTTCTTTCTTTTTCTGTCTGTGAAAAGCCAAGGACACTGGAAAATATGGCCTAATTTGAGACCTTTTGGAAGATTTAGAAATTCCTTATCTGACCAATACACACATATTCACCAGTCAATTGGATATAAAGCAATACCACAACAATTTCAAGAAATTACCCTCTCTTTTTTTTGATAAGTAAGAATGATATATACACCAAAAGGCTACTCTATGCATAAAAAGCACAGAGCACACCAACAATAACAAAATAGAAGGAAAAGAGAGAAAAATTACATTGTTGCCAGCAACTGGTAGAAGCAAAGCTGGCCAAAGAAAGTCTGATATTATAAGTAAATTTGGTAGCTGACTCTCAGCTTCGAAACAACAGTTGCGAATAGTTTCAGAAACCTGTAAGCAAAAAAATTTTAAAAAAAATCTTACTTCACATAAGCTGCTTAGCAGAGGATTATTAAAGCTTAATTTGGTTGAATAGGCATTCATGTTGGCTGCTCAAATGTGGCCACAGAAAGCTTTGTTACACACTGATGTAGGACAAATTAGGGATTTGTCTACGTTTAGTTATGGTGGGTTTAGGGTAGGAAAGAAGAAGAATTAGAGAGAAGCTGGGGTTGTTAAGGGGCTGTGTGAACAGTACCCCTAAACACTAACCCTTAGATTTGCCCCTCAATCGTGGTTGATCTAGGAAAAATTACCACAAAGACTTTGATTTACCTTATTGGTTGTCTTCCCCTTTACAGAGAGTTTATGCTGTGTAAGTATATGTTTACTTATGTTGAAAATGTTGAGGCTTTTTCATTATAAATATTTGGCCATGTTTGTTTTACAAATGCAAATTTAAAGCAAATATGGTTCCCACTAAACTCACTATTTTTTTAATCCAATATTTGTCTACTGTGATGGCAGTGTGCCAAGTTTCTTTATTCTGAACCCCAATTGTATTCCCCCCCCCCCCCCCCGGAACTTTCTAGCTGCTTTGACAGTAATTATGGACTCTGTGGAGCACAGATTGATCAACTTCAATGTTTCAGATTGTTGCCAGGTATTATGTTTGAATTATAGTCGTCAAAACACTTAGCAAAGGCTAGGTGATGGGCTTACCAATTGCCTAGGCAGTTGCCAAGTTATCAATTATGTGATTCTAGGCAACTTGATATATAAGAAAAATATAGGGCAAAAAATATTTGTTGGAAGTGTTCTGTTAAATTGGAAGATCTTGTATTCAGCCAAGACAAAAAAGAAATCTGATATGCTTGGCCAAACAGAGTTCTTCAAGGAGGTAACTTGATCAAAACAAAAGGAAATCAAATCAGAATCCCCAGCTAGCTGAATTTCGAAGGCTCTTAGTAGATTTTGTGACATTCAAGGAAGGAATTACAAGGAACACAAGGAATAGAAGAAATTACCACAAAGACTTTACCATTACAGAAGAAGACAGCCACCAAAGTGTAGCATTTGTGGGATCATGTACAACTTCAAAGTACAAGATTATTATTTTAAAAAATAAAAAAATAAAAAAAAATAAAAAGAAGAAGAAGAAGAAGACAGGTTTGCTTATACAGAATCCAAGAGTTTCAGGGGGTCAAGAGTTTTAGAGAAATTAAATGCTACTTGGCACTTTGCAAAAAGTGAGGATACTCATTTTTTTGTTCCTGCTTCTTCCATTGTTAACTGTAACTAATCAAAAGGAGAATATATACTTCCTAATATGCATGCTAAAAGTAAAAAAAACACATTCCATTTCAAAAGTTGTCTAGGAAAAATTTAGTCATTTCTATGGAACATACCCCTTTCTTTCTCAATGGACTACTTGAATCAAACTGTCTAATAATCTGCTTCAGAAGCCTTCGGTTAGGGTCCAGTAAAAGTTTCCTTGCTGCTTCCTGCTTTGATATGTTTATAAGTATGGAGACAACATGTTCAAATGGATCATCTGATAGATATGCAATGAAAATCTCAGACCAACACTGTGGGGTAAAAAAAGGAAATTTCAAATTTGCAAACCAAAAAAAAAAAAAAATTATAATACAAAATAAAACATTAAAGACAATAAAATTAGAACATTTTTAAACAGCAGTACTCTTTTTCTGTGAACTTCAATGAGGAAAAATCTAATAATCATGCAATCTTCAACCAAAAAGATAAGACCTAGAAAATTTAGAATTTTTAATACTTTCTAAGACATTGCCAAGTTTTAATTGGCTTAAAACAATAACCTAGTGGTCTCAGATCAATCTAGAAACCTTTTGTGGAAAAACCTTTATGTATAACTATTGTTATTCTCTTCCATTGTTGTGTTGTGTACCAATTGGGAGTATTACCAGTACTCAAATCTAGTACCACCACATGGAACAAAGTTTATTCATCAAAAATCATATATTCATATGAAACAATTTGAGTTTAAAAAAAAATGTAATTAATGAGTCAATACACAATTTGGTTCAGCAAATTAGTATAACCCTAGTCACATCAAATTCAAAGAATAATGATAAACCAAATGATGGGTCAAATCCAATATTTAGCTGTATTTGAGGATTTCAGATACCTAACGTTAATCAAAACCTGAAATCATCAAATGCCTAATGTTTCCTATGCTTGATTGACATCTATATTCTTATACTGAAAGGTAACATTGGTGAAACATCCATAAAAGCCAAAAGATATGATGATATTTAACATCTGAATATGTAGCATGCCACAGAGAAACTGAATATGTGCTTATGTGAATAGGTTAATAACCAGAGAGCAAAAAGAAAGGGGATGAATGCCCGTTGTTAATTACTACTACAATAGAAAGAGTACCAAACAGTTACATACACACCCATGGTAAGCATAGTTTCTGCCAATAAAATAAAAGAAAAAAAATGCAACAGGTACATAAAGAAAATCTGATTACTACAACACTAAACCTAAGCAACCCTATTGAGACAATCCCTTTTCCTTCAGAAATGAAATTAAGGGTTCATTTGGTACTGCATCTCTAGCCACTTCAGCTGGATCTCCTTTTGATGACATTGTGCTGCAAACATGTTCCTAGCCTCTTGGTTTCCCATGAAGAAGTAGGTGTTGAACATATGAAGGCGATCACCCGATTACACCCCAGGAAGAGTCAACACCATGTCCATAACTGCTTGAACCTCAGCAGTTGCTGTGGATGCAAATTGTGTATGAGTGTTAGGACATATGTGTTTCACATGTTAGGAACATATGTCACTATTTTATGTAATTGGCTAATCCTTTGACAGAACACACTTTACTTGTAATTCGGTAGATCTAGGATGTGTTTAATGCTTCAAGAAACAAGGTTTCAAGTTCAAGTGTTAAAGCCATGCAAGTCTGTCCAAGAATCAAGTGTGAAAAGTGTTGTTCATTAAAGCTCGACAGCTAGCATTTATCAAGACTTAGAGCTGTCTGAATCCCGTGACTCGACAGCAGCTCAACAGATAGGGTATCTATTGAGGTTTATGAAATTCAGATTTTCTGTTCTGTTTTTCATCCAACCCGTGAACGTATGTTTGAGCTTTCTTTTCTCACAACCCTAAACATATATAAGGATTATTTTAAGGGCCGTAAAAGGTGACGCAAGTTGAACAAGAGCACAATTGCACAAGTGTGAAGAAGAGTGTAACCAGAAACCTAGTTTGCCATAGTTCTTCATTCTCTTCAAGAAGCTGCTGTGTTTTTGTACACCGTAGGGTTTTGTGACCAAGCAACTTCATGATCTTCATCGAGTGATGAACAGAAAAACTTTGTAGCCAACAACCTTCTCAAGTTGGTGATCAAGTCGTGTACTGGGATTCGCGCAATTGGTTAGTCACGTATTGGGAGCCGTGCATTGAAATGAGAGATTGTCACTACAGAACAAGTCCAATTGGGTATTGGGGTAAGGGTTCAATTGTAGGTTGGTATAAGGTACTGAAATTCCTTTACTTGTAACCGCTTGTTGTGATAATAGTGGATTATCGGGAGTGGTGACCTTAAAATCACCCGGTGGGGTTTTTGCCGTGTAAGTTTTTCCCCATTCATAAACAAATTACCGTGTCAATTTATTTTCCGCTGCATACTTAGTTTAATCGGTGATTTGTTTGTGCTACCACACGCTTTGCACGTTAATTTGATTAATTAATAAACTTGACTAATTAATCAATTGATTTATCACAATGGGTCAATACATTCTTGGCCTATCAACAAGTACTTACACTTCTACTTTCAACAATAACATCTGAGATGTTCTTCAAAGAGTCGGACATCTCTTGCACAACTGAACGCTTTTTTCTTGGTTTCTTGCAAATTCCCCTGAAAAGGTGGACACCGCTTGCCAAGCTTTTCCCCTTATTCACTGCCAGTCCTACCCTTGACAATGATGGGCCTTCAACCTCCATTGGGTCAACATTCGTAGAGGGTTGACATTGGGGGTCAACAAATTCTTTGCTATCAATGGAGTCTCCAAACCCTTCGATGCATTCCTTTGGTATTTCACCATTCGTACAGAATGCATTTTTCCCCGTTGCAACTGTGCCTTCAAACATGATTTCCATGGACTCAACATTCGGCAAACCTTTGTTTTTAAAGGTTGATGCCTTGGGACATGCCTACATGTGTAGAACCAGTAGTTAGAAAACAATATAGTTATAGACAGTTGAGTTTTTCACAATTATGTAAAGTGAACTGACCTCAAGCTTTCGGGTCCACCACTCATCACTGGCCTCAATCTTCCCAGTTACAAGATCATAATCCAACCAGTCTCACGCTCAAAAACCTCCTTCCAAGTCTTCCACTGTTTTCTCAGATGATCCCATTTGTTTTTAAACTGCATGTAAGTCACCACTTTTCCCATTTCACCCAACTGCTTAATCACTGCATCAACCCCTTCCTTTCTCAAATGTCCTCCACTCCTCTTGCCGTCTAGGACTTGAGCAGCACACAAATCACAAAAAGCTTTTAGTTCTGTTGGATCTTTCCACCCAATTCTCACATCATTACCAGTATCCTTCGATTTCCCCTTACCCATTTTTGCTACAACGAAATTCTATATTCATTAAGGCATTTCGACAAACAGTTCGTATGCATATCATAATCGGTTACACATGCCCACATGAAAAATGCAAATTAAACTCATATAGTCCAAATACAACATAGGCAGGAAGAGAAACCCACATACTAGTGTCATGGAAAACACAAAAACCACACACAAACGTTGAACACAAAAACCACAGATTAATTTCATGGAAAACACAAAAACCACACACCAATAGATCAGAGAGTATGAGAAGTTAGACACAACTTACAGATAAATGCAAAGACCCACAGTGGCAGCAACGACGTCCCAAGCGGAGAGAAGGTGGGCTCGAGCGAAGGAAGAACAGAGGGTGGGTTCGTTTGTTACCGTGTTTCCTCTATTTTGATGGTTTTTTGGAGTGTGGTGGGTAGGTGCAATTCATTTCAGAAGAGGATGGAGCATTCACGTGCATTGATTCCATCTCTGGCACATCAGTCTTCTCAAAATCAGAATGACGTAGAACTGAGGAATTAGCCGTTGGAGACAAGTTGTTTGCATCGTGTTGTTGATCCTCTGCTTCTGTGTGTGTTTCGTGGGTGATAATCATATGGGTGTAATACCAAAACGGTGTGTTCAGATGTGGGTCATGAGAACAATACACGGACTAAAGAATTATTGAAACGGTGCGTTGAGGTCCAAATGTGAAACGCATTTTGGGCGTTTTTGTTCCAGGTACTGTAGCCGTGGGTCCCATGGACTAAAAACGTGAAACGTTAGAAACGCTGGAAATGCAGTATCCAAACGGATACAAAATATTGGAGCCTTCTCCTTTTATTGCTATCCCATGAGTTTTTTCTCATCTCTGTTTTCCTCAACAATGTTGATAATTCTCATGCAAATAATTAATAAGTAAGAAAAACCACAACATATAAATTAATTAATCAATCACGATCACATATTAATTGTTGGTCCTAAACAGCTGCTAGCCTAGATTAACTAGGTAAAGAAAACTTGGTTAGAGTCGCAATCAACTTAAGTTTGACTACATATACTATTGTAACACGTTTGAAGTTTTAGTATTTGGCAGCATGTGCTTACTAATGATGTGAAGCTGGACAACTATACCCCACCCATTTACAGCCAAAAGCAACTTATTTTTATTATTTTATACAATTAATAATAATATATTAAAGTAGGAGTCCAAGAAATTAAGAATTAAGTTCATAATTTTTTTTTATTTAAAAAAAACAAAACAAAACAAAGAATTAAGTACGAATTAAGTACAGTAGTATTTCAAAATTAAATTTTAAATCAACTATATTTATTTTCAAGTGTCTATTAAATTTAAAATTACTTCAAGCTTATATAAAACTGCTTCAAGCCTACAAAAAATATTTCAAATCCATTTAAATTTACTTATAACCTATTTGAATATAATTTGCACTCTTTTATCAAAACTTACAATAATTTTATAAGTTTCACAACAATTAACCTAAGTTGTAATTTAGGTTTATTTAATTAGTAAAATCTGGAATTTTGATAATGAAAAAAAAAATCACAACAGGGCTTATAAGAACCAAACAGATAAATAAAATGTTAGAAATATGTTATATTTTTATGGATTTTATAACATTAACATACCACTTAGTATTTACATGGGTATATCATTTGTTTCTTTAATATTAATATTACATACAATGTGGCTTACATAACATGCATGTGTATCTATGAGTGTTGAGAACTGTATAATGACATGTATATTAGTTATAATTTTGCCTCTTTAGAGTGGCTTTGTCATTGTATTTCAACCAGGGACGTATCTACCTTTGGACTAGGGCGGGCAATTGGCCCCCCAAATTTTTTTTTTAAAATAATATTATATATATGTACTAATTTTAGCAATTTTGTTCTATAAAATTACATTGTTTTCCCTTAAACAATATCATTAATTCTTTTAAGAGTAATATTATACTCAAAAACTTTCTTACAACATTTTTACAAATTATTTTGGTAGCAAATTCTTATTGGTTCACACATGGGCCTATCACTCATATCATTTTTTTACTTACTAATAACCACTTATCACATCAATAATTTATAAAAAAGTTTGTAGTACTAGTATTTTTCTCATTTTAGTGACTATAAAAAAAATTTATAGATCTAAAATCTAAAACAAAATATACAAGCCCAAAAATAATAGCTCAACAACAAAAATTACCAATAGTAAAATTATATAATAATAAAAAGCTCAATTAATCAATTTTATTTAAAATAAACAACCCTGCTCTTTAAAAAATTCTAAACAAAAATAATTTTGTTATTGCCGTCACCAAAAAAAAAAAAAAAAATCTCAATAGCTAAATAATAGCAGAGTCAAAGGTTGAAACCGCTGCACATAGTCAACAATAAAACTGCCCCCCTTAACTCAAAATTCTGGCTCCTTCCCTGATTTCAACAAGAGTTAAGAGAGATTAGTGTAATTTGACTATTTAATGAGCGACACTCTATTAACTCATTTAAGCCCATAAATAAGCAAGAAGTTAGAAGAGAAGTCAAGACTCATGACTCCAAAAAATTATACAAAGAGCTCAAGATAGGGTTATGAAGACAAAAAAACTCATCACGGGTTGAATTTATCAGAGAGTAGTAGACTAGTAGTTTAGCATGATAGAGTTTAATTTTGGATAAAACTATACCATATAATCTATATTATATAGTTACAAAATTCAATCAAAGATTCCCACATGTAGATCCCATGTGATGCACATGCACTCATGAAATTCAATGAATAGTGAAACCTTTTACCTTTTCCTCTTCCCTATTGTTATTGTTTTAAATTTTTAATATCAACACGAATAGGTACATTGTCTCTCTCAGGCCAACAAGTTACGTTGAGAATCGGAAGAAACCAAAAAATCATGTATTCATGTACACCATCCATGAAAGTATACAGAGTTACAGAGCCACGTACACACAATATATACTATATATATATATGGGTTGGATTCAAGTTACACCTAGTGTAACTCTTAAATAATGTTACACCACCCAATAACTTGTTATAGAATTCATATTTTGAAAATCCTACCGTTGAATTACATGTTCTATATGTTCTTAATAATCATGCTAGTTTTCATGTTCATTTGATTCATGAACTCATCTTTTATGCATTATTTTAAACTACAAAAACTTGAATTTAAAAAATTGATTGATGACATGATTAATAATTTTTTATTACCTTGAAATTTTGCAAGCATGAAAAATATATGAAGATAATGTAATCTAACGGTAAATTTATTAAAATTTGCATTCAATTAAAAAATATTGAGTGGTGTAATATTTATTAGAGTTATATATATATATATATATATATATAATTTCAAGACATAAAAACCTACACCACAAAGGACGTGGAACTGTGAGGGTCTTTCCTTGGAACAAATTATATATTAGAGCACGTGGCATTGTGGCAATCCTAGTGTTAATGCTTAAAAATATGCAGATAGCTAGTTACAGGCTCACAGCCGTAGCAGCAAGAAGTTAAGAACTTCATCCAAAAATTAAAAGCAAGGAGTTAAGAACAATCGCAAACAGCGATTAAAACTATTTGTTATTGCTATTATTTGGTGTCAAAACGACAGCTAAATGTTCTCTAATCATTATCTATTTACCAAGTCATCATTATTTAATCTCATCAAAAAAAAAAAAAAAGTCATCATTATTTAATAACGAATTCTTTCGACCCCTCCATATGGCTGTCAAAGTGTCAATGTCACTTAATTTATTAAATTAGTATTAATTTGGAGTAATTATAATAACACCATTGGCTGGGAAAATTAATTCTAGGGCTAATTTTTTTGTTAATTCACAATGTCATGAATTAATTACTGCCATAGCGATTCTCAAAACAATACAAAACAAAAATATAATTTTATATGTATTGGATCAACTATAGACCATTAATCTCTCTATTTAACTTTGTTATGTGATCACCCATAACCTCACTAATCTTATGACTCTTTTACTTATTCATTTATTTTTTAGATATGTGAGTTGTGATTTTTTTTTTTTTTTTTAGAGAGTTTCAACTTATGGCGTCCGCTCTTGATGATAGCTCTTTTATTATCAAACTAAAACACCAATCAGTTTTTGGTGTAGACGGTGATTGAACCCCAGATCTCTTATACAACCATCAGAGATTTTACCAGTTGAGCTAACTGGAACCCACTGTGAGTTGTGATTAGTTTTAGTAAATTAGTATAACTTTTATTTTTTGTAACATTTTATGCAGAAAATTAATTCAGCAAAAATACTAATGTACCTAAAAGGTGAGGCTTTAAATTTTAAAAAAGTTGTACATAATAAAATAAGGAAAAAAAACCTACAACATTAACTCTATGATAATTGTTCTTTATTATCAAATCAAATATAGTTGTTTTCTCTTTATTGTACATAGGATTCAAATTTAACCCCTTCAAAGAAGAGATTAGTTTAAACCCACAATTAAATAGGCACTTGGTACCAGGGCCGGCTCAAGGTATTGTGGGGCCTAAGGCGATAACTTCAAGTGAGGTCTATTCTTATACATTGAATATTAATAGAATATTTATTTAACTTTTGGTTGTTTTTTTTTCATTTAAAATCTATTTTTTTAGAAAAAAATTACAAATTAAAATGAACTCATCGCAATATTCAATGACTATACAACTAAAATAAACACTATTCATTGAATGAAATAACCAAATACTAAAAAATTATGATTGAAAATTTTAATAAAGTTATATATTTGATATTTCTAAATAGAATTTGAGTATAAATTTATTTACTAGTGTAAGATTAATGAGTTCTTTTAACATTTATGTGTGAGAGATTAAATAATTGACCCATCTAATGAAAATATTTTCTTTAACTAGTTTTTCTTTGATAAAAAAACAACTACTTTTTATTTATTGGTGAATATTTAGGACTTAATTAATACTTCTATTGGTACAAGAATATCTCTATTGGTAAAAATTTAAGGGCCTTTTTTCATTGGGGGCCTTAGGCGGTTGCCTATTTAGCTCACCCATTGAGTTGGCACTGCTTGGTACACTAATATTAAGGATATAAGTAGGGTTGTGCATGGTGTTTAATAAGGATAGCACAATCACTAGGTGGTAATGACATTCTTATTGATTGATAGGATAAAATTTCAACCTATGGTTTCTACTCATGATGATTTGGGTTTGAATCTCAGATTTCTTATTTGACAACAAATTTTTTTACCAATTGAGCTAACTGGAATCCACATGACATTCTTTATGGTCTCTCATGTTTGTAAATTAAACCCTACCTTTACCTCACTATCTACCTAACTAAAAAAAAGGTATGCATAGTTTGAGTTGGGCTAAGTTTGGAGCATATTTTTTACTCAACTCAACTTCCTCAAGTGGAGAAATCTTCAATACAACCTAACTTAACCCAGAAAGGTCAATATGGATTGGGTTGAGGCCAATTAGTTTGGCCTAATAAATAAATAAATATATATATATATATAAAATATTTTCATTCAACTATTAGAGTTGTTATTCAATAAATGATTACAATATGCACAATTGAGACTATATTCCAATTTCATCCAAATTAACCAATTCTCAAAATATCAATATAAATCAAATTAACATATTCAAACTAAGCCACAAAATCCAAAATAAATCAAATTAATAAATTTAAAATACATTTATATTTTTTAAATTGTTAAAACTGTAGATTGGGTCATTGACTTTGGATTGAAAATTTTGTTAATTTAAACTCAACCAAAACCAAGCTTCCAAAAAAAAAATAGTATTCAAACCAATTCAATCCATCAACCTATGAAAACTAACTTGATATATTGGGTTGGATTTGTGGAATTGGTAGGCTGAATACCCACCACTAAATACAATTTTGGAAAAACTAATAAAATAGGTTTTTTTTTTTTAATGAATAAAAAATGAGTAGGAAGGGGTGATCAAAGGTGATTTTCTTACTTGATTATAATCATAATGACATCTTACACATTAAATTTAGGAGTAGTTCTAGAATCATAAATTTTTTCATAATTTTTTTGCCACAATTCTGATGTGACAAACTGTGAGTGGTTAACCATCAATTATACATGAACCCACTATTTTTTTTCACCAATCATACTCTGCCACATCGTAATTGTGGTAAGAAATTGTGAAAATTTTTATGTTCTTAGACTTTTTCTAGATTTAGTGAGTAATTGTTACGTCAATCCCACTAAGACATTAATTAACACTAAGCCAATGATGTTTACTCGTGAAATAGATATTATATGAAGAGTTCTTACATTTTTTTTTGGGAGGGAAATGAAGAGTTCTTACATGAAAGTAGGAAAAGAAGAAGAAAAAAAAAAAAAAAAAAAAAAGAATGATGGTAAAATTGGTCCAAAATGAGTGGCAAAGTGGTCTTTCACCAAGACCCAAAAGATAATGCATCTCTTTACAATTCCATGTTTTAATTATCTTACCTTAATTTAAAAAAATATATATATAATTTCTATGTCGCATATTGCTCTCTCTCTCTCTCTCTCTATCTGTTCCAAAAGCCTTTAAAACTTCACAAGTACACACCACTGCGTTTTGCTCTCTCTCTCTTTCTCTGTGGGATCCAAAAGCACTTTCACTCTTACAATTTCTCCTTCCAACCCGCAATCAATCTGCCACTTCCTTTCTTTACTTTTCAGCACCAAAAACAAAAGCACTTCCAGTATTCTCTGAAAAAACCAAACCTTTCCTCTTCATAGTTTATATATATATATATATTTCTATATATAAATATATATATCTTCAACACGTTAGAGATTATCGCCATCTTTGATTCTCCAAAGTTTGCTTTGTGATCTGTAACCTCTTTGTCTCCAGCCACATTTTAGTGACTTCCGCCAAATTTCTTGTCCATTTTATTATATTCCTTTCCTGTCTTCTTCATTTGATTCGTTTTCAGTGACAAAGTAAGTACTCGTTGCTTATTTCAACCACAAAGTTGCTATTTTTGCCTCAAAACTTTATCTGGGTGTGGCTTCTTTTGAGCTCAACCTTTTTGCTTTCTTTCTTTCTTTTTTTTTTTTTTTTCTCACAGAAAATTGGGTTTTCAAGCTTGTGTGTGTTACTGATTTGTAATTGTTTCTTGGTGATCTAGACGTTATAATTCCAGTTCAGTCTTATTGAAGTGATTTGAGCTTCTGGGTTATTGGAATTTTGGTTGTTGATCTGGGTTTTGAGTGTGAAGTCAAGGCCTTAGATGCACCTATTAGTTTATTGCTTTGAAGGGATTTAATGCTTTATTGCTAAGATGCAGCCTGATCAGAGAAGAAAGGTAAATTTTACTCATTTCTGCTATATATATATATATATATATTGGTTTGTATTTTTGGTTAAGATTAAGTGGGAATTGAAGATTCAAGAAATGTTTTTGTGTTGCTTATATAAAATTTTAGGCTGAAAATTTTTTCCTCTAATTTTTTTTTTTTTTTTTTTTTTTTTGTGGTCCATCTGTATTAGACCTTTTGTTGTGTTGTGGGTATTATACTTGTGTCTGGATGAAATGGAATAACTTGTCATGTTTATCTCAGCTTCTTTGCCAGATGCTATGTACCCATTGCGATTTGTGGAAGGTCCCACTGAAATATTCTTGACTCATGTTATGTGAAAATTGCGTAGTTGGGGTTTCATTTTTCATTTTTTTATTTTTTTTTATGTTAGGGTGGTTTTTTATAATTATTTTAAATGATAGTGATTGAAAGTTGGAACTGTTAGTCTGGTGTGAGAGATTACATCTTGATTTTCTGATTTAATTACCTATTGTATCTGACTTACCTTAACAAGCAACCTCTAATTTCATTTTCTTGTCTTTTCCCACTTTACTTCACTTCTATTAGTCTTGAAGTTATCATGGATCCTTGAATTATTTATTCATGCAAAACAACTATTTATTGTACTTACTGTAGAACCCATTGTGATGTTTTGGTAATTCACTATAAGTCATATTCCCTTTGCATGTACTTTGCTGTGGTTTGCTGTATATATCAAATCTAAATCCTTCATCAAGGGGGTATGTAAAACTTTCGACATTCTCTTCTAAATAGAATTATGAAGCATTTTTATTTATTTATTATTTATTTTTGATGAAGTCTAGTAATCGATTTGGTAAGTTAGAACATTTAGACATGATGTTTCAGTAAAACTTGCATTAAATCATGATTGCAAGTTACTCAGTAAATATTGCCTTAGTTAATGCTGGATGCCAAGACAGTTTGTGTAACCAAATATGATGACCACTAATAGGTTGTCAATGACCTTCTCCTCTCTAACTGAACTAGTATGTGGACTATCGATGTAAGGTATATCTATTTATGAAATCTGATTGTAAATTACATATTTAGCAGATTTAAAAAAATAAAAAAAAATTATGTTGCAGATAATGTAAACTACAATTTGTACTTCTGGGCTTCTGCTAGGGTGTCATGTTGATAAAATTTATGATTTTATGTGGTGATGCAGTCAGCAGTGGATGTAGACTTTTTCACAGAATATGGTGAGGGGAGCAGGTACAGAATTGAGGAAGTAATTGGTAAAGGAAGCTATGGCGTTGTTTGCTCTGCATATGATACACATACTGGAGAAAAGGTAGCAATCAAGAAAATAAATGACATTTTTGAACATGTCTCTGATGCCACTCGTATCCTTCGTGAGATTAAACTTCTTAGACTCCTGCGTCATCCAGACATTGTGGAGATCAAGCACATCCTGTTACCACCTTCCAGGAGGGAATTCAAAGATATATATGTTGTTTTCGAACTCATGGAATCTGACTTACACCAGGTTATTAAAGCAAATGACGATTTGACGCCAGAACATTATCAGTTTTTTCTTTATCAGCTTCTTCGAGGCATGAAGTACATACACACAGGTATAATCTTATAGTTCTTTTTTTTTGTTTTTTTTAATGAAATATATCTTATAGTTCTACTACAGGAATTTCAAGAGCAATTTTTTTCCATTATAGTTATGTTTTGGATTTATTATGATCATTCTGTGACTGATTTTTTTTTTTCTTCTTAATGTTTAACTATCTTGTAGCAAATGTCTTTCACCGGGATCTAAAACCCAAAAATATCCTAGCAAATGCTGACTGCAAACTCAAAATCTGTGACTTTGGTCTTGCGAGAGTAGCTTTTAATGATACACCCACAGCTATTTTCTGGACGGTAATTTTTTTGTCCAATTATCTTCTGAGATTTTTCTTTGATTGGCCTTTTGGAATTAACTTGTACATGATTCACAAATTGCTGATTCTTCGACAATATCTCTAGAAATGATTATTTCAAATTCTTGTGGTGGCAGGACTACGTTGCAACACGTTGGTACAGGGCTCCTGAATTGTGTGGATCCTTTTTTTCAAAGGTGCAAAAACTATTACCTCTTTTTCATTTTTTTTGTCGAAATTTTTGTCTCATCTCGATCTTCTCTCTCTGAACCCCCATATTTGCAAGAGAGTTTTGTAACTTCATCATGTGTACACCTTTAATTTATGCTTCTCCTCTGAGTTATGATTTGTGCCATATAATTTGGATAGGTACTCTTGATTAATAGTAGTTGAACTTACCTTTTTTTTTTTCACTCCCTTTTTTTCACTACAGCTTTGACTTACAGGGTCATCTGTAGATCTGGAACATTTTTAAGAGCAAGACAACCTATATGACAAACTATTAATTATATTAGAGATAGATTTTAGTAAAATACTAAGGTTCACAAGAAACTCAACCAAATGTTCATGTGTAGTCCTATGCATTTTTTTATACTTCTATTTTGTTGGATTTCACAGAACTATCTTTTGACAGTTTTTAACTACTGGCCAACATGCCTTTGCACAGGGATGTGATTCCATTTGCAATCCTACAGGCAAGAATTACAATTTGGCAGGCCAGGCATTCATGCTTTTTAATAAGTGGAAGCCCAGCTTTTCTTTTCTCTTAGGTCAAAGCTGGGCCTGGCTTGAAGCTGACTTTTTGTCTGTAAAATGGTCCTTAAGTTACTTGTAAGGTTTAGACTCAGAATGTTCCGAGTAATTAATTAAATTTAGTAGATCATAACTGGGTTTAGTTCATGTTTATGGAATTAATTAGGAACATTGTATTCATGTGCTTTAACACATACGACCAGGTTATTATGCCTGTGCTAACTGGACATGTGTGCTCTCATGTGCAACCCTGCATTTAAGGATTGTTATAGGCTGGCTGGGTTGGTCAGGTTCTCCACTACTAGCCCAACCACAGCCTTTCTTCACCCTCACCAAGTGGTCTTTTCTTAATGTTATGTTCACTTGTAAGTCCCAAACACTTGGTCGGATTTATGTCTGTGGGAGGAATGAACATTTGCAGCATTCTGCTTAACTAAGTTAGACAACCTCACAGATGTGGGTTGTGTTGGGTGTGTTTTTATGTGTGGTATCCCTTGTTATCTGATTATCAGGAAAAATGAACATGTTATATTGTTGAAAGCACTTGGGTACATGGCATTTGTTTGAAAATATTAGTTGAAGAATAGTGGATTTTGATAACATTAAAGACTACAAAACTTGCTTTACAATCCCGCAAAACCATGATCTGAACAATAAATGTAAAGAACACCTCACCTGGTGTCAGTTGAGGCAATAACTCCTAAAGGTTTATGCAAAGCACATATGGTACTCTGTATATGCCCTTGATGACTGACATAAACCACCTTTTTTAAAGTGTGGATACACATATATTACTTAATTGCCTGAGGACCTTAATACTGTGAAAGAATTATGAATTTGACCAATCCCTGAAATTAATTTTTTCCTCTTGTGCCCATAAAATAGTTGTTTTGAAATGATATTATGAATCAACTATCACCTGTTGTCAGTTTCATTGCTATTATAAATTTATAATGCTGTGGTCTTAATTTCCTTTTGTAATCGTCTTATGTTTTGTTTTCAGTATACGCCAGCAATAGATATATGGAGCATTGGCTGCATCTTTGCAGAACTTTTGACTGGAAAACCTCTTTTTCCTGGGAAAAACGTAGTCCATCAATTAGATCTAATGACTGATATGTTGGGAACGCCATCTGCTGACGCCATTGCCAGGGTCTGTTTCCTGTGATCAACTTGTTCTTATGGATTTGAGTATATTATTATGCACCATTTTTCTGTTGCTTGTCCTTGCAATGATTATTTGTGCTGAACTGTTGATACAATATGAACAGGTTCGCAATGAAAAGGCTCGGAGATACTTATGCAGCATGAGAAAGAAGAAGCCCGTTCCTTTCTCCCATAAGTTCCCAAATGCAGATCCACTTGCACTTCGTTTATTAGAAAGAATGCTGGCATTTGAACCCAAGGATCGACCTACTGCTGAAGAGGTAAATGTTCATGCCTCTTCATCGTACTTTTTACAATATATCTTCTCTTTTTAGGGAGCATATTGTATTGCATGTTGTAGGCACTTGCTGATCCATACTTCAAGGGCTTGGCCAAGGTTGAGAGGGAGCCTTCTGCACAACCAGTTACCAAGATGGAATTTGAATTTGAGAGGCGAAGAATAACAAAGGAAGATGTGAGAGAGCTTATCTACCGAGAGATTCTGGAGTATCATCCAAAGATGCTGAAAGAACAGTTGGAGGGATCGGAGCCAACAGGCTTCATGTATCCAAGGTATTTTCAATTTTTCATTTAAAATTTAATACTGATTGTGGCTTGAACCTCTTGCCTTTATTTTGTGGTCTCATCCTATTTCATATCGTCTTGTTGATGAATGCCATGGAAATTTTTGTTGGTATTCTGATTTTTCTTTCTTGGCTTACAATCTGGGACACCTAAGTTTTTCTGCTAAGCCTTGAATGCTAATGCATTAATTGGTATAGTATCACATTGATTCCATTCAAATTAGGAATCTTCTATTCTTTAGATGCCCGAATAGAGAACACATTAGTAATTATTCAGAGTCACTGATCCCAATTTTAACTTCGAAAACTACTTTCAGTAAATAAAGTCATATCTTCTGACTTATCAAAAAAAAAATTTAGTCATATCTTCTGACTTATCCAAAAAAAAAAAAAAAAATTAAGTCATCTTTTGTACCAGACGTGAGGTTCAATCACATCTTGCTATATTTATGGTCTTCAATCTCATTATGGCCTTTTCAGCAAGAAATGACAGCTTTCCACTCTTAGAAAGGCCATTACCCAATAGTGGGGTCCGGGGAGGGGACTGTATACAGCCTACCCTTTAGTAATTTTCATGAAATGGCTGTTCTCAAGACTCAAACCCAAGCACTTGTGCTTGACAGCCCCATCACCAGACTTTTATCAACTGGGCACCTGCACTTGCACTTTCCAATTGTGCTTGATAGCCCAGTCAGTTTCAGAACTTATAATCTGAACCCTCAATACTATTATAGATGTTAATACTAACCATTCAAGTGAACAGTAGCTTTTATTTCTTATATACAGCCCGAAAGAGGCAAAAAAAACGAGCTAGAAAAGTTGTAACAATCCATGATATATGTGAAAGGACTGGTTAATACAACTCCAGACTAAATTGAGCCAACAGTAACTTATGTGAAGCTTTCATGGTGATCTATTGAACCATAAGCATGTAGATATTCTCCTTGCCTACTTCCGTGAAGGCTAGAATACACAATTCTTGAACCCATTTGAGCAATTTGGACATTATTTGTTCTTAAGATTTAGCGGTTAATGATTCAGTTTTGTTGCCTCTACAATTCAAGTGCACATGCCATCAAGATCCAGGTTTGTTTGATTTTGTGAAATTAGATTTACCACGGAATCTGATAAATTGTTCAGGATTTGGTGATTGGCAAATATAAATTCAATGTAAATTTATTGGTAATGCAACCAAAGTCCTTTTGGGGTCAGAGCCTTGAAAACCAATCCAAATGTCAAAATGCTATGCAACCAAACAGATTTGAAATCTTTTCAAGTTTGCTTTGATTTACTTGATGGGTTTTCTAAAGCCAAATTTGAATTTTTTTTTTCTTTTTATGCAGTGCTGTTGACCATTTTAAGAAGCAATTTGCTTTTCTCGAGGAGCATTATGGAAAAGGTGGAACTGTTGCTCCACTTGAGAGGCAACATGCATCATTACCCAGGTGCATTTTTATCAAGTATTTCAATCATGATGCTATTCCTTTTTTCATGTTTCCTCCTAGAGTTGTTTTTTTTTTTTTGGAGCTGCCTGCTATCCATAGTTTGCATCATCTAGTCTTCTGATAAAAGGGTTGTGTCCGCAGGGCATGTGTATTATATTCAGATAACTCAGTACAGAATTCAGCAGAGGTTGCAGATGATCTTTCTAAGTGTAGTATCAAAGATGTTGAGAAGCCGCATATGGACAGGAATAGTGGGATCCCTGTCACTAGGCTACCAATTCAAGTTCCCCAAAGTATCCAAGGTTTGTTTTGCATATGATTGCCTATAATCTACACCATCATTGTTGTATTGATTTCTCTCTCTCTCTCTCTCAACTGAAATCAACTAAGCTTTATTCTAAAAAAAGTTGGGGCTGGCTTTATGGATTCTCTGGAATATCTGTAAAAGATCAAATTCATAGTTAACTTTTACTTTGGTCGTTAACATGTTGCAACCCTCCTTTCTCCAGGTTTGGGATTGGCTGCTTACAAAATCTATGACACCAAGCACTAAAACAACTGGAGTCTGTTTTTTAATAAATACTAGTAGTTGCCCCTATGATACACAAATTAATTAAAAGTTGGATGTAAATCAAAGAAAATATTAATTATGTTTAAATTAAAGAAATTATTTTACTAATGTCACCTAAACTGTCTTAATAATTAGCTAGCCACTTGAAACTAATGGAGTTTCACCTAAAGTAAATTAATCTTAATAATTAATGAGTCACATGACAAAAACACGCAAATTTTACTATGTGTAATACATACATATACCTAGAGTAATCTATTCTAACAATATATAAGATATTTTGATAATAACTTTTAATCCGAGGTAAACCATCTTAATAATTAATAAGAACGACTTGGCACAACCACAGATTTTAGGATCCAACTTTTATTATATAATGTCATTATTGGGAGATCCCAGACCCCGCATAAGCAGAAGCATTGTGCATTGGGCGTGACCTTTTTTATATTATTATTTGGAGACATTTGCATGCTGACTAGTTGGCTGATGGAAGTATTGTATTACAAATTCCAATCCTCATTCCAGAATAGCCCCAGAATTCCTTGCATGCCTTGAATATATGCACTCACATTCTACCCCTGATTAGGGTGCTTAGAAAATACTCTTATTCTCTAGGAGGATTTGTTGAAACTAATTCATAATTTTTTAACAAGCACAAATTTACAGTTAAGCATATGTTTGAACTAATCCAAACTAGTAACGTTTAACATTGCTTCACTTTCACTCCTTGTTCCCCCCTCTGATATTTGGATAACCTCACGCTTGGGTTACTTACATATCTAATTACATAGTATACCAACTCTGATTATGAATGAATTACCTTGCAGGAGTTGCTGCAAGGCCTGGGAAAGTTGTTGGTTCAGTGTTGCGGTACAACAATTGTGGGGCAGCAGCAACAGCAGAGGCTCTTGAACAGCGGAGGATGTCTAGAAATGCAGCCGGTACAACTCAATATACTGCTTCAAACGGCTCATATCCAAGAAGAAACCCAAATTGCAAGAATGAGAGGTGTGAAGATGATGGGGATGAAAGTTCTAACGGGCTTCAGCCAAAGCCTCCTCAGTATATGGCAAGGAAAGTTGCCGCTGCTCAAGGTGGAGCTGGAGGTCACTGGTACTGAACCATGGTGTTAATTTTGTGGCTGATCACTGCCTATGTCATTCTATCCTGCCGAGTTTTAAGGGTTCATCAGTCACACCTCATCCCAGGTTGACCTGCTGTCAATTATAAACTCTTCAGATATGATGACATAATTCGATCACAGTGTGAGCTGGCACAGGTGCTTGGGAATATAGCACCTGACAACTTTCGTTGGTTACAAGTTGCAATTTGCATAATTAATTTGAAGTTTAGAAAGGGTTCATATGGACTCCTGGCCTTGATCCCACTCTCTGATTCATAACAAAAACCAAGATATATAGCAAGATGTCATTAGTCATGAATGAGGAATAGGCTAAGCTTTTGATTGACTACCAAGTTCTTTTGTTACGTTCTCATTCTTTGCAAGATTGAAGTAATTCTCCTAGTTATATATATATATATATATATTTTTTTTTTTTGGGTTTTCCATAACTATGACATTGGTTGTATCATTTAACCTCAGTTATTTGTACTCTGAACAATGGATCTCTCTCAGTAGAACATCTTGAGCAGGGATTTCTGCAATAACTTAGTCAAAAGATGTGATTTTTATTTATTTATTTATTTTTGGTTGAAGAAACATATTTGGTTACTGTACTTATATGAACTTTATTGCAGTTTCTACATGAGTCTTCTTTTTCCAACTTTGTGGGTTTCACTACTGGTCAATAAATTTTGTAGTTTGTCCTAGTTTGAATTTTTCTTGCTTTAATTATTTTTTTGTTGTAATTTTCTCATATGTGCAGAATCACTTTTTCCATCTCCCCCAAACACACAAAAACAAAACCCCCCAAATATATATATATATATATATATATATATATATATATATCTTGGTAGGTTTTTTTTTTTTATTTTTTATTTTTTTTTTAACCAGAAGAGGTGGTTTTAGGTACCAACATCAGTCCTTTGTGGGGGGAATTACCCAGTAAGTATTAAATATACAAAATAAATGTTTATTTTGATTTTATTGTGAAAGAAGTGCTATTTGAGTTAGAATTTGTTAATCAATTCCCCTAATATTTATATTCAATTTACATATATTACTGTTTCTCAAAAAAAAAAAAAAATTACATTTTCCGCATTTCTATGTGAGCTGACTAGTCCAGGAAATTATGGTATTGTGGTAATCTGAAAGTGCAGGGGTTGTAGGAAGGTATATATAAATGGGAAGGACTTGAATCTAAATGGGTCTTTGTCAGGCTTTGTAGCACTGAGGCATATGGGGCAACAAGTTATTTAACCAACTTCAAGATTTTTCCAGCATATGGACAATGAATCCCAAAAATGTACCAAGCTGAGACACCCGAAGGTACATTTCAGTGGATTCATCTTCATCTTATTTGCTCGGCACCTCTTGAAGACCCAATCGAGCTATAGGTGCATGGACTTGTGTCTTTGTAACGGGCAGAGTGAAGAAAGCCCTTGTAAAATGTCCCTCAGTGTCTCTTATGTCTGATGTAAAAAAGCTGTTGAATCTAATAATATTTCTTAGCTTCTTGTATCTTGTTGTGTGTATTATCCCATACTTTCATGTCATCTTTTATACATTCTTAACAATATATGTCTTTAACCAGTTCCCATAATCTTCTTACACCCTCTGTCGACCTGGAATGACTATGCATAGATCACCTCAATTTGTGAGGCTGTTCTAGTGACATGTTACTTGATGTGGGTCTTCAACATTTCACCTTTCATAGATTTGGGAAAGCATTATTGGTTTAGGAAGTTACATTAAGACTGCATTCTATAAGCGACTTGTTCTAGTGACTATATGTGACATCCATTTACGAGGGCTTGCACTTTATTATAGGGAAAGGGGTGAAGGACCCCCTAGAGAGCAGGGTCGTCAAAATAAGGATTTCAACAGTGAAAAATGCAGCTATCCAGAATAAAGTGGCAGTCTATACTTCTATTTGTTTCATGCGAGCATGGAACGCTGGATTAGAGACGATCTGGATCCATCTCCATATCTAAATATGGAAGAATCAACTATATGGGAGTAGGGGATTTCAACTAGAGAGTTGCTGGAAAAGGACCTTTGTCACTGGCCATTATCACCTAGTAGATCAAACTCCTCAACCAGATTCTTTGAGGCATCCACCTCAACACACACACACACACTCTGGGGACTATCCTTTTGTTGCAGCATGCTCCTCAAATTACAGATTCGTACGGGGCCTTGGGCGCCTTTTCGTGACATCCGCTGGCCCAGTCATTCTTTCTTGTGGATCTGGTAGGAATTTCACCCTCCTTTCCTTTCAGTTGATCATCTTTCTAATAGATATAAGCTCCAAGCTTATGTGAGAGGGCAAATACATATACAGGATAATGAGTTTCCTTCTTGATCAAAGAAGTTAATGTAAGTCATCCCATGTAGGACCAAAAAAGTAGTGTTTTCCACAAATCATTCTCTTGTATAGGTATGATGCTGCACAAAATGGCACCGGTGGAACTTTGTTACATACATGCAAAATGGGAGCTTCCATATTAAGCTTTCCTCGTCGCCACTGATTTCTCAATTTACTTGAAGCAAATAAGCAATAGCATATTCTTTGCAGGTTTCCTTTTGTGAGGTGTCTAAAATGCTTTACAAGAGCAACGTGTGTTCAATCAATGGCTTAGACTATACCACATAATATTCAAAGCAGATATCTTACAAAAAGTACCTAATCGGTATGCTGAAGCTTGAACAAATAAAGTCATTCTCAACCACACGGTGACCGCGCACACAACAAATATGTAGAAGCAAATACTCAGAGCTTCATATTACACAATATTAGCCAACGGCCAAATGAACCACTAACATCACTTTTTTTTTCTTCTTCTTTCTCATTAAAATCAGTAATTGTTAGTACAATCCAAAAAGTCTAGATCCTAACAAAATCTATTCTTATTCATGTAGAAAAAGGATGTCCTATCTGTTATTCCTAAATCAATATAACCTCGGTTTCACTCGCCTTCCATTCACATCGCTACTATCCAGGTAGAACTCATTATGGTATGCACGAACCTTGACAGAATGCTCACCAATCCTGGCCACATATTGCAGCAATTCAGAGAGGACAGAGGGGCAACTTTCCTTCAAATATATAAACCCATCTGTTTGCATCACAGCTAAAAACAACAATACAACATAAGTCACTAACTGTGTATTCATAAAGAAAAGGGGGTTAGAAAAACTATAAAAAATTGACCAATTTAAATTATTCTTCGAGAACAAGGAAAATACAACATAATATGCAAGTTAATCAATAAAGCAAAACTTTCCCTTGAAGCTCAATAATGAATAAAAAGCATTTTTCTTCCTGAGACATCAGAAAATGACACCTTATTGGATTGGTTTCCACGGTAGTCAAACTAATAATTGAAAGAGGTTCCAATCATTTCACATTATTAAATGGCTAACACTGAACTAACCTTACACATGACATCTCAGAACATTCATTGGCTGTTGTCCAGGGGCCAAACAAGACCATGCATAATTTGGCCATACAGTACACTTTGTAAATTTTTAACAGACCATACATGAAATTCCCCACAACAATATAATAGATGAAGCTATATAGTAACAAATATGTTCAAATAACTAACATACAACATAAAGATTGTTTTTATAGATGCTCCTATACAAGTAAAAGAACAAGTTATAACGATTACAAAAAAAGAGAGAGAATATTAATAAACATCACTAGCCAATCTCAGGATATGTTCTATTCTGTGAAAACTGCTTCTAGAACCATGCTTGCCCATGCAAAATTAAGTCTTAAGGCTTCTCTTGCTAACATGTCAGGTTCTAGCCTAGTTATCGAAAATCTTTTCATGTGAACAACATGTAGGGTTTGAATATTAACATCTGGATATGCACACATCATTTCCTACAGAACTATAGAACAGCTTTAAGAACACATTGAAAAATCCAAAACAGAGGTTGTGCTGGAAAGGTCTACCTCTTAAGTTTTCAGGCAGCGCAATGAATTTGAGACATACGTCTTTCAGTTGGAAACAATGGTGCTGATCTGCCAAGGCCAATGTTGTCGCAACAGTGTTTATGGCAACATCCTCACAAAGTTTAACCTCACAGAGCAATCTGAGCCTCTCAAGGGCATATCGGTCGGCTGCTGCCAGCAGATGTTGAGCCATCAGTGTAAAGGCCCATTTAAAGTTTACACCAAAAAGCTCTTGCATGTCTGGTAGGGCATCCCAATACATAAAATGAAGTAAAACCTGCAGTCATCCAATACACAGAGAAGAGAATAATTATACTCATGCAAGCTTTACTATTACTATTGCAATTATAATAAAATTAAATGAAACTTAAGGAAAACCTCTAAATCTCTATTAGCCTGAAAGCAGAATCAAATAAACAACAAATTCTCACCAGAGCTATAAATGCTTAGTCACATGTACGGTGAAACACAAGTGCATGAGAGGACATATTAAAACAATTGAAGCAGAGTCATAATGACTTTAGTTTTTAGCCAATGAAACTGAACTGAGTTCCTGTATACTTTTTATTTTTAATAAGTAATGGATGTATACTTCCTGTATACTGATTTTGATATTTAATGAAATTATATTACTTACCAAAAAAATTATACAATGCGCAGAATTTTTTTTTATAAAATTAAAAAATAAACCAAGCTTTTCCTCCTAAACAACAATCAGTAATCATATCTGCTTCCCAACAAATTGATTTATGTTTACAGCAAAAGAGAAAAATAATTTGGTTTATGATAAATGGCACGGCTGATCTATTGTTAATTGATAAGCATTAAATGTGCAGCTGAACCGGAAGGAAAAAAAAACCATGACAAATGTTTGGAGGTTGAGAGAGAGAACCTTAAAAACTGGAGCTGTCATCTCCTCAACTTTAATGCACTGACTGTTTTGATCCTTCATTGGACCAAAAAGTTGTGCCCTGAACACAGGTGAGCGTGCTGCAAGCACCAACTTGTGGGAAGAAAATATCTCCCCTTCAACTTCGAAAGTCACATCAGCGTTTTTTCCACTTTCTAAAAGCTTCCCAAAATGTTGACCAATATCAGGAGGTGGCACTGCTATAGAGTAAATCTTAGGTCCCTCAGTTTGTGTCTTAACAACACCAACACAACAATGAATTATGAGACAATCATCTTTGAGGTAGTCTGATGTCTCTAGAAGACTTCTTTTGAAGAAGCGTTTATAACCCCTGCAATATCCAACAGCAGCATCTATTTTATTTCTGTTTGTCATCCACTGAACCTTTTGTGAAACTAAATGCAAATTTGAATAAAAAATGGGGATGCCAAACTGGTATCTCTCATGATGACAAAAACAGAATAGGTTGCTCCAAGAGATTCTGTATGTTCCATAGAATATTAATGCATTGCTCTCACTAGATGATGCTTTCTTATACTGTTAACAGGTCACTGTGATGTCACAGTGGTCTACTTTTGGTGAACATAAGAATTGATGCATGCACACATGAAAAGGTAATGAAAACCTCTAGATGAAAATCATACTTAAAATCATACTAATAGAATCTACAGTCAGCACTCTTTTAAAGGAAGATTTCAGGGAGGCATCTTCCACCACCCCCCACCCCCCTCCCTTCTCCCAGTATATGTTTTTAGCAGCTTTTTACAAGAAATTTTATTGAAAAATGTAAAGATATACAAATATGTGAAACAATACCTCCCCAAAGAATACACAATCACAACAACAAAAAATCTATAGAATTAACAAACGATAACAAGGGTATGCTACCAATGCAGTCACCCTATCATCCAAGGACCTCAAAAGAAACTCTTTTATTACAAAATTAGGTCACTCAACACCACCAAAAATGCTGCTGTTCAGATTTTTAGCATTTCAGCATCAGTCCTCCTGACCACCTAGCCCCAAAAAAGGTAAGTTGTCATTGGTTTTGGCCCCTTCAATGAAGTTCGATTGAGACTACCTGCCATATATTTCAATTTTTCCTCTCTCTTAAATATAAACTGTGTTCATGATATCTTAATTATTCAGAAAGAGGAAAATGTTGAGACCAAAATTGGCATGAAGCCAAAATCTCATATCCTTGAACATTAAAACATTACTGGAAAAAAGAAGAAGATAAATAAACATTAACCCCCACCCCCCACCTTGATCCTTGATCCAAGCAGCAATTAAGGAACAAAAGCTTTAAAAACGTAATTCCTTGTATCAATGAGCACATAACACATAACCCCATCAATTAATAAAGAAACAAGCTGACATCTGAACCTATAACCATTCAGACTTAAAGATAGTTTCTATCCTTACTCAAGTAATTTAGTCATTGAACCAACACCAAGCATTTACCAAGAAAAACAAGTAAAGGAGAATCAAGTGATTGAAATTCAGTTCAGAATTTGAAAAACAGCAGTAGAAACTTCAGGAAAAAAAAAATAGAAAATGCATTCCAAATATTCAAAATAAACAAGCACAGATGAAGACAGGCAACATGAATTATGAGATTTTCAGAATTATGACATCAAGAAGGAACTTGAGTGCAGATTCTGGGTTCACCATGTTCATTCATTTATTTATCAAGCATTTCAATTATGTATTCAAACAAAGATTGGGGCAGAATGTCAAACATGAAAGAAAAACAAAAAACAGAGGGCAGGAATACAATAAAACCAGCTTTTACAATCACATATTCTTGCTTTGAATGCAAATCCAAAAGCCACTTTTTTTTTTTAATGACTCATTTACCAATCAATCAAATTGTGTTCGAAATCAATACTTTCAAACTTGACACATGCATCCACAATATTTGAGGGGTTAAAAAGAGTGGGCAAAAACATTACAACAACGAAGACAACAAAGCCCGGGGTTGTCTACAGATCTATAACATACTAATCAGGGCCGCTCGCATGACCCCATTTCTTTTAAATAAAATGAAATAGAATGAATCTATCACTTTACCTTAAAAAAAAGAAAAAAAAAGAAAAAAAAAGAAAAAAACAAGAATAGATCCCATTTCTTTCAAATAAATAAAAAAAGAATTTCATTTCTTTCATCTCCCAATGCAAAAACAAACCAAACTTTTTATACTCATTCATCAATCAATCAACAAGTACATTCATTTTCAATTGCATCACCAAAGAAGCCAAGAAAGCTTAATTTTACAAAAATACCATTTCTTGCTCTATAAATTCAAACCACTCACAAAAATTAAAAATTATCACATGCTTCTGCTATATCTTAACGGTACAATATTTAATTATCAAACAACATAAAAATATCTTAAAGGGTACAAAGAAGTGGGCAAAAACATTTTAAATGAAAAAGAATGAATGAAGTCCAGTTCTTATAATCTCCGAACGCAGAAACACAAAGAACCAAACTTTGTATACTCGTTCATCAATCAATCAACAAATATATTTCATATTCAATTGCATCACCAAAGGAAATCAATAATCTAACATTTAACAAATAATACCATTTCCTGCTCTCTAAATTCAATACCACTAGCAATTGAAACACCAAAATTATAAATTACCACATGCTTCTGCTATGACTTAAGTGGTAAAAAAAATATATGGGAAAAAAACATTACAAATGAAATATTTGAATGAAACCCTTTTCTTTTTATCTCTAAATGCAAAAGGACAGAGAAACAAACTTTGTATACTCATTCTTCAATCAATCAACAAATATATTTCATCTTCATTTGCATCACCAACGAAAACCAAGAAATCTAATACTTAACAGATAATACCATTTCTTGCAATCAACAAATATATTTCATATTCAATTATATCACCAATGGAAACCAAGAAATCTAACATTTAACAAATAATACCACTTCTTGCTCACTAAATTTAAGACCACTAGCAATTGAATCAACAGAATTAGAAAACATAGTACTAGTAATCATTTTCAATTGCATCACCAAAGGAACCAAAAAACATAACATTTAACAAGCAATACCACTTCTTACTCTCTAAAGTCAAAACCTTTTGCAATTGAATCACAAAAAATTTAAAATCACAGAAAATCAACAAATATATTCAATTTCAATTGCATCACCAAAGAAATCAAGAAAGTTAATATTTGACAAATAATACCATTTCTCGCTCTATAAATTCACAACCTTTTGCAATTGAATCACAAAAAAATTAAAAATTACCACATGCTTCTACTATATCTTTAATGGTAAAGGAAAAATAAATAAATGTGGGCACATAACAAATGAAAAAAATTAAATGAAGACCAATTCAAAACATAACATAAAGAACCAAACTTTGTATTAATCATTCATCAATCAATCAACAAATATATTCAGTTCCAACTGCATCCAAGAAAGCTAATATTTGACAAGCAGTAACAATTCTTTCACATAAATCACAAAAAATTTAAAAAATATATCACATGCTTCTGCTACAGAGGGGTAAAAAAAAGTGGGCAAAAACATTACAAATGAAAAAAACTAAATGAAACCCAATTCAAACCATAACATAAAGAACCAAACTTTCTATTACTCAATTCATCAATCAATCAATCAACTGCATAATTCAATTCCATCCAAGAAACCTAACATCTCAAAAATAATAACAATTCTTTCACAATTAAAACACAAGTTTTTTTTTTTTTTTTTAAATCACATGCTTCTGCCATATCCTAAGGGGTAAAAAAAAACAAAGGTGGGCAGAAACATTACAAATGAAAAAACTAAATGAAACCCATTTCAAACCATAACATAAAGAACCAAACTTTCTATTATTCATTCATCAATCAATCAATCAACTATACAATTCAATTCCATCCAAGAAACCTAACATCTAACGTATAATAACAATTCTTTCACAATTTTTTTTTGATAAGTAACGTAAGAAATTTTATTAAAAAAACCAAGTACAATGGAAGTGTACTACAGTGGCACAAATCAAAAACCCAGATTACAACGATCTACAAGATCGGGGAGAGAAAAACAAGAATAGGAAGACAAAACTAAACTCCACTCAAGGAGAGTATGGAAAAATAAAAACTTAATGTCAAGAATAGACCGTTCACAATCCTCAAAGCATCTAGCATTCCGCTCCTGCCAAAAGCACCAAAACAAACAATGCGGCACAAAACAAACAAGAATAACAATTCTTTCACAATTAAATCACAAATGATTAAAAAATATCACATACATGCTTCTGCTATATCCTAATGGGTTATAAAAATAAAAAAAAAAAAAAAAGGTGGGCTACAAAGACATTACAAATCAAAAAATTAAAGAAAACCCATTTCAAACCATAACATAAAGAACCAAACTTTCTGTTACTCATTCATCAATCAATCAATCAATTATATAATTCAATTCCATCCAAGAAACCTAACATTAACAAATAATAACAATTATTTCACAATCAAAACACAAAAGTTATAAAATAAAAATAAATAAATAAATCACATGCGTTCTGCTATATCCTAAGGGGTAAAAAAATAAAAGGTGGGCAAAAGCATGACATATCAAAAAATTAAAGGAAACCCACTTCAAACCATAACATAAAGAACCAAACTTTTACTCATTCATCAATCAATCAATCAACTACATAATTCAATTCCATCCAAGAAACCTAACATTTAACAAATAATAACAATTCTTTCACAATTAAATCACAAAAGATTAAAAAAATCACATGCCCCTGCTATATCCTAAGGGGTAAAAAAAGGGTGAGCAACAAAAACATTACAAATGAAAAAAATTAAAGGAAACCCATTTTAAACCATAACATAAAGAACCAAACTTTCTATTACTCATTCATCAATCAATCAATCAACTATATAATTCAATTCCATCCAAGAAACCTAACATTTCACAAATAATAAAATTTCTTTCACAATTCAATCACAAAAGATTAAAGGTGGGCAAAAAGTGCCAAAAACATTACTAATGAAAAAAATTAAAGGAAACCCATTTCAAACTATAACATAAAGAACCAAACTTTGTATTGCTCATTCATCAATCAATCAAATCATAACATTTCCTTCACAATTAAACCACAAAGAAATTAACAAATATTACCACATGCTTCCGCGATATTTGAGAGTATAAGGTCCAGCGTCCATCATGCGATTGAAATGGCTATGAACCTTGTGATTATCCCTGCCACTCTGGTCCAAAAGCGTGAGCTCAAAGAGCGCCCTGACATCGGTACCCTCGCTCGCCAACGCGACGAAGAGCGATACATAGGCGGCGTTATCCTCGCCGCTCTTGCCGTCGGGGTAGAAGTAGACGGCCCAGGCGTAGCCGCCGACGGCGAAGGTATCGGAAGCGACGAACTTTCCGACCCCCATGCCTTTCGCTAAGGAGTACCCATTGATCTTGAATTCGTGGGTCCCAACTACTGTGTCGGTGCGCGAGGTTGACGACGATGAAGAGGTTGACGGAGAAGGCGGCGGTTGGGACACAGACGACGTCGTCGACGGTTTCGGACGGAAGTCTCTGTGGTTTACGATTGTGCCCATCAACTGAGAGAGAGAGAGAGAGAGAGAGAGAGAGAGAGAATTTGGGGGACTCGGAATTTTATGTTTTTCTTGGTTTTTTTTTTTTCAATGGGAATTGGATTCCAAGCTAAGGTGGGGGGAATTTGAGAATTGAGATATTCGGGATTTGGAATTGGAAAAGGATTTTTTTTTGGGTTGGGGCTGTTTGGCTGTGTTATTGATGAATTTGGTTGGGTAATCTAAAAGTTGGAGTCTCAGAAAGTGATAGTGAATTATGATGAATGATAATTGAATATCATTTCTACTGCGAATATTTATGCTGCACTATCATTGGCTTTTTCCATTTTTTTTCTTTACAATTTTTTTATTAATTTTTCTAATATATTATTATATTAGTATTTTTCTTTTAATTTCTAATATATTATATAGTCTCATAAGTTTTATTTTTCAATAAATTCAAAGATTTTGAAGCCGAACAAGCATTGAAAAATATAGGCTAGCTTTCACTTAAAAAGTGTTTTTTTATGAATGTCTATGGGTTGGGTTAAGTCAAATGGGAGGCTAAGGTGCAACCAACTCAAACAATTTAGAGGTTTACAAGTTTGAATCTATTGTCAATTGACACTGAATTAGTATTTCATTGAATTTCCTGTTCGAGAATTTTGTAGGACATAGGCAGGTCTCGTTGCTGTCATCATTGACAAAGAAACTAGATATTTGGGTGGCATTGGTGAGGAATGGTAGATCTACAAACTTTGGGTTACAATAGTGTGTAAGTAAGAATGACATGGCATCGGTGGTCACTCTACAAGTATAAATGTTTATGGGGTTTGGGGGGTAAGAGTCGGAGTTCAAGTCTCTTGAAGGGAGTTTCACACACATATACACTTAAATTAGACTAGAGTA
Organism: Notholithocarpus densiflorus; assembly: GCA_030021035.2. NCBI lineage: Eukaryota > Viridiplantae > Streptophyta > Magnoliopsida > Fagales > Fagaceae > Notholithocarpus > Notholithocarpus densiflorus. Next base: position 1,774,250 of record JARYZH020000072.1, on the reverse strand, counting down.
GAAATTCTATCTTGTAAAAATAAATAAATAAATAGAAAGAATGGCATGGCATCGACAAGGCATAACAGATTTAGGGGATGACATTGTTGACAAAAAAGCCATATGATAATTAGAATCGAAAATATTACACATCGGGGTGTAGCAATGGCGACATGGAGGAGGGAAGGTGCCTTCAGTTGGTCGAATAGAATTTATTCAGTTGTTTGCCACCAAAATCCAAGATTAATTTATGTTTTTGAGAAATGATTTTCTCCTCAATTTGAAGAATTTTCGCTTACAAGTTATACATCAAAAATCATTGATGTCTTAAGGAAGCTATCTAAACCATTTGAACCTCATCAACCCAAGTCAAGTTGGTCGGATCTTTGGACACCCTTGAATGCATTGCAATGGTGTTTAGATAATGTGCCAACTTATGAGAGGGAGCAAAAATATTGATGTATTTTATCAATATACATAGCATTACTCTTTTAAAGGCGAGGAATGGAAAATTTCTACCGTACAAATATCAAAAAAATATTTATAAAATAGATTATAAATAATTTTAATAAGTAAAAAGATATAATACAGTAAATGTTAATGACACTTGTCTTCTATAGATTTTATTCTAGATCAAATCCTTTCGCTTCTAAATCAATTCCTAACTATGAAAAGTTGAAATCATGTATATAAAGGTATTACAACAATACAATGTGTTAAAAATATGTACATATTTTGCTAGCATCCATTATAGTGTTGTCATAATGTCATTAACTCATACAAGAAACGATTTTAACAACAAAAACGTGGGGAAAATAATCTCCACCAATTGAATCTTCTAATCCCATTAAATTGAATTGTGTGCAGTATTGCCATCCCATGCTGATAAAAACAACACTTCTTTAAAAATCCAATAGTTTAAGGAAATAGTAAGGAAAACTTGTAATGAAGTAGTATTACTAAATAACAGACCCAATGAACAGACCCAGGCTTTGAAATCTCAGTGCCGGTGAGTTTGACCACCTCAGCCGCCAACCAAAATGCATTGCTGACAAAGTTGATTCTCGGATATTTTTTAGTGTCTGAGCTGGCACTGCCACTGACAAAGTATTGTACTTGAACCTTCCCTTCTTCATAGTGGGGCTTCACCCACAAACAACATTAGTCCCTGTTCGTTTTCATGAACATTAAAATCCCCAACCTCGTTCATATCGATTCATCGAACCACCCCCACTTTTCCCACCTCCACGGATTTGCTTATCTCCAAATCCAAACACCCCATCTTCTCTCCCACGCCAAAATCCTTTGGAAAATCAAATTCCTCACTTCTCTTTTCCTTTTCCAAACCTTTATCTTTTTTCCAGCTTTTTCTTTTTCCCATATAGCATAAACCCCATCATATTACTGATTCCAATTCCATGCACCGACACTACCACCCCACCCCTATATAAATACACCACCACCCACCACTACCACACTATCACTCACAATTCCACCAATCTTTTCCCTATGTTCCGTAAAATCCTTTTCCCCTCTTCCCCTCCAACTCTCTTTTTTCCCTTCAAATTTTCCTCATTTCCCAAACACAGGCCATTACTATCCTTGTCCCCAAACATCATCCCCCAAGCTCCCCTCCGTTTTTTCTGCCTAACCTCGCCAATGTCGACCGACTCGCGCCCCCGCACCGTGTCCATTCCGGCCGCCGACGTGGCCGACCGCTCCGACCTGATTCGGGCCCTGGAGACCTCGCTCGGGTCGCATTTCAGCTCCGACCCGATCGTCCCGACTCCGAGCCCGTTGATAGTCGTCATCAGCGGCCCCAGCGGCGTCGGCAAGGACGCCGTGATCAACCGCCTGACGGAGCTCCGCCGGAACCTCCACTTCGTCGTGACCTGCACGAGCCGCGCCAAGCGGCCCGGCGAGACCGAAGGGAAAGACTACTACTTCGTGACGAAGGAGCAGTTTCTGAGGATGGTGGAGCAGGACGAGCTGCTGGAGCACGCGCTGGTGTACGGCGAGTACAAGGGGATTCCGAAGAAGCAGGTGAGGGAGCTCATGGGGAAAGGGTACGACGTGGTGCTGAGGGTCGATATCCAGGGCGCCGAGACGCTGCGGCGGGTTCTGGGGCAGAAGGCGGTGTTCGTGTTTTTGACGGCGGAGAGCGAGGCGAAGATGGTGGAGAGGTTGGTGGACAGGAGGACGGAGAGGAAAGAGGAGCTGCTCGTGAGGATCGCCACCGCGAGAGAGGAGGTTAAGCGCGTTTCGAGTTTTGATTATGTGGTTGTTAACAAGGAAGGGGAGTTGGAGAAGGCGGTGCAGACGGTCGAGGCGATTATTGATGCCGAAAAGGCCAAGGTGCGGCAGCGGAATGCCGTTTTATAATGAAAAAGAAAAAGTAAGCAAAATGTGGTATGTTTATGTTGTATTTTTTATGTTTTGAGTGTGTGTCGGGTTTTCATTAGCTTAACTGATAAAGGCTATGTTGATGTCGATGTTTGGAATGTACTACGGGAATAATATATGGTTAGTTGTTTTGTGTTGGATAGTGCAAATTGCAAAGTAGTAGAGTAACAGATTAAGGAAGTAGGGATTGAGAATAGAGCAATTTTGTTTTAGACCCATGATTTTGTGTTCCACTGCTCGCTTGTGTTCGCGTTGGTCCAAAGACCATTGGCAATGAAATGATCAGTATTGATGAGGGTTATGGTTGATTTTGGCAAGGTGCAGGCAATTTTTTAGTGTACTTCTGATTTTATGGAGCACAATTGATTAGGAACCGTACCTCATGAAGCAAACTGATGAAGTCTGATAAAGGGTCACCATCTTTTTGGTTCTTCTTAAAGCACAAAAGTTTAGAGTACATAGAAATAGATGAATTGATCGAGAGTATGACTAATTACTCTTTGTTTTGTTGTGCTTTTGGATCTGAAAAGTGGTCCTTATTTCACAGCCTTGGAGTTTTTAATGCTCAAACCATGCATTCTTAATTGCTTTGCCCTGCTTTAGGTTTGACTAAGTCAGCATGACTATGAAAGTAAGCAAGCTCGGTATGTTATGTTTTATGTTTGAGTATGAAGTCTCTTGTTGTCGATTGAAGAATTTGGGATCAAATCTGTGCCATAGGTTTTAAATCCTATACCATTTATATTAAAAAGTGTGTGTGATGTTGAGTTAATGTTTGTTGAGAGGGTTTTGGAATGTACTATGGGAATAATAAGCGTGTAGTTTCTTTCACTGTAGCAACTTGTTTGTGTGGTAGTAGCTTCCAATAGATCACCAAACTTCAGATCTTAAGTGTATTTGGTGATGGAGGGATTCACTCGGTAGATAGCCCTAGGTGCATATCAAAAGTTGCAAATTTTCTCCTTAATCTCTTTTAGGTCAATTTTGTGTTGAATGGTGCAAAGTGATAGAGTAACAGCTCAAGTAGGAATTGAGAACATAGCAATTTTTGGTGTGTGCGTGTGTAGGTAAAATAGGATATAGTCATGGGAGATTCTTTTTTATTGAGAATGAAAGAAGTGAAAAGTTTCAGTTACAAATCTGGGAAAAGTACAAGTGGGAGAAAACCTTTTGAAAGGTGCAAGAACAATGTGACAATGTGATATTGCATCTAATTGAAGGTTCCTACGATATCTGAAATGTGCAAGAGACCTTTTTCCAGTTGTTTTCTACCCTTTCAGTTTGTTACAAAAGCACCTGGGGCAAGACAATTCATGGTGCATGAATGTTTTAACAGTTTTTGACTTTTCAGGCTGGCCTAATTTCTGAAACTTTATACCAATTATAACATCCCAAAATTGGTTAGGGACTGTACCTCATGATGCAAAATGATAAAATCTGTTGTTGTGGAATAAAGAAATGTTTTAGGGTGGTGTGTAATTTTGAGTTAATGTTTTTCTGAGGATTTTGAATTTGGAATGTACTATGGGAATAATACATGGTTAGTTTTTTTGTGTTAGATGCTGCAAACTGCAAACCAATAGAGTAACAAAAGCGATTTTTTTATTTTGTTTGTGTGTGTGTGTGTGTGTGTGCGTGTGTAAATGCAAAGCTTATTTAGTGTACTTTTGAGGCTATGAAGTTTGAGTACTTTTTTGCATGTACCGTAGATAGATGTTTTCCTTGTATTTATTAATTATATTAGGAAAGTTAAAATTTCTAACTCCAAAGGGTAACAGAATCAGCTATGGAGCACAATTGGTTAGGGACTGTGCCTCATGAAGTAAACATCACTTGTTCGAATCTTTTCTTTCCTCTCCGAGTCTCCCATTTGGGCCAAAAATTACTTATCAAAATAGAAAAAAGATGGAAAGTTAAAAAAATTTTGCTGTGAGAATCAGATTCGAGTGTATAAAATGAAAGTTGTTAGGTAACCGTTAATAGACAAACCTAACCAACTACATGCTTTTGGTTGCTAGTACTATTATAACTGAGCTGTTTGAGATAGGCCAGCAAGTCACAGTCCAAAGGTTTCTAATACTATCATATGTGAGTGCTGTCATTGTGGTTGATTTTATAGAAACACTGCTGTTGCTCATCAATTTAAGACCATTATTTCTAGAAGTCTTGGGTTTGGACATGCTATTATTCTCAATTTACCCCTTGTTACGAGCATAAAGAGCCTTCACACAGTCCAAATTTGCAATAGACCTTTCATCAAGAACTGTCTTTTCTCATGCGCCAACGTGGAGCTTTCGGTGGGATAACCGAGGGCGGGTAGCTGGTGAGGAGACTTCTATTGGTTGGTTATCAGATGGGATAAGTCGGAATGATGGGTCTGAAAATAAATACGAACCGTCATTTGCTGAGGAGGGAAGTCCTTTGGAACATTTTCGAAGATGTACGTGGCAGAAGTCCCTGATTTCTGAAGGAACTGCTGGGCATGTGAGGACTCCTGCTTCAGGTACTTTTCGAAAAGGGAAGCTCTTAATTTTAAACTATATGGTGCTTCCTATGATGTTGGAGTGAATTTGTTAGAAATGAAAATCTGAGTTAATAAAATCTGAGATAAAATGCCAAGTTTTTTTCCCACATGCTGCACTGGGTAGAGTAATGCCTATTCATATACCTTTCTTTTTTTGGAATGTTGTATATGATAAGTAAGTAATGTATTGAAAAGCATAAAACGAGTGTAAGCCTAGTTCACATGAATCATACAAGAGAGTAATGCCTATGATTTAATATTTTAAATTAATTTCTTGCATAATTGGAAAGTGTAAGATCTTTCGTTGTTTGCTTAGATATGTTCTTTAGTTCCTTATTAATTACATATAAAAATTTAGTTTCTCATGCATTTTTATTGATTTTAGGATGACATGTTTATAGGGGACTTCAGTTGAAAATAAAGACAAAGGCCTTTTAGTCAATTGTTATATAGGATATCATTATAGGCCAATAGCCATATGGAAGATAATTAGACAAGTGGAAGGCTTTAGGTTATAGTCGGGGTGTAGGACCTAAAATTTTGAGTGATCAAGGGGAAAGGAGAGGCGAGTGTTTTCATTTTCCTCTACATGGTTCTTTTCTAAATGATGCCAGAGCTGAACACAATTGACTGTTAGTAATGATAGTCTTGCTGAAGAGTTACATGATGAATAAAGCGAAGGACACTGGGAAATGAATGGTCGACTGCTTGAGGAGTTTTTATTATTTGATAGACATTGTGAAATGAATATTTGGAAATTGGATGTTGCATTTCTTTCTTCTCTTACTTCCCCCCCAAAGAAAACACACACACCCCAAAAAATATTATGAGTATTACCTACAAGGCTACATTCCCTTTAGTTTTCCATATATTGCTGAAATTCATATTATGCCTTGTGCATATATGTAGTTTTCACAAGTAGTTTGGGACATGAGACGGTATACAATTTTGGTACTGTGTTGATATTTGTTAACTGTTCATGGCTATATCATCATCACTATTAGGTAGTTTTTTTCCTAAGTTGTTGATAGATAGTCTCATTGAAGACATTTATCAAAAAAAAAAAAAGATAAACTCATTGAAGACAATGGGGTTAGATCCAGTCTTGGTGATGCCCAAAAGTTGTTGTCCACTAGGCAGGCTTGTTTGTCATTCCATAGTTCTTTTAATCTTTAAATTTATTTTTTTTGTCATTTTATATAAATGTGGTCAACTCAATATTGGTTGTAAAAATAAAATTGAACTTTTCAGCTTTATAGGTAAAAAAAAAAGGTTTTCCTTTTCTGTTTCTGCTAGAAACTGGTTTTCGCGGAGCTATAACACCAATCTGATGGATCAGGGATGTCCTATGGATTTTGGATTTTCATTTAGGCTGGCCGCCTATAACATCTTAAGGATGCATGCATACATACATATTTTATGAAAAGAAATGCGTTCATACATACATACATATATATACGCATGCATAAGTTTCGATTCTACATTTTATTGAAAAAAGTGCGCTCAGCAATTAGGATAATGAGATCTATTACCTATCAAAACGATGACCTCTCAAGTACATCCCCCCACCCCACCTCTCGTCTTGTCTTTGGCTGATTGTAACCTTCAGTAACTGTGATTTGAGGTATCTGATTGTTTTTTCTGTGTGTATGTATCAGATCAATCTATTTCAAGGAATGTTTCTATGGATGTGAGTTTGGATCAGGTATATCTTATCCAATGAAGGGAATTTATTCATCTGCTTTATGATTCTCTCTCTTTTATACTCTTTGTTCCAAATATGACTTTTCCCACAACATTTCCGGATCATATTGTAGGTTAAGGAATCTCCAACAGTTTCATTTCCATCTCCTATTAAACCATCACTGTCATTGCCTTCTACTTCTTCATTATTTGCATCCCCCTTGTCATCCCAAGGTCAATTGCCTCCAGCTAGCACAACTCCATCAAGGTGGCCCCGCCGTTCTCCAGGACACCAGCTTTTAAGGCAAGTATCTGATAGTCAAATCCCCGGATTCAAGTCACCTGACAGCTACTCAGTTTCCGAAGAAAGGCCAGTGCTCCCTTCTTGGAGCAATGAATCAGCTAGGGGCTCACGTGGGGGATCTTCAGATGGTTGGTCTATGCATGCCTTTTCTGGGCTTATGGCCTCTTCTAATAGAGACAGGTGGTCTTTTGATAGTGAGTCCTTTGGCTTTAATCGCGAGAAGTTAACCAGATCCAGTAGCCGAATATCAACTTCCCCCTCTGTTGATCTACAAACATGTGGGGTTTGCTCAAAACTTTTGACTGAGAAATCCTCATGGAGCGGCCAAAAGATTATTGCTAATAATGAGCTTTCTGTAGTTGCCGTGCTTACTTGTGGGCATGTTTATCATGCTGAGTGGTTGGAGACTATGACATCTGAAATTAGCAAGTATGATCCAGCTTGCCCAGTTTGTACTTTTGGGGAGAAACAGACCCTGAAATTATCTGAAAAAGCGTTGAAAGCAGAAATGGATTTTAAGGCTAGAAATAAGAGATCAAGGAATCGGGTGGTGGATAGTGATCTTGATGGTGATTCTTTTGTGCTTGAACGTTTGAAAAGTAGTCAAGGGAAAGGACCCAAGATGGCCTCCAGTTCCAGCATGAGAAGCTCCTTGGGGAAGCCTTTCTTGAGGCGGCACTTTTCCTTTGGCTCAAAAGGATCTAAAACCTTATCAGAGAACCACTCTACGAGAAAGAAGGGGTTCTTCTGGGTGAAATCAAGTAAGGAGTGAGCAAACTCTACGCTGTTAGGAGGTGAGCATTTTCTGTCTCTTCTATATGTTTTGCTTATGTTTATTTTTGAACCTCCAAATACCCAACACACAATTCATAATTGAAAATTTTGGGATTCTTGTTGGACTCAGTGTTGTTTATACATACAGATTCCAGTGTTGATATCTACAATCTCAGTTTGGACAAAAGAATTATGAAGATTGCAAGATGTCAGTCATCAAGATTTTGTTATGAAAAAATCTTCTTCTGCATTCACACTCTAAACTTCAATAGAGCTTGTGGAGTTAAGGACTGTAAAGAAGAGAAAAGAGAATCTATAGAAGGAACAGTTCAATATAAAAAAGAAAAATATATTAGAATGAAAATGCATATCATTAGACTGGTGGTCTCATTCTTATTTTGTACAGATCAATTTGTTTTTTGCATGGACACATAAATGAATTGATCCTAATGAGACTCTAATCTGTATGGTTAAGGGACCGTGGAGGTGCCAAGAGGGCAATATTATGCCCACTTACCATTGTGTGCATTGGTGGAAGGGGTGGTATTTGCTAGGCAATAGGTTTACAATATGATTTTCTGTTGATGAATTACATCACTGTTTACATACTTGATGATGAATTATTAATCCTTGCAGAGTAATGAAGAATTGTGGTTGCTGATGAACATAGACAATAGCTTGATTAGACTACTTAATTTTCAGAAGTGCATTTTTATTTGTCATTAGACAATAGCTTGATTAGACTACTTAATTTTCAGAAGTGCCTTTTTCTTTGTCATCCCTATTTTGTTTTTGTTTTTGTTTTTAATTAAATTCTCGATGAGCAGTAGAAAGGAATAGCATATACTTTGTCTCAAAGCATAAAGTTGTGATGCTTTCATGACTGGAAGTATTTTCTAGACAATTAAGTTTTGATGCGAACGTCTTTTATGTCGACCAATAAGACATTTACTTGTGGATGCGTTTGAGTTTTGACTAATTGCAATTGCATTGAGTTTTGGTGAGGTCGGTGGACGAAAATAATTGCTACGGAGACCTTTTAACAGTATAAGTTTGAAATTTGGTGTCATTTTTTTTTCTCATTTCTTTTTTGGTTTTAACCTAATTAAGCAACAAGTATTTGGCATTGAACTTGAAGATGACCCAACAACCCAAAAAGCAAAACTAGAAAGTAGAAATAGAAAAACTTTGATTATGACTTATGAGGAACGCTGAAGTCAATGTATTCCTCTAAAAGATCCAACAGGGAAATTCTTGGGTATCAGTTTATGCTATCTGCCTCTTCTATTTGACCGACAAGTTCTCCATTTTAAATCATACTTCCAAGAGCATAGCCCCATTATTTCAAATCAACAAGAGCCATAATGTCTTTCAAGTCATTGTGTTGTGTTTATGCTCCCATTTCTCTGTAAGAAACTTTTGTGTAATAGTCTGAACCTAGCGTGTGAGCAAACATTTTGGATATGATCTCTTAGAGTTTATCCAATGCACTTATTCTACGAGTTATTTTAAGTATAGGCAAAAATAATCTTGACTCGGAATGTGTACAAAGTGACAAACATATGTCAGAAAATTGGAAGCAAATCTCAAACCTATATTGGATTGGAGATAACTATAACATATTTAGGATTCATCTCTACCCAAAAGAGCCATGAACATTTGTCACTCAATAGAGCAACACATGCCCTCCCTTAGCTAACGTGGCACTGTTGTTCATGTCTTTTTTGCACTCTTAATGACACTTGTGAATACCCAAGTTACATGCAAAAACACCACCGTCTTATATATCATTTCCCCTTTTAAAAATAAGCTCCACCCTTGGCTTCAATGAAATAACTTGTTATTGCTATTTGGTAGAGCTAGAATTTCTCGAGTTATTAGCAAAGAATGGCTGAAATACGAGATCAGTATGGGAACCCAATTCAGCTCACTGACGAACATGGCAACCCAGTCCAATTGACCGATGAACATGGTCATCCCATGCACCTTACTGGTGTGGCCACCACAAAAATTCATGATGAACCAGATAGAGATACCACTGAGGGAACTTTTGCTAGTACTGCTGTTGGTGTTGGTGGTGCAAAAGAGCATGATCAGCAGCTGGATCAACAGAAGCAGCAACATGAGCTCGAGGTTTCTCGGTCCAGTAGCTCCAGCTCTGGCTCGGTGAGCTTTAGTCTAAAAATAGTGAAGAAAAAATTGACTAATTAACATGGTTTATATATGTTAACGTGACATGTTGTGATTGAAGTAACTTTACTTTCACATGGGATCATCACTAACATCATAGATTACTTTTGACATCATTTTTACCATGTATCAATCATAACACTATTTTTATTATGTACTAATTATATAACTTAATAGTCGTGTAAAGGTTAAAGAAAATTAATGTCTAGATATATAGTTTCCATATCTTTGTTTTAGATTAGCCTAAGTAGGTAGGTGGCAGTTGTTATTGGAGCAACTTTACTTTCACATGAGATTCATCACTTAACACTATACTACGGATTATTATTGAGATCATTTTTACTATGTATCAATCATAATACTTTTTTTTTTCTTAATGTACCAATCATATAACTTAGTTAATAGTAGTCAAAGGTTAAAGGAAAATGTTTTTCTTAAGATTTATAGTTTCTGTATCTTTGTTTTAGATTAGCCTCATTAAATAATAACTAAGTATGTGGCAGAGATGATTCACAAGTCAAAAGTAATAAGTGATTTTAATATGTTTATGCTGAAATTTTAATTTTTCATTCTCTTTATATATATGTTTGGCTTCATTTGCAGTCTGAGGATGATGGGCAAGGTGAGATTGAAGGACAAGGTGGGGAAATTAGGAGTAGGAAGAAGAAGGGTTTAAAGGAGAAAATAAAGGAGAAGTTAACAGGTGGGAAGAGCAAGGAGGAGCAGTCACAGACAGAGAGTTTTACAAGCACAGCCACAACCATTATATCCACTGGTGCCACCAGCCCTGGTGCTCAACCTGAACATGAGAAGAAAAGTGTGATAGAGAAAATCAAAGAAAAATTTCCAGGCCACCATAGCCATTAAAAAAGCTGTGTGTAAATGTGCATGTGCATGTAATTTGCTTTCTATAAAGTTTGTTTCTTTTGCCGAGGTGTGCATGTAGGTCTAGATTTGTTATGCAGGTAATGTGAGCCTTTGGGTTGTATTAATAAAATTATTAAGTTTTTACTTCCAGGTATTGACATGTAATAAATTTGTTGTAAGTTCACTTTAAATCTTTGATTTGCTGGTTTAAGCAGTTTTAATGCATAAAATGTTATGTGTTCTTGTGATTTTGTAAAAATAACACACAAATTATAAACTATCTTAACGATTGAATAAATAAAAAGAACAAATAAAACTTAATACATACTAGAAATCAAAAAATGAAAGGATTGTCTCTTATCAAGGCTAGTGTTTTATACTATCGAATTAATAGTGGTGTTTTGAATTTCTTGAACGTTTGTTTTCTAAGATATGATGATTTTGTGTGGTTTATAACACAGAAAAAGCATTATAATTTGGGTGCCAAGTGAACAGAAATTGTGTTTCTATCTCTAAAAGACTCTTATTCATGAAAATATGAAAGTTAAAAAGTAATTAGAATGAATGAGGCACGATGTATTTATAAGCAAACTCGAAATAGTTCATAACAAATCACAAATGCAAGGTAAATAGTCACATTATTGTAGACAAAATAAACATATAGGAACATATGCTCTCTCGTAAAGAAATAAAAACATTAAAATATTGGACTTGGACAGGCCCATCTTGCTCGCCCCCACGATCAACATCAACCTATCCCAGTTTCAGTTTGGTGTATGGCATCACGCAAATGTGAGAGAGAGATCCTTTCGTATCCACTTTCCACAAAAATGGGATGCCCCTAGGGTCCAATCCAATATCCAATACTATGGTATAAACTACAAATGTTTATAATCTTTATGACGTGGGATAATATATTTTCACCCATATTTCAAACAAGTACTTTGGAGTCAATTTTTTATCCTTGATTGTTTTGAGCGAGTGATTATTTGACGCTATTCTTCTCATAGAAAAGAACGCAATCTAATATGGACCTACTTTTTTTTTATCTTTAATTGTTTTGAGCAAGTGATTATATGACGTTATTTTCCTCATAGAAAAGAACGCAATTTAATATGGACCCACTTTAAAAGAGGTGGATCTTACTTTTATTTTGGCTTAAAGTTGGTAACCACCCGCTTCTCAAAACTCATTTTTTTAATCGTGAAGACAACACGCAAGAGCAACGCAAAGCAATTGCCAAGAAGCCACGGGTCTTTTTGGGGTCACAAATATGGCTGATGACTGTATATTCTGATTGCATTTCAGCCACTGAGAGCTATCTAGAACTTTTAAAAAAAATATATTTTTTGAGCTATCTAGAACTTGAGCACATAAATTGACAATGAGTTGGTCAGATGAGAATTAATTTCGTGTCCTGAAAGAAATAAATAACAGGGACATGGGACCATTAGAGCCTTTAACTTGACACAAGATGACTCTTCTTTCCCTGTGACCCATTTGTACAAGCTAAAGCTGAAACCAACTATTTGCCACAATCACACATTATTAGACTTTAATAACGTAGCGACAATAAAAACCAAAACAAGGAATTTACTCTTGAAAGCTTGGACTTGAATTTGGATATAGATTTTAAATTAATAGATTTGATTTTTTTTTTCTATTGATTTTAGGTGTTATTTGAAATTCAATGATTTTAAACTTCTAAAATTCTTAGTAGATTTGTCGAATCTAAATCCTTGACCTTTTTTAAACCATCCAAATAAGACATTTGTATTTTAATCACCCAAGTTCAAATTCAAATGCCTAAATCATGCCATCCAAACGGATCATATATATATTTGGCTACTACCTTACTTAATATCATCAACATTACTACATATTTCTAAAATCTAATTGTTAGATTGCATGTTCTTTACGCTTTTAATACATATGTCAAATTTTGTGCCAATTGAATATTAATTACTATAAGATTTATAAGATTATATTTTTGAGATAATTTTTAGCATCTAGGGAATTCTTATACTGCAGTCTGAAACTGGAAAACAGGGTTGTGAATTCTAAGCAAATAAAATTTACCACTCAGGGTTTCATGGCAGAAAACACAAGGATTATAGGTATAAAAGAGAGAGTTCATCAATCACAGTGGAGCTATAAACAGCTCTTCATGATAGCAAGCTCATTAATCTTGATTTTCACGAATTTTCAAACTGACTTACCAAAACAAAGGGATTTAAACCCAAAAAGAGCTTGAAACAAAGCTTATTGTGCCAATTGAATATTAATTACTATAAGATTTATAAGATTATATTTTATGTATAATTTTAAACTATAAAAACTTGCAATTTAAAGGCTTGATTGGTAGGAGGATTTTTGTTTTTGTTTTCAAAACAGTATAAAAACAATTTTCAAAAAATTGAACTTGAAACTATTTTTTAGATAATAATTTTTATATTAAATGTCTTTGGCTCCCACTTTTAGGAACAATTTTCAAAATACTAAAAACAAAAAATAATTGTTTGGGAAACCATTTCTATTTTTGAGATTTTAAAAAATATATATTTATAAAAAGTAATGGGTAGAATCTATAGATTACTTCTTCTTTTTTGTGTGGATAATAATAAGGGAATAAAGCTCATCATGTACTTTTTTTTTAATGGTAAGTTTCAAATTTGAAGTGTGAGAATTCTTTTTGTAATAAAGATAAGTTCCATAATTTAAGAGATATAAGAGTTTGGAAAAATATGTGGCATCCACTATTTTCAATTTATTTACAACTTTGTCATTAAAAATATTTTCTATATCCTGAAAACACCCATTAATGGCCGTTTTCAAAATCTTATTCTAAATCAAGAAAATAAGATACAGTTTTTTGAAAACTGTATTTAGAAAATATTAGCCAAACAATAAATTCAAGTGTAGTACCCACCATTTTATGGATTGCAAAACAAAAAACTATATTTAAATACTCTTACCAAACAGGCCCTAAACTATTTATTGATGAGTTAATTTTCTAGAAATTTTGTAAACATGGAGGATATAAGAAGAAGATATAATCCAATGGTGGATTTGTCACTCCAATAAAAAAATATTAAGTAATGTTATAACCTAAGATTACAACTAATTTTATAGTTAAATTTTTTCATATATATATATATTGAATTACATACAAAGATTAGGCAAACCACTAATTGGATTTTCCATTTGACTTGACATATTACACATATCAGTTTTTATATTAATAAATCATATTAGGGAAGAGCATCATATAGTTATTATTGATAACGTAGGTGTCTCGGATTCCAATCATTAATCCTTCTTTAATATGAGTCTTTAGCTAGCAAATCATCCAACTGGTTCAGTTGCTGTACGACTTAGTAAATTGTATTAGATTAATTGCTAATTAAAAAACATAATTTTTTTTAACCAAGACTCAAACCGTAGCATAGCCAAAAAATAAAGAAGAAATATAGAAAGAGTCAAGGCCCTGACGAAGTAAGCAATATCTTGGGTTCATACTTTATAATTCATACATTAATACAACCATGATGATTGTGTCCATAAAGTGAGGAAGAACAAATATAAAAGCTTTTAACTTTTTTTTTTTTTTTTTGGCTAAAGCTTTTAACTTTTTTAGGTAATTGGATAAGAAGCCTTTTAAATTGTGCCTTTGGTTAATTCATTGAACTATTTTAATATGAATGAATTCAGAGAATCCTTGCCTAAGTCTTGGGCGGTGTTGCCAACAAAAAACATAACCAATTTCTGAGAAAGAATTGAGAGCAAAAAGAAGCAACTTTAAGTTTCTCTTTCCTCTTCACTTCCACACAAAACAAACGTGCTCCCCAAGTTCAATTAAATCCTTATCATTATAAATACCAGTTCTACATTCCTTTCAGTACAACTCAAACCAACAAGACCCTTAAACCCAAAAGTCCTCTCTAGGACAAGGACTTTCATAGAATCATAGCCAACAAGTACCAGGTATCTTTTTTGAGGTTATACAATCAAACCAATAAGAGTCCCTCTAGACCTTCTTAGCCAACAACTACCATATACCTCTTTTGAGGTTGAACCCAGTTGATCTTATAGAAAGATAAAGCCATATTCAGATTTGATGGATCATAGGATATCTACAGAAGAAGGAAGCATTCATCTGAAGATTTCTGAGCTTCAAAATCTCAGTGAAACATTCAGTTCAGGTGCCACAATTTTTGAACCTCAGGCGGGTATTGAGAAGAGAGAGAGTAGTAATGCAGATTCTATTTCTCCTACAACAACACCAGCAATTCGTGCACCCGAAAAGAAGCTTACCCTCTTTGCTCTACAGCTTGCAGTTCTTGAGAAAGCAGCTACAGGCCTAGGAACTCTTGGTTTCATCTGGGCAACTGTTGTTCTTCTAGGTGGCTTTGCCATCACATTGGATAAAACCGACTTCTGGTTCATTACAATCATCTTGTTGATCGAGGGGACTCGAATATTCAGCAGGAGTCATGAACTTGAGTGGCAACACCAAGCCACATGGTCAATTGCTGATGCTGGAATCAACAGCTTCCGAGCATTGAGGTCCAGCTCACACTTCCTCATTCGAACAGTAAAAGCATTTTTCCGGCCAATTCTTGCAGTGCAGAAACCAAGTCAACATACTAGAGAATTAACCAGGACAATTGATGCAGCAAGTCCTCGATTTAGAGATCACCACAGAATGCCAACTCGGACGTGGAAAAGCTCAGATGTTCCTCTTCTTCCATTTAGTCAATGGGTTTTCCTCTCAAGAAATGTCAGCAAGCTTCTCCATTGGCTCCAAATTATATCTGCATTAGCCTGTGTGGTCCTCTCATTGATGAAGCTCATCAAGCATAACTACGGGGAGGTAGAAAAAGGAGACACTGACAAGAGGAATCGGCAATCTGCTCTGAATATTTTCTATGCCTTGGCATTAGCAGAAGCATTGCTGTTTCTAACGGAGAAAGCTTACTGGGAGTGGAAGGTCATCTACCAAAAACTGTTGGATGAAGTGAATAAGGAATGCGAGTTTGGACCTTCAGGTATAATTTCAATCAGAAGATTCTTCTATGATGCCTATTCAAGATGTGTAAATGGAAGCATTTTTGATGGCTTGAAAATGGATATGGTTACTTTTGCTATGGATCTCTTGGATTCAACTTCCCCTGATGAGCAGCTCATTGGAGTTAGAATTCTTCGACAATTTGCAATGCATGAACGGTTTTCTGGTGACACCCTTCAAAAAATAGGGATAAATATATCAGTGATAGAGAGATTAGTTGAGATGTTGAATTGGACAGACCCACAAGATGAAGAGATCAGGCGATCAGCTGCAGAAATATTGACAAAACTAGCTGGCAAAAAGCAAAACTCCCTCCGGGTTGCTGGTATTCCTGGTGCTATGGAATCAATATCATCTCTACTCCAAACCAACAGAAGCAACAGTGGTGCAGCCGACGAAATTGGTGAAAAGAATATCATCTTTGACCACGCAAATTATGGATTCTGGACATTTAATCATTTAGGACTTCTTATCCTGAAGAAACTTGCACGCAACCATGATAACTGTGGAAAGATTGGAAATACAAGAGGCCTCCTACCAAAAATCATAGATTTCACCCATGCTGGGGAGAGGTTGTTGAAGGATGAAAATGTTGCAGCGTCTCAGATTCTGACAGTGAAACGATCCCTGCAATTGGTGAAGATGCTGGCAAGCACAACCGGCTCTACAGGGAGACATCTCCGAAAAGAAATTTCTGAGATAGTTTTCACCATCAGCAACATTAGAGATATTCTACGGTATGGAGGGAAATACCCAATGCTGCAAAAACTTGGAATAGATATTTTAACAAGTCTTGCCCTGGAAGAGGATGCGACACAGAGGATTGGGGGCACAGGTGGAGTTATGAAGGAGTTGTTCAACATTTTCTTCAAAGAGGAAGTGCAAGAGAGTCAGATTAATGTAAGAATCGCTGCTGGAGAAGCACTGACGATGCTGGCTTTAGAAAGCAGAAGTAACTGTTATCATATTTTGAAACTGCATGTACTAGAAAGGCTTATAGGAGCATTGGAAGTTCCATTGCTTCGTGAAAGTGCTGCAAGAATTTTAAGAAACTTGTGCGCCTTCAGTGGTGAAGATTACTTCAACCAGCTAAAGGGAGTAAAAGTTGCAGCACCAACAGTAAGTGCCTTTTACAATAACTATGATATCTAAATTTTCTTTTTCCTGCCAAATACAAGCTTTCATGTTCAATTATCAACACTATAATGATGATAAATGTTGTGACTATATTTAACCCCTCACCTCCTATTACAGGTGCTTCAAGCAATCATGTCAGAAGAGAACAAACTACAAGAAGTGATGGTTGGACTAGCAGCACATGTTTTTAAATTCATGACTTCTGAGGAGGCAAGAATCATGTTTGACAAAGCTGGAATTACTGAGGCTGGATTGGCTAGTAAATTAGTCCAGATTCTGAAAAAGCACCAATATCCACCAATCAAGACTCCGAGAATAAGGAGGTTTGCCATTGAGTTGGTGATATGGATGATGAGAGACAAGGCAACAAATGTATGTATATTCAAGGATCTGGAGATGGAGATGGTGCTGGAGAATGTCTTGGAGACTACAGCAGAGCTTGAAAGCTTCAATATTTTCTCTGGGACAGTTGGACTTAGCCGGCACAGCACTACAATCCACTCACTGGCTGAAATTGTTTTGAAGCTATTGGCAGACAAGTAAAATCTCACAGATACTGGATCAATAACTCAATACACCATTTTAAATTAAGCATATAAACAAAATTATATTGTAAATATGGGCACATAAAATTGCGGGAGATTCTTTTTATCTATGTAATAAGGAAGCAGATGTAATTTTTTAATTTATGACAATTCAATTATTTAATTTATTGAATCTTCTATTGGTTGAAATTGGTTACCATATTATTGGAATTTTCTGTTCCAGACTATTAATATAACTTAATGAATTCAAATGCCAGTCTGATCCAAACAAGACCAAAACAAACATTAGGATTTCTCCTTCTTTGGCACAGAATAGAACCAGAATATATTTTTTGATACCACTAGGGCATGTATCCTTTATTACTTTCCTGTTTACCATAAACTTCTGTCTACCAGTGTGGAGAAACCAATCAAAGATAGCAGTTAACGCAGAAAGATATTGGCACTGTACCTCATAGTTATAAATGGGTATCAAATTATAAATACAAAAGCTACATATGAGAGATAGAGATAACTTTATTTTTATTCAAATATGAACAGAAAAATTACTGCTGAAGTGAACAAGAATATCTTTGGATAATTTGCACTTCCAAGAAATTTCCAATCTAATATCCAATTTATTTTCACTTTTAAGTGTCAAAGAACAAGCAATAAAGTAAATGCTATTAACAAGTCAGCAATTATCACTAGAAGTGCACCCTCATTCTCTATTAACACATTTCCACAAATGAGAGGACACAAAAAATTCAACAGGAAGTGTACTGCCCTCTCAGCCAATTACTTTTGAGACAACCCCTGCACCAACTGTTCTACCACCTTCTCGCAAAGCAAATCTTTGTCCTGTTAAACCAACAAACAAACAGCCATATGTTAAAAACTTCCACAATATCAGATACCGGATTTGTAAAGATGCCATAATGGAAAAGCATGAATTGAATTAAATCAAAATTATTACATCATATACATAGGATTTCTTTCCAGGTAGTAACTTAAGAAATTCCAGAAAAGATCATTAGAGATTTTCCAATAAGCAACCATCAAATCAAATTCAACATCACTTTCATACAATGCCCTTAGCCATTAGGCCATGCCAAAACCGCTATATTTTTACCTATATAAAAATAAAATAAAAAGGAAGTATAAGATTTCCATTCACCCAAATGGATCCATCTGAACATAAAAATGGCTTCCATACACACCCGCATTAGATTATTAGTCTTCTTGATCACACAGACTTAATAGAATCAGTTACCTTCTGAAATCAACTTAATTAAATCAATGCCCAAGGTTTAAATGCTTATTCATGACCAAGTGAAAACCATTTTAAAACTAAGCACTAGGTACAAATAGATTCTGAAGAAGCATCATTTATCCAGCAGCCAAAAACATCCACTTGATTGAATCGTATGATTTGTTGATTATAAGGCACACAGGTTGTAATTACTAACTAAAGAAATGAAAATGCAATCTTTACATAAAAATTATGCTGATAGAATATTATTTCAAGAAAAGAAATTTAGTAAAGAATAGATCCAATTTTATAGTTAAAATTTGAGTTTAACACAAGATAAATTAGTAACTAAAAAATCACTTTTGGTAGATTTTTACTTATTAGGTTTAGAAATTTGAATAATTTTAATTGTGGCTCATGTTAATCTGATTTTATTTTATATTTAAAAAAGTTATATTTAAGAGTCAGTCTAACCTGCTTCAAGAGGAACAGGTGCTATTAGCTCAAAAGTCACAGTCACATTATCACCAGGCATCACCATCTTTACACTTTCAGGTAGTTCCACCTTCCCTGTTATATCTGCAGTCCTCATGTAAAATTGAGGCATATAATTTGAGAAGAAAGCAGTATGACGGCCACCTTCATCTTTTGTTAGGACATAAATCTCTGCCTCAAACTTCTTATATGTTTTCACCGCTCCAGGTTTGGAGATTACCTGTAAAAAACAAATAGAATTTAAAAATAACAAAAATAAATAAATAAAAAAGAGGTAAAAAAAAACCATGATAATAAACCCATGACTATCATAAATATAAAGCTATGGATACAAAATGCAGAAGCACACCTTTATAGTGTTTCTAAATAGAATTTTTCATTATCAGTTTCTTATTGATATACATGAACATTATTCTCTAAAATATCACATATCCAGATTAAGTCATTCTACAAATCCTAGATTCCATCTGAATTTTTTTTCTACACCTCAGATAGTATTACTCACCATCCCTCGTTGTACATCATCACGTTTTAAACCACGCAGAAGAAGACCCACATTGTCACCAGCCTACAAAAGAACATAATCAATTTAACAATCAGCAGTGCAGTACAGTACAAGTGATGTAAATCCGGTTACTTACCTGCCCATGATCTAAGATCTTCTTGAACATCTCCACACCAGTCACTGTAGTCTTCAAAGGTCCACCCTATGTATTAAGAAAGGCAAAAACGAGTCAAAAAAATGATAAACTCATAATGTTCAAGAGAAGCCAATGAGACAGTGGTATCATTAAATATAGTTAAACTTTAATCTAGATATATACCTGCATCAAACCCAATACTTCAACCTCCTCACCAACTTTGATGGTACCTTGTTCAACACGACCAGTTACAACAGTCCCACGTCCCTACAAACACAGTCACATAAACCAAAAATATCACAAGTCACAACTTAGGTGCCTAGGCCTGTTTTTGATTAATAAAATATGATTATGCACAGGAATACAGAGAAATGTAATAGAAAATTTTCATGGTATCTAACCATTGTTATAATCTTGGCCACGAGTTTAGAAAGGAAAGGCTAGTTAAATTTTCAGCAGAGGAACCAACAGTCATTCTCTAGAATGAAAATAACATCTTAAGACTCCATAACAAGAGATATTCAACTCAGTAAGTTTGAATTATGTTGCCACATTTAATCATTCATGCTGAAATTGAGAAAACAGAATTAATACTCCCCCCCCCCCCCCCACCTTCTTCTTCTTCAAAAAGGCATGAACACCATGCAATATATCATCCATAATTGCTTTTACCACCAATGTTGGTATGCATATTCACTTACCTGAATCGAAAATACATCTTCTATTGGCATTAAGAAAGGCTTGTCAAGCTGGCGCACAGGATCAGCTATGTATTGACCCACGGCATCCATCAGTTTTAAAATAGCCTTCTTCCCGAGCTCTTCATTTGTCCCCTGTAAGGCAGACAAAGCTGAACCTCGGACAATTGGGATTTCATCCCCAGGAAATTTGTAGAAGTTGAGCAACTCTGCAAAATTTGTTTGCCCATGTGAACAGAAACAATTAATCCAATATCTACCATAAGTAAGCAGAAGTACAAAACTACAAAAACTAAATTCAAAAGGCATTATAATTTACAAGAGTTAAAAGCACACCAAAGTATAAGATCTATCATACCACGAAGCTCCATTTCCACAATTTCAAGTAGCTCCAGATCATCCACAGCATCCACTTTATTGAGAAAGCACACCAACGATGGCACACCAACCTGAGCCATAAAAACAAATGAACCATTTAAAGATGATAGCCCCATAAACAAGTTGTGATAATCACTGAAGAGCTGTACAAATTAATTGACTAAATTACGCACCTGACGAGCAAGCAGAATATGTTCCTTCGTCTGTGGCATGGGCCCGTCAGGAGCAGATACCACCAGAATGCCCCCATCCATTTGAGCAGCTCCAGTGATCATGTTCTGCATTCAGCAAAATTCATTAGTGAAACTAAAAACAAGGGAATGAATACCGCAAGAAACAGAAGCTAGGCTTTTGACTCGCATAGGAAACATTTATGTTAGTTGCTTTAAAATTCAACTTTTTGGCCTTGTCCAAACTGAATCCCTTTATCACGTTATGTTCAAGGTAATTACAGACTTCCCCTTCTTGTGTCCTTAACTACTTTCCTAAGTGATAATTAGTTTATTGAGGCTAAAAGATACAATCAACATTACAACTTATCTAGATCATATTTAATGTATTAAATTACCATGAAGCAACAGGGGAAAAGGAAAGAAAAATAACAAAATAACCCTAAATCATATGACCGTAACAAACTCAGTTAATACAACACATTGTTCATTAGAATGCCATTACTCAACACATTAGAAGGAGACTGATAATTCATTAGAATTCCATTACTCAACACATTGTTCATACAGATAACATGGCAGAAAGACATTGTTCAGAAATTGCTATTGATACAGATTTCTTTTTGAATTCATATCAATAAGACCCATCTCACTTTACTCCCAGAAGTCAGAACTTGGACTAAAAATTGGCTATGTTCTATCTTGAAGCATTTAATGCACAAAGCTTCCAACTTCAAATAGGAAAATGCATTATGAACCCACTAATTCAGTGCTTTTCCTTAAAAATAAAAAGACCAATGTATTTCTCAAGGCTTACTTTAACATAATCTGCATGTCCTGGACAATCAACATGGGCATAGTGTCGCTTAGTAGTCTCATACTCCACATGGGCCTACAAGATCAAGATAAAACCCAGGATAAGTTACACAAACATCATGAAATACATGTACAAACAGAGGAAACAAGAAAATAGACAAAGCAAATCCAAACTATATCTTATAATTACAGCAAATAGGGCATGTCAAGAACTAATAAATCCAAACTATATCCTTACAGTAGCAATAGTTATTCCTCTCTTCTTCTCCTCAGGAGCCTTGTCAATCTGATCAAAGGCAATAGCCTTGGCTTTGCCTTCTTCGGCTAGCACCTATTTTATAATGTCAATCTAATTGTTTAGTACCCCAAAATTTGGTAATTCTATCAGTTATATTCTTTGACACATGAAAACGAAAAAACTTTATGACCATTAAAGTGATCAATCATATAAAAAGTTATCTAAACCTTTGTAATTGCAGCTGTCAATGTTGTTTTTCCATGATCTACATGCCCGATGGTCCCCACATTTATGTGGGGCTTTCTGTAACAACAATATCAAGGAAAGCAAAATTATAATGACAATGATGAAGTAGCAGAATTGCAATGAAAAATCAAGAAGGAAGCAACATAGAGCTTCCACATATAGGTTAAATGTCCATTGACTCATTCATAAGAGGCAGAACACATAATCTGAACTATAGATAATGAACAAAACACTAAAATGCATCCCATTTCACCAATTATCTTCTTATCATTTCACAGTTGGCTAGTATATAATCACAGCCAGCTTTCTTTTTTGTTTTTCTTCTATTGGGTGTTCTCTCTCTCTCTCTCTCACACACAAGAATGCCTATAAATATATATATATATATATATATATATATATATATATATCCATTCCACTTGGTCAGCATTTTATTTATCAACCAAGCAGAGAGGCAAAGACTCATGCATTGCATTAAATTGTGAGGTATATACTTGAGATTCAATAAATAAATAAACCATAAAAAAAAAACTAGAACTCGATCCAACACAAACCAATGATTCCAAAACCAATGCAGCAAAAGCTTCAAACTTTTTCAAAACTCATTTACAAGAACACCAAAACAAACAAAACCAAAACTCCCCCAAACAACGAGAAAAAAACAACAGTGATCGGACTTACGTTCGAGTAAATGTGGCCATGGAGCGGCAAAACGACAGGAAGCAATCTGTGGCATTTCCAAACGATGAGTCGAGTAAAGAGAAATGGGTGGAACCGAGTGGACGAGAGGAAGAGTGGGGTGGGAGTGAGAGAAAGTGCTTGGCGTTGGGGCTACTAATAGTAACACTACGGCTTCGGATAGCGACTGAGGCCATTGACAGTGACAGACAATGAGAATCACAGAAACAGAAGCAGAAGCAAACATGTAGGTTTGTTTGTAATTTGTAGTTTGTTGGAGAGACGAGTGCAGGGTTTAAGGTTTAAGGGATAAGGCCCCACGTTGTACAGCGTGTCAAGCTCACATGTTACTTTTGTTTTGTTTTTTTTAATTAAAAATTTTTTATCTTACCCTTTATATATAAAAATAATTTTATTATTTATATATATATTTTTTATAATTTATTTATTTTTATGTATATTCTATTATCATCCCAAAATACGTAGTTTCTTCTACTCTTAACACTCTCATAACTACTCGATCCTTTTCTCGTTCATCTTTATCTTATTAAATTCAAAGACTCTTAATTAGGGATAATAAAATACCTCCAACTTCTCTCATCTACTCTCGCTCGAAAGAAGGGATAGAGCAGGGATATGACATCCTTAATCCGACTCTATCTCATTTTGTTGCCATTCTTATTTATATATAAACAATATTTTAAATTTGAATCATAGTATTTATTGTTATTACATATTTATTGAGCAACATCAGTGATCATGTCATAATTTTATTTCCAACATTTCTTAAAAAAATATGTGTGTGTGTATATATATATATATATATATTAATGTATGCAATAATGCATTATGTCTTTACTAATTCTCAAAACTAATTATAATTTATCAATCATGATATGGCTGTCACTTTTCACTACCATAACTTTATACATTCTTGAATTTTTGAGAGAATACATTCTTGAACCTAAATGTAACTTATAATTGAAAATATATGTAATACAAACACCTTAGGTGGAGACACCATTTATTTATTTATAGTTTATAATCACTTGAAAAAAAAAAAAATCATTCCACCATTGTATTTATATATGTATGCTAATGTAGTATTTAAGGCCAAGTTGAAGGGTCTAGTTCCGCTACTTAGAGAACCATATATCATTTTCATCAACTCTTTACCCCATTCCTTTTTTCTTTTTGTATAAAATATTACACGCAAGTGGTTTTCCTTAAAATGTTTTTTTTTTTTTTTTTTTTTGTGGTGTACCAACTTTCTCTAAATAGAAAATGGTACTGAATTCAAATTGAATAAAACCTTCAACACACACATAGAATCACAAACACGTGTATAATAATTTAGTTAAAGATGTTAATGTGCTAACAAATTTGATAGGTGTTACTTCAACAAAAAACTATTTTCATCATATTGGAATACATTACTTATCATATATTATGATTTTACTTGACTTTATTATTATAATTATTATTAATTTTTTGAGTTATGTTTACTAACTACTGTTTGGCATTCGGCCTATTTGGGTCCACTTTGGTTCAATTCAGTCAACTTTGAGCCACTTTGGTCCACTTCTGTCCACTTTAGTCCAATTTGGTCCCATTCTATCCAATTTGGTCCACTTCAAGCCACTTTGGTCTACTTCGGGCTACTTTGGTCCATTTTTGTCCATTTTGGTCCAATATGGTCTATTAGGTTGACTTCGGGCTACTTCGGTCCAATTTGGTCTTTTCAGTCCATTCAGTCCACTTCGATACAATCTGGTCCATTTGATCTACTTGGTCCAATTCAGTCCTTTTCAGTGTACTTACTTAAGAATGAGACAATACAGGTTTGGGTTGAGAGTACTATCAATTATTTGAGTAATATTAGTTGTAATTATATGATAAGTTCTCATTATCATGATAATCTCCTTAAGAGAAATTTTGAATAATAATTTCGAAACTTAAAAATTTTAATTGTACCAAAATAATTAGAAAAATATAATGCATAATAACAATAGTTAGAAGAATATATATCACTTCAAAAAAGAATAATATCAATAAAAAAACAAAAATGATTAAATTATATATTTGTAAAAATAGAGAGTTAGAAATTGTTTAATTTTTAAGAAGAACAAATTATCTACAATAAAATTTAGAGAATAAATTATACATTATACTTCATCTTAAAATAATTAATATATTCTCACACAACGCTTGGGTATGCCACTAGTGTCATATAATCTACGAGTAATGAGAGAACAAAAAAACCATAATGACTTTTTTCCACAACTTACTAAGACAGTACATTGCAATTAAAGTAACATCATTTTCATATGAGTTCACTATTAAGACAATTTTTATTATGTACTAATCACAACCAATAATCTTTAAAAAAATATATACATCAAACAATACTCATAAAAGAAGGTTGTACCCAATCCATAAAACTCCTACTTTTGCAGGATCTGAGAGAGATCATAGTAGGTAGCCTTACTCCTAATTTATTGGAGAGATTGATTCCCAAACTTGAACTTGTGACGTTTTATTTTTGGTGGAAGACATTTGTCATTGCACTAAGGCTTCCCTTCTATCAAACTTATGGGGAAAAAATTGTACTGGACTTATTGATATTCCCAAGGTAAAAAATTCAAAATATTAATATAATAAAAGGTTATTAGCATATTATTAGGCACATCTTTGTCAGAGATCAAAGTCTAAGCAAGCTTAGCACCTTCCTTGTCAGTTAATTGGATTCCTAGACGCGCCAATGGGCTTCCCAAATGTTCTAGCCCGCTAGTCTCTCTTTACTCTCAAAAAGAGAAAGCAAAACCTACATAAGCCCCTTCCAAGGGTAAGTTTAACAACCTCAGGAAGGTTATCCAAAACATTTTTACCATCTGAGTAACAAAGAAGGCTGGCAATGATAGAGCATTTACAAAAATAGTTTTCGATTGGTAGATATCACCACAGAGATTATCAAGTGTCAATTGCTTTCAATTGGTAGATAATTCTTACATTGAAGTAACAAACCATCATTTATTTTCTTTCTCTACAAAGATAACATTTACAAGTCTAGGAAGAAAAAAAAATCAAGCACAAATATCATCCCATAGATTACCAAGTGTCAATTGTTTTTGATTGGTATTGACAGACAATTCTAACATTGAAGTAACAAACAATAATTTCTTCTCTGTTTTTCAGTAGTCAATGTAGAGCCTTGTAGTCAAATCAGAAGGAAATATACTAGCCTTCTTACACACATTCACAACTTTTTTTTCCCCTTTTTCTGTCTTTCCTTTCCTCATTTTTCTTTTCTTGGAAACAATTTACAAAATACAATCCCTAATGCTTAGGTACAAGACAATACTACACCATCAGAATGTCCATTAAAATGAGCATCTTTTCATCTCATCGATTGTGACTGTTTCGGAAAAAGTTGAGATCCCAACGACGCATCAAACCATCCATAATATGGCTCGCTGGGTTACGTTCAACAGTTAATGTGGCTATTGTATTGGCTGACATGTCAGCATCTGTGGAGCTCTGTATGCTTGCTGAAGTATCACTACGAGCAGAAGTCCCTGTGCTTGCAGTTTCCATGCAAGATGAAGTAGAATCAGATGCAGGTCCCAAACCTATATCAGATGGATGCTCAGATGCCAAATTTTGGGCATTGATCACTGAAGTGTTGTTGGATTCTGCTTTTGAAGGTTCACAATGCTCAACTGAAGTGGAAGTGGATTCTGTCTTTAAGGGCTCACAACGCTCTGTAGGAGAAGCCTCCTGGTCATCTTTATGTACAGGTTTTACAGAACTAGAGCTAACACTAGGCGGTTCTCCTGCTTGGGGACGTCTCGTTTCCAAGTCTTTTAATGATTCAATCACTGCTTCCATGAACATCTGAAAATCGTAGGCAAGTCAAAGGTCAATTCAAAGCAACAAGTTCATTGGACGGAAATGAACATTTTTTTTATGTAGATGATGGAAAGCCAATAATTTGACTTACCCTTTCTTCCTCCTCCGCATTGCATGGAAAACCTGTCAAGTCATCAAGCGGATATTCTACATACTGATCATCATCCGAAGTAGTTGGAACATGGGGGCCAATAGGGTGGCCATTTGATAATTCAAAGCTAATCATTTTAGAAGATGTTGAGCTATGATCGTCATCATTCGTTAAATCCTGCAGCAGAGCATGATTATTGAGTATCTTTTATTTTGATTTGCATTTGTTTTATAATTCTTTTTACATTCCTTTTTCTACTAATTTGTCCTTTCTTTTTTCTTTTACGCCATGCAAGGGTTAGTTAGGTACCATGTAAATTGTAAATTAGCAGCTCATTGACTTGCCAGCATGTAACAAAATTTGAGCTATGATGACGAACACTTTGTCTGTTAGTTTTATTAAAGCAATTATTGGTTAAGTTTGTCCCATACATGTGTATGGCTCTATATCCATTATAAATATCATGGGATAAAATCAAAGGAAGAAAACTTAAGACCTATGAGATGGTTGAATAAGAGAAAATGTAAAGTTACCGTATCATCAGATTGATCATCTTTAGATGGGAAACTAGAAGGAACCTGAGCAAAGTAAAAGAAACAATGAATAAACATGCCACAAAGAAATAAAACAAACTTCAAGTCAATAAGGCTGAAGCATCAAAAGTGCCATATATTTTGGGGTTAGGCAAGACAATCTCAAAAATCCGACACCCTGTTAAGAGAGAAAAAAGAAAAAGAACTAAACCTCATTCCTAAACTACTACTTGGCCATGTAGTTGGGAGAAATTTTACATGATTTAAACTCTTACCTTACCCCTTTTCCTCTTGATTTCCTCTGTGTGCGCACGTGTGTGTGTGTGGAGAGAGAGAGAGA
This sequence comes from Notholithocarpus densiflorus, assembly GCA_030021035.2. NCBI lineage: Eukaryota > Viridiplantae > Streptophyta > Magnoliopsida > Fagales > Fagaceae > Notholithocarpus > Notholithocarpus densiflorus. Next base: position 1,746,312 of record JARYZH020000072.1, on the reverse strand, counting down.
GAGAGAGTTGGGTGTCAGGGCTCATGAAAATCGTTCCATGCAAACTAGGCGTCCATCATACACTACTCTTAAAATGTGTGAACTTTGATCAAATTGGTTTGGACAGAGTGGTATGTGTGGCCAACCTTTTGTGTTGTGTGTAATTTAGACATCTAAGCACCAAAAGAAAATCAACCAATTACTAACCTCTGTCCTACTCATAGGTCTTTTAGGTCGGAGTAGTTTAATGGAATCTGATGTGCTGCTTGTTGCTGTTTCTGCAACTAATAAGCAATCAATGAGAAAGAGCAAAATGAACGGTAGATGAAATAAAGATCCTCAAAGAGATCATAGTTTGGGAAGTAAATAAAATGAGACACTTGAGTCATGCCTTTTGATGCAAGCGAAGATTCATGCTTGTAAGCTTCTCGCACATTTCTCCAACTACCCTGAAGGTATCACAGTCAACCATTGCAAAGGGTTGTGAATATGCAAGCTGGCAGTTTGAATAAAATTGAAAGCTTCAACCAGATGTATTGGTGTTCAATTTACCTTACCGAAGTAATCATCCACAGAGTCAAAAAACACTCCCCCCACTTCATCCTCTGGAGGTTGCAAAACATTGTGGAAAAATATATTTATAGAATCAAAGTAGAATTGAGGGCGTGGAGAATTATGATCTCCCTCAAATTTGATAATGTTTTTGTCCCCCTGCAAAAAGCATGCATTAAAAGACAAGCCCTACATAACATTCAATGCACGGAATGGCAGACTGCAGACACCAACATACCGAAAGGATGATCAACAGGCATCTCTTGATTAAGAAAATTATAGAAAATAAAAGTAGAGCATATGCAGTGAATAGAATGATGGAAACCAGGGGTAGGAGATCTAAAGGCACTCTGTCCAACAGTGTCCAAGGGTCCTTCTAGTTGATCAAGACAAAAAGTCAGGTATTAATCCATAAAGTTCTCTCTCTCTCTCTCTCTCTAGCTCTTTGGGGGGAGGGTGGCTTAAAGCTGTGACCTTCCTATTGAGTACAATTTCTTTTTCTTTTTCCAGAAAAAATGGAAACACCAGATGAGAAGCAGAATCAAGATAATGATGCATGCGTGCATGATTTATACAAATAATTTAAATTTTTGCTTTTAGTGCAAACCATAATTAGCTTAAATATGGTGCATGATTGCATAACTTTGTACAAATTATTCAAAATTAGGTGTATATATGAGCAATAATTACCATATAAACTTCAAATATACGATCTGAGTGATGGGGGTGTATGAAATCATCATCAATGGCATGTCCTACTAAAACTGGAACGAAGCTAGACTTTGCCACCTGTGAAAAGAAATAGTGGAACACTTTTGTCAATGAGAGTAAACATCAAGAAATAAACACTAATATGGATATGCTTCTATTTCTTTAACATCATGAATATATATAAACTTCTTCTTTCATTTGTTTCGTAAATACTTTGCATTCCCTACTAGAATTAATTCCCTCCCCAATGACAACATTCATGCATGCCCATAAAGCCCTGGCAACCTGTTGAAACACTAGCACAGGACCATGAAACAATGGTGACTGCCTCTTAGCACTTAATCAAGTCACACCAATTGACTCTCAATGCATTATGAAAATAAATTAGTTACACAGCCATGAGAGCAATAGCAGGTAGAGTCCAAGAGTTGGTCTAAGACAAACCAAAGAGACACTAATCCATTCTCATTTTCTGGACTCCCAGTCTCTTAAATTTTTCATCTATTACTCTTGTCAAAGCTCATATGTACAAACTGAAAGATTTGGAAAGTAAACTGAGAACATGTGTGGACAGGCTCTAGAAGGTTATCATGCATAAACAAGTTTCTTGTCATCTGGTAACATTGGTGATACCCATCGGCCAGCACATATACGCACTGCTTATGCCTGATATTACTTGCCTATGTACATCCTATGGCCTCCAAAGGAAAAAAGTGTACACTTCTCACCGGAATGTAGAACCCCGTCTGGTGGCATTGAAAGCAAACAAATAACCACTCCTTATCAAGTCACTAATTTCTGTATAGTCAGATTTGGCTAAATGAGGATGTTTTAAAAAATTTTGAAACCACCTATTCTTTTTTTTCTTCCCCTTATTGGTAAATTACACACGTGCCCACGTGTCTTGAACCCACTACCACATTCCAGAAATTCACCCTTACAAGAGCAGGATATGCTATTTGAGATAAAGCTATTTAGTCAAGTTGGTCGTATAATAAATACAACACAATTTATTTAGTAACAGACTAAATGAATTAGTTCTAATAATTACCAATTCTCCCAAAAGCTTAAGTTATTAGGAAATGATGAATTTAATCACTTAGCCATAATTTTAACACCCCATCATGTGTGAACCTAAACTCCCCCTTAATAAGTAAGGCCCAACATGTAGGATTTTTTTTTTTTTTAACATTTTAAATGGGAGTAGAGTGGAGACATGGATCAAACTCAGGACCTCCTACTTTGATACTATGATATATTACCGACTCTCCCAAAAGCTTACGCTGTCATAGTTCTAACAAGTTCTACAATTTGATTCAATCAACTTGGTATGTATCATAAACCTGAATTGAATCATATTGTTTCCATTTTGACGAGTAATATTTTTGTAGAAATGAAAAAAAAAAAAATGTTTTATGTTGAGAAAAATATTGTAGAGCAATTACAGAGAGAGCAGAAGTGATTGAGAGAAAGAGAGAACACACAAGGGTTACGTGGTTCCGCCTAACAGCTTAGGTCCACGGGATAAAGCCCTAGTGGCTACATCTTATTGAATTCTCAATTGTGTTACAGAACCCAAAGTAGGGTTTACATACTAGAGAAACCTAAACTAACCATCGATTAACCCAGGGTTAGTATGCTTGTTCTTCAAGTACATGGGTCTACAAAACCCATATCTTTAACATAAATAAGTTGTTTTACTAAGAATTGAAACTATCAAAATGGGTGGACAACAGCATCTAGAGGTTTCTCGGTCCAGTAGCTCCAGCTCTGGCTCGGTGAGCTTTAGTCTAAAAATAGTGAAGAATCATAAATCCATAACACTTTGTTCAAAGAAATCAGTAATGAATACAATCCAACAGGGAAAAAAAATCATTGCTAAGATAAAACCTTAATGGTGTTCAGTTCCGTTATGTCAAACTTTGCCTTTTTCTGGATAGCTCTTCGCATGTATTGAATTGCGAGTTTCACCTAGAATTGTCAAAGAGGATAAGTAAAAGTTATAAAAGTCCTTAGAAATAGAAAAAAGGTAAAGTACAGGTGACAAGAGACCATAAAAAGATTTATGCAATTGTGCCTCAAGCATTAATAAATATGAGTGGTCAAAAGAAATTGTACAATTAAGGGTGAACACATATGTGGACCTTTTAGAGATGAGGTAAATAGAAAATACAGAAATCTGCCTGACAAGAACATGACTTAGCCGTGGCCTGTGGGTCTTGAACAACCCAATATGTTTTTCAGTGGGTATCTGAAGCAAATTTAGAATTTAAATCCATTTAATAAAACATAATTATAAATGTTGATCTCAGAAACTTTTTTTTTAATGAGTATGTTGATCTCAGAAACTTACAGTTTCATTTAACAAATATGTTAATAGTCAAAGCTGAATTCAATAGGACATTTCAAAAAATCTGAGAGGGAAAGCTGACAAGTTATGAAAAAAATTTATGAAGATCATATTGCAAGGAGTTTAAAGGAAATTATGTTCGCTATATGTTAATAATTTTTCTGAATTTAGTAGTACATTTCCCTATTTCTGACTTGCTAAATTTAACAGTATATTTGCACCTTAATATCCTAACATCCAATTTTTTGACAAACTTTTCTGTCTACATGTTTTTTTTACAAGTTACACTTGCCCCAAACCAAGTAGAGAATTGGGTTTTTCACAAAAATAAGTCTGTGCCTCAAAATATGAGCATCTAAGAGTTTCATTTGAATGAATTTACTTACGGTGAACTTGGGTAGACGTATTTTGTAGGTATCCACCAGTTCCATCATCAAGTCAACCAAATCAGAGAAGGGACTATCAAGAACCATTCCAGCAATTGAAGGATCCTCAGCTCCATACATTAGGCTGTGGGAGAAAAAATAAACTACATTGTCAATGGCTTATAAATAACCAGAACCACCTAAGCTACAGAGCAAAAGTACTCAAGCTAAAAACCCATAAATAATACTTGGGAATGCTAGAAACATTACCTTTTTATATTAAAAAAATATATACAAGCTTATGGTGGTACACTACAGCTAACATAAAAGACCATCTGCCTGATGAACAATAGATAATATTGATCATGATGGTACACTACAGCAACATACAAGCTAATTCTTCCATGGTTACTCAGTTTCTAAGATCATGTTTGCAAGTGAGTAAATGCATTGTATCCAAGGAAACTTCAACAACTTGGTGGAAATAATATAAACTACTCAAGATACATCATGATTTTTTTTTTTTAATTTCTGCTTGACAGAGCCATACAGAATATTGATCAATCTCAGAGTTGCAACACCCAGTATCAATGGTTTCATCTAAGCTAGTATCCTCCAAACAATTAGACTGTTGAAATTACTCAAATTGCAAGAACAAAATTATTCCTTATGAAAGCCATATAAGCAGCATTAACGATGTCTTTATATTATCATGGTAGCATCATTGCCAACTAATCCATATGCCTGATGAATGATAGAGATTTGTGCCCGAAAGTTTGTTCCTTTACAAAAAATGGTTACTTTATGGTTGGATAGAGAAGGTCCAATGGTGAAATTTTCTGAACCTTAGGCTTCATGGACAACATGGTTCTGCAATTTTGCCTTTTGGCATTTAGGGCAAAGACTATATATAAAAGGGCAGCTCATGTTGGAGAATTAGAAGAAGAATGTTACGTCAAGTACAGCTTGTTGGTATTATGTGGAATAGGTGGAGAAATTAATTAGGAACAGAGGAATAAAGGAGATGATAAAAATAAAGGAGAAAATCTGTCCCACCTTGGACGCCAAATAATAGATTCAACATTTCTTTAGGAAAATGTGAAACCATTGATTATGTTTTCACTTAAAGACAACCTAACAAGTTAGAATCATCTCAAAATATCTTTTTTTTTTTTTTTTACACAATGAAATTTATTGATAAAGAAACTACCTTATTTATACAAGGTGTATACGTAAGGTAGTCTAGTGAATTACCCAAAAAAAATGTATATTACAATCAAAATGAGAGAATCTATGAAACCTACAATAACTGAATAAAGTATCACTAGAGCCCAATACATGTGACATTAAAACAATGATCTAGTGAAATACATCTTCAGTTGAACCACCAAGGTTTCCACTTCTTCATATTTATGAAGTAATGATAAAAAATCCCATTCTTGAATGCTTTCTCAAAATCTCACAATCATGCAGATACAATGTTAAGACTCCAAGGTTCTTTACAATTCATATCTAAGGCTTCAAATAAAACTTAAGATCTTCAAATTTTCTTAAGGCATTGGAACTTATCAAAAAATAAATAAAAAATATTTTAGCATTGGAAACAATTGATCCTCTTATTTCACTGAGAGATGATCAATTGTCTTACTAATAAAAATAAATAAATAAATAAAAGTAAAGAGATGTTCTATGTTCTAATTTTGTATGCAAGATTAAAGGAAGACAGAAAGTGAATGGAGGAAACCTAGTAACAGCGCCCATCGAACGTCCCCACAAGCCTATCAAAGAGACATTTCCATCTGCCCTCAAATAATCAACCACAGCCCTTAGATCGTCCTTCTGAAAAACAGTCAACAATGTCAGAAGGCAATTTTATGATGAAGAATGGTGATCTAGTGCAGACACAAAAATATAGTAAATAAGACCACTTATTTTGATATTCAGTGCATTTATAAAGAGAGAGTATGAAACAATGTCAGAAGGCAATTTTATGATGAAGAATGGTGATCTAGTGCATGCACAATAATATAGTAAATAAGACCACTTATTTTGATATTCAGTGCATTTATAAAGAGAGAGAGTATGAATGAGGACATGCGTTTATGAGTTGGGTGGCACTGATTGAAGAAAAGAGAAAGTCATCCTAGAACACATTCCAACATCTACTACTCCCATCCTCCTGATGATCCAACAAATCAGAAATACAGGCTTCCTTGTCACTAGAACACGCAAATAACGGAAGATAGAGCATTTTAAGAGAGGAATCCCCAACCCACCTATCATGCCAAAAACGAATACAGAAACCATCACCCACCACAAAAGCTAAGTGTTTGGAGAACCTCTCCCAACCGACATTAATACCACGCCAAAGGCCACACCCGTGTGCCCTTCTACAATCTTTAGTATTCCACCCCCCTTGATCCTCGCCATATTTGGTGGCAATAACCCTCCGCCAAAGACTAGTTCCTTCTTGGCCAAACCTCCATAACCATTTCCCTAATAGAGCTTGGTTGAAGTGACCTAATTTCCTAACCCCCAAACCACCCACCTCTAGAGGTGAACAAACCTTCTCCCAAGCCACCAAAGAATGTTTAAAACACTCCTCCGAAGACCCCCACAAGAATTTCCTCTGAGTACGCTCCAATCTGTCAGCCACAACTACAGGGATGGTAAATAAAGATAGATAGTATGTGGGAAGGCTAGAGAGGGTACTCTTCAAAAGAGTAAGCCTACCACCCTTAGACAAATATAGACGCTTCCAACCAGCCAGCTTCTTCTCCATCTTCTCCAAAATGGGGTTCCAAATGGATGCAGTCTTGTACGAGGTGCCCAAAGGCATGCCCAAATATTTCATGGGCAGGCTACCCACCCTACAACTGAGAATATTAGCCAAAGCATCAATATTATCAACCTCCCCCACCGGGACAATCTTACTCTTCCCCACATTGACCTTTAAACTAGTAAAGGCTTGGAAGCAAGACAAAGCCAGTCTAATAGCCAACAGCTGATCTCTAGAAGCATCACAGAACAGAATAGTATCGTCTGCAAAAAGCAGATGAGATATGCGAACCCCAATAGAGTTCATTGGTCCCACATGAAAACCATGAAGCAGACCACTATCCTCGGTTTTCTTAAGGATCCGAGATAAAACTTCCATAACCAAGAGGAAAAGAAGAGGGGACAGAGGATCTCCTTGTCTCAACCCACGGGAGCTTCCAAAAAAACCTGTCGGGGAACCATTCACAAGAACTGAGAAGCGAACAGTAGAAATGCAAGCCTTAATCCACTCCCTCCACTTCAACCCAAAGCCCATCCTATTCAACAAATAAAGCAGGGCATCCCAATTAACATGATCGTAAGCTTTTTCTATATCCAGCTTACAAACTACACCCGAGGAATGACACTTCAATCTACTGTCCAGGCACTCATTCGCAATTAACACTAAGTCCAAAATTTTTCTTCCACCAACAAAGGAATTTTGGGTCTCCGAGATCAAACTGTCTAAAACCACCCTCAGCCTATTCGCCAACACCTTAGATAGCAACTTGTAAACACTGCCCACCAAACTAATAGGCCAAAAATCCTTAATATTGACAGCATCAAATTTCTTGGGAATAAGAGTGAGGAAAGAAGCATTAAGAGACCTTTCAAAAACTGAATACCTATGAAAATGCTTGAAAACAGCCATCACATCATCCTCCACCACCCTCCAACATTTATGAAAAAATACCATGGTGAACCCGTCCGGGCCAGGGGCTTTATCCCCCTCCATCTCTGCCAGCGCCTGGGAGACTTCTTCTTTCGAGAACTCCCTCTCAAGGGACAACCTATCATCCTCCCTAATACTAGCAAAATCCAACCCATCTACAGTTGGACGCCATGTGTCTATTTCTATATAAAGTTCCTGATAAAATTGAACCACCTGAGCCCGCATAGCAAGTTCATCCTCATATAATACCCCATCCACCTCAACACTACTATGATTAGCTCTTCTATGAGAATTTGCTAATCTATGAAAGAAGCGTGTATTGTTATCACCTTCCTTCACATACAGAGCACGGGACTTTTGTCTCCAGAAAGTCTCTTCCATGGAAGCTAAAACTTCAATCTCACCTTTAACCTGAGTACGGCGAGCTTGATCCTCATGCGAAAGGCCCAGAATATCTTCCTTGGCATCCAAACCCAATAATTCAGACAGCAAACTCTTCTTCTTAAAAGCCAAATCACCAAAAACCTCCTTATCTTTCCTAGATCTCATTCAGTCCCGGATCCCAAGAGGTATTGGGTGGGATAGACCCCTTTGGTGTCTTAATAGGAATGGTAAGTTTGATACTCGGTCCTTCTATCATAAGATCAGGGGTACAGCTCCTTCTTACTTCCCATGGAAGGGGATTTGGAAAGTCAAGGTGCCTAAGAGGGTGGCTTTCTTCTTGTGGACCGCAACACATGGCCGGATCCTTACCTTGGATAATCTCTAGGGCCTCCCTCTGGCGAATAGGTGCTATATGTGCTGCTGTTCTGCGGAATCTATGGACCATCTTCTCATTCACTGTTCGGTGGCTTATGCTTTGTGGGTACAAATGTTATAAGCTTTTGGTATTCAATAGGTCATGCCAGGTTCTGTGGTGAGTTTGGTGTCTTGTTGGAGTAATTGGTTGGGAAAATATGCTTCGGACGTATGGAATATGGTTCCTGGTTGTTTGATGTGGGTTGTTTGGTTGGAAAGAAACCAGCGCTCTTTTGAGGGTCTGGAGAGAACGCTTGATCAGTTACAAGCGCTCAGCCGAAATACTCTTTTTGAATGGGCTAAGTGCTGGGGTTATTCAAACGGTTCTTCTGCTTTGGAGTTCTTTTCTACCCTTAGTAGTGCCACTTAAGTTGCTTCTCGTATTCTGTTTTCAGTTTTTTTTGTTTGCTGTTTTTTTGTGTTCACCATCATGAACACCTGTAATGGCTGTTTGTGTTTTTCTTGTTGAATAAAAGTCTTATTACTTATCAAAAAAAAAAGAAATTGGCCATGTGTAATAAAGTCCAAAAGATGCACCAATGTACTTAATCATGGTCAAAGTGGCTAAATAAATAAAAGGTGGCCAAAGATAATGTGGGTAAAAGTAGAAAGGATATGGTCATCAAATATATAACCGAGAATATTAGTTAAGATTAGTAAACTCTAGTTAAGATTTTATTTTATTTTATTTATTGCTGAGTTATACAGGCAGTAGTACGAATATCAAATTTGACTTATTAATGCTAATTGATTTTGTTGGAGCTGATTGATTGTGATTGATGCTAATTGACACTAACTTATGTTATTAGAGAGATTTGATTGCTATTTCAATTTTATTTTCATAAATGATGTGATCTCATTATGAGTTTATTTTCTTTCCATGTTTGATGTAATTTGGCGACTCTATCTAAAGGGTCCAAAGATCATTATTCTAGATGATCATAGATATGAAATTTGCATAGGAATTTTTCTTTTAGTGCTTGATGCTAATGGCAAACAAGCCCAGTTACTGATTCTTGGATTACTATCTTTATCCCATGCGTGGTGTTGACCTAGGCTCTATTAATCTAATTTCATCTCTTGGTGTTGATTCAAACCAAACTGAACACCGAAACAAGCCACCTATGACAACCATAAAGAGCCTCAAGACAAACCCCTGTCACCCTTGCCTTCCTTTTATCCTAGCGCATTGAACACCCAAACAAAAACTAGCCACTGTGAAATCAAATCCAATAATCCCTTCAGCTACAAATGACCTAGAACAACCCCATTGTCCCTGCTGAGTCCCTTAGCAGGTCCCATAGTCAATCTCAAGCTCCACGTCAACTGGCAGATCCATCGAACTTGGGGCCTTGTGACCATGCTTCCAATCTCAACCACAACCCACAGATTCTGACCTCTATTCACCCAATTAACTCCTACTGCCTGAGTGATAAGTCACCATTCATTGACAACTTTAAACATCACTTGTGAGCCCTCCATGCACTGGCAATTGAACTTTCTTGATTCCAACGTGCCACTGTTGTCTCCTCTGTTCCATGTGCACCATGCTGCTGCCAAAACATCATCGGGCTGCTCCACTCACCACTGCCAAACCCTCAACCAGGTTCCAGATGTCTTTAAAACTTAATTCACCACCACTCGATCTTAAAGAAACCCCACAAAGCCTTAAAAAAACCCAAGCTTCTAACCTAACCGGCCAACATATATATGTGTATATATATATAATTTAAAAAAAAAAGTTTAAAAACCTTCAACAAATTTGAGCTACACTCAAGCCCTCTCTAGACCCCACCCAATCCAAGGTCTGTGACCCATCTAGTGCCACCATGAGCTATACTTGACGGGATCAAGTTTCTCTCACCCAGAGAGAGTTGGTGTGGAGACCAAATTTGAACCATTAAAGCTAATTGATTTTGTTTGATCTCATTCATCGTGATTGTTCTGCTTGACACAGATTGATGCTATTAGAAAGATTTGCTTCCTATTTGAATTTTATTTTCATATATGATGTAATCTCATTATTAGTTTATTTTCTTTCCATGTTTGATGTATTTAGGGGACTATTTAAAGGGCCCAAAGTTCACTACAGTAGATACTTGATCATAGGTTAATGAAAATTGTGTGGCTGACTTGGGTCTCATGATGAGTGTCCATTCTTATATGACATTACCCTCAAAATATGTGTGACTAAAACACTGAAAACACACTGGACTTGATGATAATAAGCACTGTTGAATATTTAAAAGACTCTTTAAGCAAACCTGGAATTAATATTTCTGCATATTATTTATTGGTTGCTGCCATATTCCAAATGCATGAGAGGTCATTATGAATATCTTCAGGTGGTGCTTTTTTTTTTTTTTTTTTTTATTTATTTAATTGGTGAGTTAGATAAGCAGCTGGTGGGTTTTGTACCCACGACTCATCATCCACCTTGCTCTTACAGGGAGAGAAGATGCCATTTAAGCTAGAGCTCATTGGCAAGTGTTTCTAAATATTAATTTATCTCCAGTTAAATTGTTAACTTCTTAAATTTTAATGAACTGGAGAGAACCGTCCAATTTCCCAAAAGCAACCCCACTTGGTGGGAGCCTTCTTTTTTTTTGGGGGGGGGGGTTGATTTTTTAGGTTGCTTTGTAGTTAGCCTTATTATCTATTTGATTTCCTTCAAATTAGTTTTCTAGCCACTTACTTCGTTCCACCCCAGGGTGACGTGCTCTCCTCCAGACAGTCCAGATCCAGAGAAATCAAGAGTGAAAACTGTAATGTTTGAAGGCAACAAAATTATAGCAGCCTCACTAGCATCGGCCCTGCACCCACTGTGAAGAAAATATGCTGCGAGTCAATGAAGAGAAATTATTGAAACAGTGTAGAACATCATGTAAATGACTACAGGAAAAGACTTAAAGACCTGCATCCAAAGAGATGAAAACATAGCTATAAAGTCCAAATTTGATTGGTCATCCAGTGGTTCCAAGAACAGAACGCACAAAAGCTGCACAGATTTTGTTGAATTAAAGTCCAAACTTTTTCTAGGTTGCAGAAAGAAAGCTTTTAGGCGATAGGTGTTCATCACATACAAAGCATTAATCATATTTCTGTGCCAGTAGTTCTGTACAGATGATTCAAAGGAATGTAAGCTGTCGTTCTATTGAAACATGAGTGGCCTGTGCAGGAGCTTCTAATAGGGTCTTTTCACTAAGACCCTGCTAGAGCCCTCCCTATCAGATATAGTGGATATCACAAGCTGTTGATTGTGATATTATACTTGTTATAAACATATCACTGCGTGTTGATTCATGTGATATTAAATGGGAGGTAGAATAAAAAACAAGGATCGTACTCAAGAACTCATGCTATGATACCATATTAAATTACCGATTGTCCCAAAAGCATAAACTTTAGGAAAAAGAGAATTTAATCACTTAACCATAATTCTAACAATATTCTTTAACTATAACTAATAAGAAGTTCAAACAAAGAAACAACTTATAAAACTGATACACATAACAATTGAGCACCCCCAACGTTTTAGCAAAAACTTATGCCATTTAAAGATCAATCTTGTCCATTGCTACCAATTCCATTTCCGCAAATGAGGTGCAAACTAATTAGAGTTTTCTTTTCAATTGTAATAAAAGTTAGCATTCATTTAAGTCTGAAATGTCAACAAGAACAACTGTAGAATCTAGAATAGAATGAGAACTCTCCAGTCACAGATTCACCTGTTCCCATGGCAGTATATCACACAGGGCAGAGGCTTTCCTTCAGGACTAACAATAGGCATGTAATGACTACACTGAAGAACATCTCCCCGACTGTTTTTAATCTGTAAAATTTGGAAGACCTTAAATGAAAGCCAACAACCACTTGGAAATCTCAAAAATATATAAAGGATGTGCAGTATAAAAGTAGTCAAGAGAAAATTCTAGAATTAGAAATAAATACAGGGTTACGACTAGGTTGTGATAGGATGCAATAGCAAGTATAATTAGCATGGAGTTTAATCGTGTAGCCCTCATGGGTAGCCCTTAATAGAGGAGGACAACAGGCCCTATCTGTTTCTTCCTCTGAACAATGAAACATAAATTACACACCTTGATACCACCAAAAGAAACATTTTCTTGAATAAAGTGACTGACATGTTGATGTAGGTTGAAAATATAGTGAGGATTGATTGGTATCCTTTTAGAGCACAAAAGAATTTATCAAGTGATATTATTTCATAAAATTTTTAACAAAATAAATAAAAAAATTGATAAGCAATATCATTTCATAAAAATTATCTGTATTTTGAATGTGTGCAAAACTTTCTTGAAAAGTCTATACACAAGCAAACCTAACATAGTTATAAGCATACATGATATTATTATACAAGTATATATTTTGAAAAAGTTTGAATTTTATGGGCATCAATGGTAATTTCTCTTAATATGAGCAAGTTTGAATTTACTGGTGTCTAGGGTTGTGCACCTTCAAAGATTAAAAGGTAGAGTAAGCATGGGTCTTTACCTCAAGATCTTTCCTCTGAAACCATTTCCCTTTCAGCATGAACTCTTGATCTAATAAATCATTTTGTGGATCGTATTCAGCTCTGCAGCCCAAAAATGGAGAGACTCATAACCATTTCAATTACTTGAAAGCAAGTTTAAAACTTTTAACCCAAAATGACAAAGAACTGACTAAGGTAACAGAAGTTAAGTTTGAATATTTACAATGTTCTTATAATCATAATAGATGCAGTCTTCTGCCTAAGTTGTGCTTCTTTTGAGTATCCCACAGTTGGAAATGCGTTCCTTTGTGTACGAACCCCAAAAAGTTTCTTTTTCCCCCAAAAGTTTATTGCAAAAGCTTAAGATTCTTTTCCAAAACCATGATCATTCTTAGTTTTAAAAACTATCTCCATCTCCTCTTAGATGCAGGACAATGAATACAACATACTTAAAGCTCAGAAGGTCTTTTGGATTTTATACATGATAATCTACCTACAACTTGAAACATGGAGGTGCAGGAACCAGTTTCTAACATTAAAAATTGCAGCTTCACTTTAAAGCTCAGTCTTGTAATTAAATTAAATCAGATAATAGCTTATATATTCATCAATTTTGAATTACAATTGCAAAGAACGGTCATGTGAACCTCACAATTTTATCAGCTGGTGAAATCTGATGCCTGATGTAACTCATACAAATAAATCAGAACTAAAATCTGAAGATTCTAAAATAGAAATTCAAAGTTGACCAGATCAACTGGTTGCCATTTAAAAATTCATGCCATATCCTGAAAAAGGAAAGAATATCATAGAAACTAACTTTCAAAAGATCTCAGGTTTCTTACACGTCTAACAAATAAAAAAAGTGAGACCTAATACAGTTCACTCCCCTCATGCACACCAAAATCTTAAGGAAATGAAACAAACTCAAAACTTTGACTGCTGCACTCTATGTTTTGCTTCTTTTCCTCACCCACAAATACAGAATAAGCAAATCAAAAGGGGGGTAAAAAAAATTTCAATCAAACTGAGCCAATTTCAAATACTTGAATCAAGTTGAAGGGTTGAAAATCCTAGAGTCCCAGACCCAGATGCCCAAAATCAAAATTTTATTTAATTATATTACTTTCCCATGGTTTCTCAGCAAGCAAACGGATCATAAGCCAAAACCCATCTACAATTTTAACTAAAAAAACAGAAAAAATAGAACTTTGGAGGTGGTTGGTGTGGTACCTGGGTGGCCGAATAATAAAGCTGATGAGTTGTTCCATAGATTCAAAGATAGACAAAGATCTCCTTCTTCAACTTTGTCTGAACTATTCTTCAATTACTTAATCGAATAAGATATTGATGGTAACAATTTCTTCCTTGCAAAATTGTTTCTTTATAAGATAATAGCAAGCACAAGAAGCAGAGCAAGAATAACAAATCCGAGAGAGAGAGAGAGAGAGAGAGAGAGAAGCTTTTTGATGGGTAGTGTTGGGTTTTGGTTCTCAGACAAAAAACGAAAGGAAGAAGAAGAAGCAGAAGAAGGACCGGCCGTTGTTGTTGTTCCCCATGTGTGTTTTTTCTTTCCTGGTAAAACAAAAACAAAATTACAAAACAAATATACAAATTTTCTTTTTCTTTTTTCTTTTTTGTTTTATTTTGTGTTGTTTTTGTTTTTTGTTTGGTTCAAATCAATTCTTAATAAGTAAACTTTTTTTTTTCCCAGGTTTGGTACACGTGTGAATATTGCTGTTGGTAAATGGTCCAGATGTGTGTTTCTCACTCTCTCTTCTTTGCTTTAACTGTCCGTGTTTGGTTTTCCTGTTTGAACTTTGGAACAAGACCTGGTAAGTGGATTTTGATAGGCTCTGACTTACACGGTTCGGGTTAGAATCGGGTCGTTTTGATTTTTAAAATTATGATCTTTATTAGGGTTGGATTAAGATGATATGACTACTACTTTTTTACATGTCAGAAAAATAATAAAAACTTTATATTACATAAATTCTTAAGTGTATTCCCTCTAAGGTTTATTAAATTAAAACTTTCAAGTGAAAGTGTGAAATAAGTTTACACATACTCAAGCAAAAAAAAAAAAAAAATACAACCACAATAAATGGAACAAAAACTAGGATCAAGCTTACTCGTTATTCTAACTGGTGGAGTGCAGATTGACACGTTTACTTTATAGGTCTAAAAACTCCTTCCCATATGTATATTTTTTGAGTTATCGGATCAAGGTCAATTTTGGGTGTGTTGGCGGGGGTCGTGACTATGGCCATTATGATATAAATCTAATTGGTTTATAAAATTTTAAAAAGAAAAAGAAAAAAGAATTAAATGTAATTAATGGGGGATTTTTTTTGGCCCAACTGGGAAGCCAATTATCCAATTGGAGTTTAGCAACGTGGAGACAACTTTCTCTCTCTAATCCTTGTTAACCTTATTATATTCTTTATTGCATCAAAGTTATTCTTTTTTTTTTCCCATAAAATAATTGGTTTTCATTGATATGGCCGTACTACATCCTAAGAATATATATTAGTGAATGTAAAACTTTGCAAAATACAAAAAGTAACAAATTTTACACATTTTGCTCCAAAAATTTTTCACATCAATCATTCTAAAATTGTGTATATTTACACATTTGCTACAATAACCATGCATATATATACACGGTTACTGTAACTGTGTATCCTATTATTTTATTAATTTCACATTTCGCTCCTTTTTTCTCTCTCTTCTCTATCTGCAAAACCAACTTAGACTTCTTCTCTCCCTCATCATCTTCTTCTTCCTCTGATACACACAAACACACCCACACAGACAAACCAACACAAAGACGCACAAAAACACACGGACCGTTTGATGCTTGTGGATCGGTGCTGTAACGGAGATCGATGCTTGCTAGCAGCAAAGATCCATTAAAACAAAATATAGAACCCATCATCTCTCACCGTCTCATAGAACCTGCAAGAGTACCACCACCAAAACATAGATCCCACCATCCACCCAACACCGTCCAACCATCACCACCTAACCACCACCACCATCACCCGTTAAAACAACCACCACCACCAAAACCCATTAAAACAACGAAAACCCAAAATCAACCCAAAATCCACAAAAAATTAACTCAAAATTAAACCATTAACTAAAAACCCATAACCCAAACCCAAAATCAAAATCAAATACAAACCCAATGGTGGCAGAACGCTTGAAATCAAACGAGAGAGATCCAACAATGCAAGCTTCAGTGACAGAGTAAGAGCAAGCTCAGAGAAAATCTGTGAGTGTGTGGGTTTTGGATGAGAGAAAACTGAGAAAAGAAAGAGGTGATAGAGATAAGGGATTTGAGAATTAAGGAGAGAGATGAGGGATTTGAGATGCAGAGACTTTGAGGGATGAGAGAGAGGCAGAGCTTTGAGTAATGGGTTTGTGGGTTAGGGAAAAGAGAGAGGCGGAGAGTTTGAGGGTTAGGGGAAAGTAGAATAAAAAAATATTATTTATATAAAATAGAGTGTATAATAGATAAACTGATGTGGGTGTTTTGTAAAAATGAGTGTATAAAATAGAAAAAGTGTGTTTTTTCTTGCAAAATAGACTAAAATTATGCACCATCTGATGCGATTGCTCTAAGATGTATGCTTCTAAAATAGGCTAGATTGCTTTTCTATCCATACACATGTTCTATATATGAATTGAGCATGTCTTGCTAAACCAAAAAATTGCAAGTAATCATCACTCAACTCTGCCCTTACTCACTAACCCTTACAAGTAATCCTTCACATTACCTTCATTAAGTCTTGTGTTCCTTTGGTTCCATATTTGTCATGCCATGATGAGAGAAACAACTCCAATGTAGTCCTAGAATTTTGATCCTCCATTTTCGAATTCCCATGTCATTGTACCCTGTTAAGAATTTGAATTATTGGAAAAGCAATATTCCACACCTTTGATGCATATTCACATTTGCAGTTTCCACCAGAGCATGAGCTATGCTTTCATTTGCTTTCTTGCACATGTCACAAACTTTTTCTATGATTCTTCCCATTCTTTTCTAGCTTTCTGTTTATAGCAAGAATTTCCTTGCATGCTCTCCAAGCAAAAACAGAAAGAGAGTTTGTTTTATGCATAAATCTCCATCCTTATTTAATTATTTTGTTGACAGGGTAAGATTAATTAATTGAAAGCTTGGCTGTCTCAAACCCATTTATCCATGTAGAGTTTGGATTCACATAACTTAACCCAAACTGTCAAATGGATTCTGTCTTTCATATATTTCTCTTTTGTCCCCACCAAAGTTTACTTATCATGAAATTTAATTCCATGCATCTAGAATCTTAAAACATCCAATGGCATATATTGGAATTGCTTAACCAACTGCTTTGATGGGGATTTGTCTTCCCCCATTTGAAAGTATCTTTTCTTTCCATCTTTGAAATTCTTTTCCATACCATTTTTTTTTGTCTTTGAAAAGTCTTATCTTTTTTAGTTTTTACCTTCCCTACAAGCGAAGGCAACCCTAAATACCTTTTCATTGTTGTTTTGCTGGCTTGCACATCTCAATTATCTTGTATGACTTCTTTCATTTCATGTTTTGTGTTGTGTTGAAAAATAGGGTAGTCATGTCATGTCTCGCGGTTTATATAAATATATATATATATTTATATATATATATTTTTTCCTGAAGCTTCTTCTTCATATGCCTTCTATAATTTTTTTGAATTTTCTGACACTCCTTTGATTGTTGCATGGCATGGCTATACATAAAAGGCCGCTATATACGAATAATACGTGTGTTAATTTTGGCCCTCCTTTGCATATGGCTTGTTGGCTACCCATTTATTCTATATATATATCCTCCTCTAATTTCCCCAAAAGTACTATGAGTATGAGACCTTTTACAGACAACCAAACAAAAAAAAAAAAGGAAGAAAGAGAGGGGTCACTTGTCATAACCCCTTTATGAAAGAATATATCCTCAAGATTTACCATATATATATATATATATATATATATATATATGTGCGCGTGCCAAAATGATCAAGTACCATTATTTGGCAAAATATGTATGGATCTACCACTGTTTACAAAATATTTAGGGATCTACTACATTTTTAAAACTCGAGTTTCACAAACTCGAGTTCCATAGAAAATTTTTGATATAACTCGAGTTCTAGGAACTCAAGTTCCATAATAAATAGCACGGCAAATTTGAAGGCTATTTTTTTAAAGAACTTGAGTTTTTGGAACTCAAGTTATACGGCAAATTCAAGTTTCACAAACTTGAGTTTCAAAAAGGTGCTAGATTGCTAAATATTTCACAAACAGTGGTATATTGCTAAATATTTTGCCAAATTGTGATATATGGCCATTTTGGCATATATATATATATATATAGCCATGCCCATATAAAATAGAAAAAATGAAAAAGAAAAAAAGGAGAAGAAAATGGAACATGATATTGAAGTAACACAGTCCATGATCAAAGAAACTCATTTATTATGAAATCCAGTTTGCTCAACTAGTAAAGTTTCTGATGGTTGAATAAGAGATTTGGGGTTCAATTCCCGCCTATACCAAAAACCAATTAGTGTCTTGGTCTGATGATAAAAAGCTATCATCAGGAGTGGACGTCATAGGTTGAAACTCTAAAAAAAAAAACAATACCTATACAAAGGACAACGAGATCAATGGAGATAAAGGGTGGTGTGATCAGTGGTTGATTTGTGTGAGATGGAGGACAGTGATTGATTTGTGTGATCAGCAATGAGGGATGGTACGATTTGGGTCTTTGATTGTTGGTTTGTTGATATTGGGTTGATTTGGGTTATTAATGTTTGATTAGGGTTATTAATGTTTGATTAGGGTTAACATGGATCTTTGGTTGAAATTGGGGAATGGATGGGGAGAAAAAATTTATTACCATTTGGGGAGAAAAAATTTATTACCATTTGGAGAGATAAAAATAAATAAATATTTATATGAATTAGAGGTATAGTATTGAGGCTAGTGTATATTTATATTAAACAAGGGAAAAGTTTTGCTATATACTTGTACAAATATACAGCAATTGTTGCATATAGGGGTATGTGGCAGCAAAAACAAAGGGACAAGTGTTTAAGGTCCACCTATTCATGTGCATTGCACATAACCCTTGAACACATATCCCTTTCTTTTTGCTGTCACATACCTCTGTATGTAATTGCTGCATATAAGTAAGCAGCAAAATCTTTCCCATTAAAAAATGGGTTGGCGGGTTGGCCAAAATAGAAAATGTGGGGGTTTTTTTATTAATTAAATTTGGCTAAAACACTGTTGAGCCTGGCGTGATTGCTCTAAAACTTTTAAAATAAATTTGTAAGTTACATTACACAAACCTATTGTACTCAGTGATTTTCATTGGACTCTGTTTTTTTTTTATTAGGCTGTGTGGGTGAAATTTATTTTCTATAGCAAATTACCAGAATTTAACATGAGAGAACAACTTCAATAACACTATTTGGAAAGGAGTGGGAATTGGTGGTTGAAATAATTTTTTAAGAATGATTAAAGTTTTATAAATGTTAACCATATTAGTAGGTATAATTGTCAGTGACATGCTTTAAGGACAAGAGAACGGTTTAGAAGAAATTTGTGGGCTCCAAAATGCATCTCAGTCCCTCACTTTGAATCAGAAGTAGAGCAGATAAAGTAAATAATGTGATAATGACTTCATAGCTTTCTCAAAAATTCATGATGTGAATTGTGAAGTATCACCATCCTCACCAAATAGTTTCTTGTATCAGCAACTAAGATCACTCATGTTGCCCATATATGATATAATAGGAAGCCCACACTAATCTTAGAACATCACTAGTTCTATGGTAATTGGTAACCACTTTATTGCCTAGTGCCTTGAGGAATCAATGACTTTACCTCCCACAATGGCCCAAATACAATCATCGATTCCCAATGTGAGTGATTACCAGTTCTCAACTCCTAAAATGATCCAACTTTTCAGGTCCCCATTGTGACACTCAACATGAAAAGGGTATGTCTTCTGTATTAGTCTTGAATGGTTACATATTGAATTACGAGTCTTGCTACTGCAGAGTACCTGATCCTGTGATCCATAGCAGTGTGCAACCACAATAGATTATATTATTATAAGACTAATAAGAGCTATGGAGAATGAAAGGATTAGCTACAAGGCTCTTAAATGTTACAGACATATCTGGAGGTGACAACCAGTTGAGCTATAAGGCTCTTGTCGAATGTCAATGATTACTTGATTAGGCTTGTAGCAACTGCTACCATGGTTATAATGACCCTTTAATCTTGAATTTGAAGCAAAAAACTGCATAGCCCTCATGATCTGAGAGCTCAAAAGAGAATTCGAACTTGTGCATCTCTAAGATTCCTTAGCTAAGTTAGCTAGTGGTCCTGAAAGTTCAAATAAAAAAAACAAAGGTCATGGTCACCAACAGCCATACAATTTGTACAAATCAGTTTAGGCAAAAAGAACAAAATTTTAGAACAGTTGTTTTTTGGCATTCCGTATGGTACTGGCGGATTTGCATGTTTTACGCATCATACAGTAATCAATAATGTAATTTCCCCCACATCACCAACACTATATTAATTTGTATTGTTGGGTTGGGACAAAGTAGTGCTGGTTGGAATTAGTTTAATTAATGCTAAACCATCATAGTTTGGTGTCATGGCTCATGGGATACTAGTAATATAAATGGGGTGGGACAGGGTTTAGTGTTTTTATTTATATTTTTTATAAGTATTTTATAATTCTTATGGTACTAAACAAATAAAAGAGATTCGAATCCTCAAGGAACACCAACCAATGACATAAAGCCGTAAGTATAAATTTGGTTTCTGATTTTTTATTTTTTATTTTTTATTTTTTATTTTTTTTAAACCATGTTCCAGTTTTGTTGTTTTCGTCTCATTGACAGAACTAACATACACCTCACATTAGTAGGCCACATAAAGTAACAAATTATTTAAAATATTCAGCTCACTTGGATGGAGGTATTCATTGCCTTGAGGGCAATCCTCCAAATTACACTTTTTTCCCCTTAACAATATTATTGATCATTTTAAGAGTAATGCTATAATGACAAAATCTAAATAACCCGACCCTTGAAAAAATTTTAAATAAAATAATTTTGCTCTTACTAGTAGTGCATGCTACCAAAAAAAAAAAAAACTCGGCAGTTAAGCAACAACAGAGTCACCCCATAACTTTAAGTCTTGTCTTCATCCTTATAGCTTAACTGACATTTTTCATATTATTCATTTTTTTCTTTCTTTCTTTCTCCCCCTTTTTTTTTTTTTTGGTTGTTGTTGTTGTTGTTTTTTTTTTTCCTCCACTTTCGTCTTCTTTCTCCACCATCTCTCCTTTCTCAATACTATCAAGTGTCGACCTCAACGGCCTGTCATATATTTTTCTTTATTATCCCGACTCAATTACAGCACCATCCAGACTTGTCTAAACCACCATTGACTTATGGTAGAAATTCAACCTATGACTTATAGTATTCATCTCATGATAATTATAATTTATCATTCGGCAAAATACCAATTGATTTTTTATGTATTCGGGATTTGAACCATTGATATCTTGTTTGACGACAAAAAACTTTATCAGTTGAAATATCTGAAACTCAAAAAAAAGAAAAAAAAACTAGTAAACCTCCTTTGTAGCATCCATTTCCATAACCAACAAGTCCAAAAAAAAGAAGAAGCAAAAATGACAAGGAAAAAGAAAAGAAAAACCCAACTTTGAACCGCGCTTGCATTGCTACCTTTCCAAATCTTTGCCATATGAATGGGCTTGGCCTTTGAACCTGGATTCACTACTCAAACCAACACTTGTCAGTTGTGTTTGTGTGGCTAGTGGTGTGCCTTAAAAGGATACACACAAAGACAATTTTTTTTTGTTGAGAAACAAATACACTTACATACATAAGAGAGAAGGAAAGAAGTTCTAACACAAATGTACACCACAAACTCCACTCACCAATAAAATGATTAACACTAAATTTTCTTGATATTACTTGCAAATACTTTCATCATTAAAAACATGGGACAATTTAGAAAGAGGTGATAAAGAAGAGAGAGGCTCTGCTTGTGCTGCCAAAAAACACAAAGTAAACCTTCTTTTAAAAACCTAGTGCTTTAAAATAATGAACTAACTTTGGGTGAACGTTTGGATAGAGCTGAAAAGTGTTTTCAGCTGCGTTGTGCGTTTTCTAGTGGGTCTCGTGCACTATTCACGGGACCCGCAAGTACTTTATTCAACAAAAAAAACTTTAAAACTGGGTCTCACGGTACTATTTACACATTTAAAAATTATTTTGCTACAGTGTTTTCAATTTTTAACAATAAGCGGTATCCAAATAGACCCTGGATTGAGGGAATAAATGTGGCTAGATGAAGGTAGGTAAAACTTGATTAATGCTTGTATTTGTCATGACTTTTTAGAGGTTCAAGGGAAAGTCTAAGATCCATTTTTAGGCAATGAGGATGGGTTTTGGTTGTTGGATTTTCAAGAGGTTGACAACTCGTAACATTGAGTAGTTTATCGGACGCTGCAATAATTTGGTTTGATGTCAATTTGAGTAAGGTGGCAAACTACCCTTAGTCCCTCCTGAAGTTACTAACTAAATTTAAGGGATATGTCAATATGCAAATGATGATAGACAAACTTTTTCATGGTTAGAGGCAAATTGGTTGAAAATTAATGTAATATAGTATATTTCTAGAGATGGTTTATCAAATATCATAGGTTTTGCAAGTGCTCCAAGTTCCCCTTTGCAAAAGAAAAAGTTTACCTCCAAAATTAGTTTTAGAGAAAAATTTTCCAATCCATTATGTGGTGATTGATAAATCAATTCATGTATATTTTTTTCACATGACTTAGTTAATGAGTTATGTGTCTTGATTAAATAATACACATGAATGATTTTATGAATTGGAAAAAGTTTACCCCTAAACCGGTTTGGAGAAAAATTCTTCCAACTCCTTACATGGTGATTGATAAAACTATTCACCTGTACTTTTAGTCACATGACCTAATTAATGAGTCATATAATATGTTTAAATAATACACGTGTATAGTTTTATGAATCGTCAATGAATTAAAGGAGATTCGTATAAACCAATTTGAAGGAAATTTTGTCTTTATGAGTTGTCATGTAATAGGTTAGAAGAGATTCCTTGATTTGGAGGAAACTTTATCTGAAGGAAAACCTCATTTTAGGTCTATGAATAAGCTAAGAATAGACACTCTTTTGTCCTCCAAACCACGTTCCTTCAAATTTTCAAATAGTTTTTAATAAGGGCTTCGGCCACATGGGTTCAAGAAAAGACAAAACAATGGGCCCAAGAATTCTTGGGCTCGGCAAAAAAGGAAAAGAAGGGCCTTAATACCATCCAATAAATAAATAAAAATAATCTGAAAACTCACCGTACTAAGGCAAAATTGGAAGACCAAAGTCAATAAAAGTAGAGAGAACAACCGATCAAGAATTTGAGGAGAGAATGAAACAAGGTATTGCTTGAAATGGTACTATATTCTTCATGAACAGAGACCATACCCACAAAACAAAAAGAAAAAAAAAATCATAAAACCAATGAAATCACTCCAACCAAATTAAACAAAACATACCCATTAACATAGAACAAAGACACAAACCAAAAAACAATTTTTTTTTCTTTTTTAACACAACTATCCTAGAAATAAACAATAAAATCAAATCCAAAATATTGGTCTATCAAATTTACTAATGCGATTAGGGGTTTGCATGGATTGAGTTGAGATTTTTTTTATCCAACAACGTTAAGTTAAGAAAATATCAACCCAATCCACATGGGTCGAGTCTAGTTGGTAAATTGGATCTCAATGTTTCATACCTAGTAAAGAATGAGTTTTCATTCACTATATAAGCAATATTTTTACAATAAATTATTTAAATTTATATAATATGTCTAAATCATATTCCAATATTTTCAAATTCTTCAAAACTCATTCTTATAATTCCAATATAAATCAAACTAATATAATAAAATAACTTTATATATATACACACACACACATATTGGGTATGGTTGAGTTAGATGGGTTGAAAAACTATCAATACAAACTTGATCTAACCCTAAAGTTAAAAAAATAAATAAAAATCCAACTTAACACAACCCATCAATCCCGAAAAAAACTAATTTAAGGCGTTGAGTTTGATTTGATTGGACCAATTTCGTCTTGTTAGCAAGTTGGAAGCACATCCCTATGTGTACAATAAGTAAAGGGATGGGTCGTCTCCTTAAGGTTTAACAAAGAATTAAAAATAAAAGTAAAAGGAAAAAGATATGTCAACAAGTTGTGGAAGTTCTTTCTCAAAAAAAAAAAAAAACAAGTTGTTGAAGTGGTTGTTGATGCCACCTAAACTATTAACTTGGACACAAACATTTAAGAAATACTAAAACTATTGTTAAAAAAAAAAATGCTAAAACTACAAATTAATATGGCAATGAATGTGATTAATCGCCTTCAACTACCTAATAATAAGTGTTTGAAATTTTCAATTTTCCAATTTTCAACTACATAATGAATGATTAATCACCTTCATCCCTAATATTATTCCAATTTTTAAACATTTAATAGACGCAAGCTAATAATTTAATTGTATGACATGTTAAGCAATTCAATAGCTAAGTCAACATTATTTTTAAAAAGTGAAATGGTGGTAAAAATAAGATTGGAACGATGATAAAAAATAACGAACCAAATAGACACAATTGAAATTTTGAGAACCAAAAAAATTTCCTGCAAAACTGATTTTTTTTCCCCTTAAAATGAAACAATGAATGGATTTTAGATGAATTCAAAATACACAATAATAAATAATAATAGTAGTTTTTTTAGTGACATAAATAATAATATAATAGTTGTAAAATACAAAATTTTATGAGTTGGCTAAATTATAGAGACCCCAATGTAAAATTCTACAAAAACCATGTCCTTGTCAATTTGAAAATTGAAAAAACATATCATATGCAAGTCAAAGGCCTTAAAGTCTTAAATAAATCATAGTCTAGAGTCTAGACCATGACTATATTTTCAAACCACATTATTTATCAAAAAACAAATATGCAAATCCTCATTCAAGATTTTAACTTTACAAAATTAAAAAATAGACTGTGAAATGGTGTAGAGAATGAGGTAAGATTGCACGAGGGAAAAAGCTTTGAGGGTTGAAAAAAACACCTTATCCCAAAAAAATGTTAATATAATCCAAACCTCTCTTTTTTTCTTTTTTTCTTTTTTTGAATATTAATCCAAATCTCTCTTGGTGCTCCTAAAGAGACCAAGTGCCATTTTCCTCCACTCATACCACACCCCTATCTAGTTAGGAAAAGCCAAAATACTTTCTACCTATCAGCCACTACTATTTTACTATAATAAACACTCCTCACCCAAATACCCACTTGACTCTCTCTCTCTCTCTCTCTCTCTCTCTCTCTCCTCTGAAGGCAATTCCTACAAAACCCACCAGCCATTTGGCATTCCTGAGGTATGTTCATTACCCTTTCTCTTTGATAACTTTTTCTTTGTACACAGATTTAATTTTTAAAGTAATGAGATGATGGGTTTGTCAGACTTTTAAGGAAAAAAGTAACAATGTCAGTTTGGTCATATACTTGTCTAACTTTGCCACATGTCAAAATCCCAGTTTCTTCAAGCATATACATATATTTTTTTGGGTTTATACTTTATACATTATGTATTTTCTTCAACTGTAGAATTCAAGCCAAAGGCTTTCACAAATTAGGCCTGTTTATGGAGGTTTTTGAGCATTGTCTTTATTTTCATTTTTGTAATATTCCATAGTTAATCCAGAAGTAAAATTTTTATTGCAACTAAAAGTGAAAAAAAAGAAAAGAAAAAGCACACAAGTTGAGGCCCTTTTGCTCAAAGTAGTTAGGTGAGGTGACCTTTTCTGAGGATGATTCCCATGCAGGTTGGTCCACATGAGGCACTGCTGTGTAGGTGCCTTTTATTTTTTTATTTTTTCTCAATCAGTAGATGCCAATTCTTAGGATAGACTCATTAAAATAATTGGCCACAAAGTCAACAATGTTGAACTTCATATTTGTGGATTACAATTTTTTTTCCAAATTGTCCTTCACAAATGTTAAATTTTCTTATATTCATTTTGTAGTTGTGTGTGACTTTTTTTTATAACCAGTTCCTGCTTAATTTTACTTCAGCTCAAGTGAGTTGATTCTGTAACTTTAGATCTTTTTTTCCCTCCTCTAAAGGTAATGTAAGTTGCTGGGTATTCATATCTCCACAATGATTATAAATGATGATACAACATAACATATGATGAAAAAGAGAGATGCAAACTTATCAGTTGTCTAGGCATTCATTTTACTTGAGATTTCATCATATTCATAACACTGTGTTGTGATGTTGTGATGGTCTTGGTTAGAATTATTGAGTTTGCTTTAGTGAAAATTGATAAGAACCATATTGCATCACAGTTCATCATTCAATATCTTTCCAATCTATTAAACTTTTTAGTCTAAATCTAAAGCCTTCTCTTTTTTTCTTTTTTCTTTTTTTTTTTTTTTTTTCAGAGTGGGGAGCAACTGAAACATGGCGCAGATTTTAGCACCCTCCACACAATGGCAGATGAGAATTACAAGGAACTCTGTGAGTTCAAGTCCCATGACAACAAAGATGTGGAGTTCTCTATTGTTGAAACAGAATAAGAAATGGTCATCTAAAAGCTCAGCTAAGTTTCAAGTTTTTGCTGTGAAGTCTGAAAACGGTACTATCAATAGGATGGAAGATCTACTAAATTTGGACCTCACTCCATTTACTGACAAAATTATTGCTGAGTACATTTGGTACATGTTCTTTCTAATTTATATTTGTAACCAACTCCTGGTTCAGCTCACTCCATGTGAGCACTCCTTTAAATATAAAATAATCAGAGATAATTTTGAAACAGGATTGGAGGGTCTGGGATTGATCTGCGTAGCAAGTCAAGGGTATGTTAATGTTTTTTTTTTTTTTTTTTTTTGATAAGGGTATGTTAATGTTAATGATATGATAAAGTAGAACATGTGTGTGCATTCTTTCTCAATGTTTGAGTTTTATCATAGTTCAACATGTTGAAGAATTGAGTTTGTTGTTATCTTATTTTCCAAATTTTCAGTCTATTCCTAAACCTGTTGAACATCCATCTGAGCTTCCCAAGTGGAATTATGATGGATCAAGTACTGGTCAAGCACCGGGTGAAGACAGTGAAGTAATTCTATAGTAAGATCTTCATGGCAATATGATATATATATTTTGTAAGTCTTTGTTTGTACCATAAGTTGACCTAATACTTTCTCCAGCCCTCAAGCAATTTTTAAGGATCCTTTTCGTGGTGGTAACAATATCTTGGTAAGTAACTAGTTAGTTCAGAAGATATTGTATTAATAATCATATTTAATTACCACTCTGAATTTGTTTGCATTTAATTGATATTATGTCTTGTGCTTTAAAAAAAAAAAGGTAATTTGTGATACATACACGCCAGCAGGCGAGCCTATCCCAACAAACAAACGTCACAGGGCTGCTGAGATCTTCAGTAACAAGAAGGTTGTGGACGAAGTTCCTTGGTGAGTCTTTATTTTGGCATTCACTGTCGCATACTTCATAATCAAATTGTTGGCTTTCTCCATGTTTCCTATGTGTGTGTGAGAGAGAGAGAGAGAGTGGTTGCATCCATTCTGCTATGTTTAAAAGGTGTGATATACTTGCAGACATATATTTTTAGTACATTGCATGTATTTTTAGTTGAACAATGATTATATATAGGGTTCCTGAAGTGAATATGTATATGCTAATACATGGTGATTAAGTACCATCCTCATATACATTTTAGTTATTGAAATGTATTTTAAGAGAAAACTTTGCTGATGATTTCTGTCTAATTATCTCAGGTATGGGATAGAGCAAGAATACACCTTACTTCAAACAAATGTGAAATGGCCATTAGGTTGGCCCGTTGGAGGCTATCCTGGTCCTCAGGTACTATCAATTTGTATTCACAAATTATGATTATAGGTTTCTGCAAATTTGATTGTATGATTTTAGTATGTGACATGAATTCAATGTATATGATACTTTTAAGTTTGTCTCAGGGTCCTTACTACTGTAGTGCTGGGGCAGACAAGTCATTTGGCCGTGACATATCAGATGCTCATTACAAAGCTTGCTTATATGCTGGAATTAACGTCAGTGGCACCAATGGGGAGGTCATGCCCGGCCAGGTTCTCCTCTCACTCTCCTCTTTCATATCTTGCCTATGAACTCATGTAATGTTTGTCACTATTAATTTTTGTGATTGCCTTGCAGTGGGAGTATCAAGTAGGACCTAGTGTGGGAATTGAAGCTGCAGATCACATTTGGTGTTCAAGATACATTCTTGAGGTAATTCATTCCTAATTACTTTTGGGTCTCTGAAACTGCAGAACCTTATGAAAAAGTATAAAGACTGCAGGTGCCACTTCAATGACGAAAGACCTCTTTTTTTTTTTGGATATCAATGAAGAAAAGACCTTAATGGCTACAAATGATCAGTTAGAAATATTTGATACGTAAAATTGTGTGTGACTATAAAACTAAAGAAGTTCCATTTTGCTTATCTTCATGCTAGACAAATTTGAAAGTGCTATGCTAGAGAAATATTAAGTCAGATGGTATCTTATTGCTCTTAGCCAATGGGTATTGAGTTTGGATCCATGATAATGATATCATTGTATAAGAGACTTTCTATCAAGGATGTGATTAGCTTTTCTAATTGAATCCTCCCCTTCTCTAAATGAACCAAAAAAAGAGTTGAATATGATAGAGCAGTTAATAATAAGAAACCGTTTCTATGAAATTGTTCTTGATAGCGCCATGAAGAAGAAAATTTTCTCTTTGTTTTTTCTATTCTTTTTTGTATTTTATACTTTTGGTGCTTCTTTTTGAACCTGAAAGGTGGTTATTATTACAAATAAATAGTTCACAGCCATAAGTAACATATACTGGATCAGATATCAACCATGTTGCCAATGAGTTGTGGGACTAGTAGATGATGACTTGCCTATGGTATCCATTTGTTCATATGATCATGTGTTTTAAGAATTGTCTTGTGTGTCTTGGTAGGTGGGTCTGTTCTACCATTAAGTTACTCATATTTTGTTTCTCCTCTGTCTGACAGAGAATTACTGAACAAGCTGGTGTTGTTCTCTCACTTGATCCAAAACCAATAGAGGTAATAAATCTCTATTATACAACATTCCTATCTTCATATGAATTAATTAGATAAACTGATAAAGCTCTCTTTGAATTCTTTGTATTGACAGGGTGATTGGAATGGTGCAGGATGCCACACCAATTACAGGTTTTTGTTTTCCATCTTTTTTCATTTTTGCTTCATTTGGTATCTCCTCTCTTCAAATAAAATCCTCTTTCCCACTTTGAGTGTTTCACTTTATGTTTCACCAATCACAGTCTGTTACAAGTACCTTCCCCCCGCCCCACCCCCCCTTTTTTTAAAGTAACCAAGGTTTAAAATGAGCAAAAAAAGAAAAAAAGAAAAAACACGACATACTGCAATTGGTGAAGCATAAAGTGGAAAACTAAGCGTGGGACAAAAGATTTTTATTGCCTCTCTTCAGGCCCAAAAAGGGGAATAGAAAGGAACATGGTTCTATTAATGAAATCATTAATATGCATTTACGGAAATGGTGCTAATTCTATGAAATTTTGATTTATCATTATTTCACAGTACAAAGAGCATGAGGGAGGATGGAGGCTTTGAGCTTATAAAGAAGGCAATTTTGAACCTGTCACTTCGCCACAAAGAGCATATTAGTGCCTATGGAGAAGGGAATGAAAGAAGGTTAACTGGAAAGCATGAAACAGCCAGCATTAACACATTTTCTTGGGTACGCTCTTCTCCAAACCCATTTCTAACTTAAGACAATTAGAGATGGACATATATTCATACTTCTATTAATAAAATCTCTTAAAAATTCTATATGCAGGGAGTGGCTAATCGTGGTTGCTCGATACGTGTGGGGCGTGAAACTGAGCAGAAAGGCAAAGGTACCACTTTAGCAGTACCACAACAATTCTCTTGAAGGCTCTAATTAATTGATAGGGAAAAAACAGAAGATGATTTCAAAATTCAAATTTTATCATAATTTAAATCCAAAGAAGACCTGTGGTTTTTTGTCATCTAGCTTTATGATTCTCCAGAGAGTAGGAACATTTTCTTTACCCAAAAAAAGGGTAGGAAAACTTCAGTCATGGACTGAAGTCGAAACAAACATATCAGAAGCGTACATGACTTAACAATTAACATTGTCAGAGGGAATTCTTTTTTAAACTAGAACAAATTTATATGAAAATGTAGGGAACCTTTTTAAAGAAGAGCCTTTTGGACTCGTCTCTAGCCAATAAAACCTATGGACAACTGACCCCACTCACCATAACTAGTTGCTAGGTAATTTAGGGGCATTCACCCTTGACTGGCTAAGCAATTTATACTCATGTCCAGGAGCAACTATAACAAATATCTTATCAATTAATACAGCAAATCATGTCAGTCACTGTTAATAAATCCGGAACGACATAACTATCTGTATAAATCTTTACGAAGTCAAATTGATTGCATTTGTTTCAAAGTTCATAGTACTCTTTGCCCCATGTTGCTATCTCTATTTGCTTTCTGACTATTCCATGGATTTCTTTTCCCCAACTTTTTAAGTTTTGAACTTTTGAATCCTAAAGTTGTCTCCGTTTTGATTGCTAAACCTTTTGATATTGCCTACTATTGTGTTAGGGTACTTGGAAGATCGGCGTCCAGCTTCAAACATGGACCCTTACATTGTGACCGCACTATTGGCAGAAACTACAATTTTATGGGAGCCAACACTGGAGGCTGAAGCTCTAGCTGCTCAGAAGTTGGCATTGAATGTTTAAAGTCTATTTGTTCAACATAACCTGAAGACATTAAGAAAGAAATTACTGGGAATTAGTTAGCCCACATGCAGGGAAGCTTTTTCCCTTCTAGATTTGTTAGAGCAGATCTTTTGTAAATAAGTGTCATGAAAGTGAGTGATTGTTCATGCCCAAGCTTGTAGAATGGTTTATCAGGTGTAAGACATCCTGCATCATGAATACATTTGACAGCTGTTGGGTATATCACTTGGGATGTCTGCACCTTCAATTTTCTCAGACTTGGTTCTTCTATAATGTTCATACCATTGAATTGTGTTTTTTCTTGGCTGAATGAATTGTGGACTGTATCTTTAGCAATTTTCGTCTCTTTTTATATTTCAAAAAAGCATGTGAATATAAGTGGCACTCATCTATTGGGGTGCAAGGACATAGATTTGGCCATATCAGAATGTTGACAATGATGATAGAAACATAAAATGTGGACGTTATCTTGGAGCTTGAACCTAGCTATAACTAAAATTCTTTTATTCCTACATCCTTTCTTGGCAGCCAAAAAAGCATCAGTATCCAGGAAATGTTAAACAGCTTATTGGGCATGATTGGTTATAACCGTCAATGATGGACTTGGAATGAGCCCTCATGATCTTATGACATCTGTTTCATGATTATTGCCTTTACTATCAGTTCAAGACACCCATGGATTTTCATGTATGAAGGGATTCGATGACAAGAGATAGTTGAGCTAATTGGGACCTGTATAAACTAATCAATTTCAATACAGGATACCTCAAACCAAGAAAAGGAATACAGGGGAAGTTTATTCTTTTCTTTTGTTTGATTGGTCAGGTAAAGATATTCCAGCCAAACTGATGTCCTGCAGATTTAATAATATAAATAAACCAGAGAATCTTAGTTTTACGACCAGGGAAATTGACAAAAATTCTTTTCCCTTCCATGAGGCAAGCCCCTCAATGGAAAGGAATTCAAGCGGTCTCTTTGAATTAAAGACACTCCATTTAAATAATGAAAAGCAAAGGAACACACCAAAAAAAGAAAAAAGGATATATGACTGGACCACCCTCATCTGGCATTGTTTCATGGTAAGATAAAGAACAAAGAACAAGTCCTTGCTTATATATTCCTCTCCTGATCTCAAAAAGAGTAACCCAGTTCAAGTTTTTCCATTTCTTAAATTTAAACATCAAAATCCATGGCTGCTGGAGGTTCCAAATCAACAGCCACCATTCTCCTAATCCTCAATCTTGTTTTATATTTTGTGGTAACTGTGATTGCTTCATGGGCTATAAATCATGGGATTGAAAGAACTCATGAGACAGGTAACTAAATTTGTTTTGACATATTAAACTTAGTCAGCCATTGTCATCCTCTCACAGTTATAACTTATGGTAGCATCTATATATGTGCATTGCAGCATCTGTTTTGTCAATTCCAGCTCGCATATTTCCAATTTACTTCCCAGTGGGAAATATGGCGACCGGTTTCTTTGTCATTTTAGCACTCCTTGCTGGTGTTGTGGGCATGGGCACCTCACTTACTGGCCTCAACAATGTTTCTCAATGGAATGAACCCAACCTATTTGCAGCAGCTGACTCTTCTCTTGTAACTTTGTCACTCACTATATTTGCCATGGGGTATATAAATTATTCTGCTCTTTTCTATTTCTCTTATATAACGTGACATAGAACACGACAATTCTTGAAAAATTAGGACATGATACAGTAGGATACGACAATTAATATGTAACTTTAGGTATATTTTCTTTACTTATAGGCAAATTTTGTGTTTATTTTAAGTTTTCAAAATAAATAACAACTATCAAGTATCAAAATCTTTAAAATCATATTTAAAATCAAAATATATTTTTTTAAACAGTTTTTTTGGGGAGTGTGTGTCAAACACGTCAGAGATTTCTTAGTCTCTTTATATCCCTTGTATTTCTTTCAATTTCTAATATTGAACTGAATGTTACAGATTGGCATGCAAAGAGATTCAACATGGATGGACAGATTCAAACCTGGTAAGAATTTTTTATTTTATAACCAGAGAAAAATAAAATTAAGGACAAGTATAATATTGTTGTGTTATAATATGCAGAGGACTCTAGAAGTCATCACCATAGTTGTGAGTGCAACACAACTGTTCTACACGGTTGCTATCCATGCTGGGGTTGGAAGTGTTTCACGAAGACCAAGACCCTATGGTGGAAGAGTTTAAGCTACAGTGCTTATGTGTTGATTCTTTTTATAAAAGTGTATATCCATGATGATTGTGGAATAGTATTTACATCTTTTTTTTTTTGGTAAAAGGGTGTTATCTTACATCATTAATGAATGAGTTTGAGTATTAAGTGTCTTAACTACCCCAAGAGTCAATGTCTACTTTGGCGTAGGCTATGGGGGTAGCACTCCTCTAAACAGCTTCATTTACTATTTTTGCCTTTTATACTATACTAGTTGTTGACCTGTAAGTCAAAGGTCTTGTAGTTGAATTGACACTTTCCTATGCATAAAGTGCTTGGGGGTCTAGAGGAGAAAATGTTCGAGCTGCGAGGGTTAGCAGCATGTTGTAATTATTTCTTAAAAAAATAAATAAAAAAGTTGTTGACCTGCACGGTTTTTACTTTTTTATTTTTAATTCTTATAAGTAGACATGATTTAAAATGTGTTATTTTTTATTAGATATTTGGTTTTAAAAAACGGAAG
This sequence comes from Notholithocarpus densiflorus, assembly GCA_030021035.2. Taxonomy (NCBI): domain Eukaryota; kingdom Viridiplantae; phylum Streptophyta; class Magnoliopsida; order Fagales; family Fagaceae; genus Notholithocarpus; species Notholithocarpus densiflorus. Next base: position 1,712,626 of record JARYZH020000072.1, on the reverse strand, counting down.
TGAGAAATATATTCTATCAAAATTATAGAAATTTGTGAGTATTAGTCTATTGACCATTTATTAAACATTTATAGAGTGAGTATAAAAGTGAGTATTAGTCAATTAAACATCTATCAAAATTATAGAAGTGAGTATCAGTCTATTAAACATTTATAGAGTTGGAATATGTCCCAACTCCATCACATTTGAAGTCCTCAAACGATAAGCAAAGTCTATCGAACATGTTTACTTCAATTTCACTATTTTTAAAAACTATCCAAATATCATTTTCTATAAAATAAGTCACATACAAAACCTTTTATACTTTTGAGTTTTATAAAAGTCTAACAATTTATAGTTTTATTATTACTAAATTAATGTTAAAAGAATGAAGTGAATTAATTGTTACAATAATATCTCCCAAAAAATACATTGATAATTTTTTATTCCAAACAACTATACAAACGCTTTAATTTTTATTGGGCATAAGAATCGCATATCAAGTGACTTGTAGACACATTGCAAGAAAAAATTCCAAAAGAAATTATTTCAACCCAAGTAACCTATAATTACAATCCCATTAAATAAAATAATTCCAAACCCTAATCAATTTCCATATGAATAAAATGTGATCAAAATTATAAGAATTTATTAACACAAAGAGACTAAACAATCAAAATAGTGATTTGGATACTTCTGATTGGGTGATTACAATATAAGATTGAATTGTGAGAATATAGTAAGAAAGAGTATAGAAGTTTATGAGTAGAGCTGTCAAATTCAATAAAATATGAGTCTTGAGAGGGAGACAATTTGGCCATTGGAACAATGCCAAGTGATTCTATTTGGCTTTCAGAGACAAATACACCAAGAATATAGGTTTTACGTTGAAAAAAATTGACATATATACATAATAATTTTGTATAAAATAGTTCAAACATTTATCTTCCTTAAAGATTGGAACTCCAAGCTACTCTAAAAGTCATTGTTACTCTCTTTCAATCTCCCTTAACAATTAAAAAACAAACAAAAATGATGACAACATCATTGAGTTTTTTTTGTTTAGTATAAACTCTATTTGTTGTCAAGGACAAGGCTAAGGGGGAAAAGGCATCAAGATATATACACACACCGGTAGAGATCATAAACAAAAATGTAAGGGTAGAAAATTTACCCAATCACAATTTCTAAGCTTGAACTCAAAAGAGAGGCAAAGAGAGAACGTATTTAAATATGAAAGTATGAAGAGGAAGAAAAAAAATTGTATTACCAGTAAGGGGGGTGAGGAAGTTGAAATGTTGGGAAAGATGAGGAAACATTGTATGTTTAGATAATTAATTTAAGGAGGAGGTGAGGAAGTTTTTTTTTTTTTTTGAGAGGGGAGGTGAGGAAGTTAGATAATTAAATTAAACATTGTATACTTACACAATTACCTTTAAGAGTGTTAAATACATAATATTTATAACATACCATTAGTTTAGGAAATGAATTCATTCTATAATTGAATGTATTGACAAATGTCAAATGTGTTATATTATGGACAAAATACTACTTGCCATGTGGCTTTATTTGTCCACTTCATTCTAAATAGATAGAAACATGCGTCATTTGTCATCGTTTTGTGTATACACCAATTGTGGGATCTAACTTTTATAATATATTATAACACACATATATATAGAAATTAAGATTTCTTTTTTGAAAATTATATAATTATAAAATGTTTTTTTTAAAAGATTTTATACAACGTTTATAAGGCTTCAAAGTTCAAGCGTAATTAATTATTATTATCAAATAGTAAAATGTGAACAGTAAATAGCAACAAAAAAATGATTTGTAAATAATATATACAATTACCTTCAAGAGTGTTAAATACATAATATTTATAACATACCATTCATTTAGGAATGAATTCATTCTATAATTGAAGGTATTGACACATGTCAAATGTGTTATATTATAGACAAATTACTACTTGCCATGTGGCTTTATTTGTCAACTTCATTCTAAATAAATAAAAACATGTGTCACTTGTCATCGTTTTGTGTATACACCAATGGTAGGATCCAACTTTTATAATATACTAGTCGCTAACTCGTGCAATGTACAGGATAATTAAATAAATATTAAAACTATTCAGTTTACCTGAAGGTACTATGACTTGAAAATGATAACAAAAAACTTATGCTACATGAATGCAATTCATGTATAGTTAAATTCATTAACATAAAATAAATATATATAAGTGCTCTTAATACAGGGACTTCTTAAAATCAAGTCTATGACATCTACCGAACCCATTGTGACTCCAAAAGTTCTTACATGTAGGCACTTTGAACAATCCATTTCATATGAGATTAGTGAAAAAGGTCCAAATCATCATCATTATGTGCAAGGATACACCGATAAAGTGGTAAGGATATAGAAGATGGACGAAAAACTTTTTCAAATTTGTTAATGAATATAGGCCCCGAAAAGTAAATCTAGAAGACATAATGTCCTCATACTGTAATAAGAAGAGTAAAATTATGATAATTGGTGAATGTCAAATGATTGTGGTGGAACTCAGGAAACTAATTTATACATTGAAAGTTTCAACTCTCATATCTTCAAATAAGAGGCCATATATATATATATATATATATATATATATATATATATATAGGAATTTTAGAGCAAACCTTATTTTGGGTTCTTGGATCTATTGGACCTAATTTTCAAACTTTTATTTCCTACCCAACACTGCTAGTTTGATTCCAAAGAAGAAATGTGTACCCTTTTTTTTTTTAGAATAAACGGCAAAACATGTACCCATTTAAGATAGAAAATTGTTAGTTTAAAAAAGGTAAAGGGAAAAACAAAGTGAACATGAGATAAATGGAAGAGGAACATGCTATCTACACTATCATTTAGATCATCAACCCAAGTTGAAGCTTAATCCTATTTATAGAGAAGATGATATAATAATTCCCAATTTCAAACCAAATTTTCAGTGCATAATATCACTAATTTTGAAAAATAAACATGCATATTAGACAAAACTCAATGTCAAAAAAGATTCTTAAACCCAAAAAGCTTTGTCCTTTAAATTTGCACTAACGTCTCTCAATTGTTAGATAAAAACGACTGTCAAAGCTTCTGTTAAAAGAGTAAGAGAAAAATAAATTACTCGGTAAAAAACTATAGTGAAAAAAGAAAATATTTAAATTTGAGCTTCCAAAGAACAACATAAATTTCAATCAATTGTCAAAACACCGAAACAGAGACTCTGCCCTCATTCATACAAACAACAAATAAAACAATAATAAAATGATGAGTTAGTCTCTATTTGCAACAACATGAGAATGACTTAGTGTGAATGCACTAATAATGAAAGTGTTAGAAATTGGACCGCTCAAAATTGGTTGGATTGGCTTCATTAGCACACAAAGGACAAAGTATTTAGTATTGAATATTTATTTCATTGATAATTAAGTATCAATGGAACATTTACGTTTGGGAAAGCTGAGCAATGACTTTATCATTTTGGATACTCGTTCACATCAACCACAAGAAATTTTTTTTTTCTCAAATTATTCAATGTGTTAGTCCCGTCTCACATGTACTGAATAATTAAAGAAAAGAAAGCAAGTTGTGTAAGTATAACAAATATATATATATATATATATTTACTCTGTCAAAATTTATCACTTTTTTCTTATTTTATATTTTTTATAATTTGATAGTTAGGAATGGAGAATTTGAACATGAGATGTTTTGGCTAAAAACATTAACATGGCTCTGATTTGTCAAATTAAATTTATCCTTGTTAAGTAGATTTTTTCATATCTTTTCCTAAAAAAAATTTAAAAGAATAAAATCTTAGAAGGTGCCAATTACCTTGTTTGATTGTTTTAATATTAGAAACTTTAGATTAAAGTACGCTTTAACTAGGATTGTGCCAATTACCTTTCTTTTTCTTTCCTAAAAATGAGTAAAAAATATTTTTCTATTATTTGGATCAAATTAAAAAGTATTAATGTCTTATAATTCTTAAAAATTATATAAACAGAAACTTTCATTCAATAAAAGAAAACCCAAATGATAAAATATTTTCTATATCTTGGGCAATTTCGGAGATAAAAGTGAGAAAACAAACCTTAAATTCAAAATTCACGTAGGAAAAAAAAGGAAAAGAAAGATAAACCCAAATCCAAATGTCCTATCAACTCTCCATTAGAGAGGAACATTTCTACATATTTCAAGAGTACATGCATATCTACAATGCAAAGTTTCCATTTACCTTTAAGCTGGGTCTAGCTGAACGACCCCTTTCTGTGGCAATCTTGATGAGCTGACCGACACCTCTTTGATCAAGTACCTGCAAGCAACAAAATTGGAGTATGGGTGTCAAGATATCAGTTTCAATTTTTCTCCATTCCCTTAAATATGGAAACTTATGTTTCTTGTAGTATAATCTATCTTCCCAAGAAGCCCATGGACGTGTTAAAATAAGACTAACCTCGAATGGATCATTTTGCAGAATGCCTTGGGCTATGTAAGTTGGGAGAAACTTGCCAACATCATCTCTACTGTAACCAAAGGTCATCTGTGTGAGATCATTGGTTCCGAAGGAGAAGAAATCTGCTTCCTTTGCAATCTGTAATCATCCATTACAATATGTATGGCATTATGAGCAGTATTCAATATTACATTCCTTTTTATAGGTTGAAATTTATAATGTTTTGCCAAGCTTCAAAGAGAGAGGAAAAAATAATGTCTTTCCTCATAGAGACTTCCCTATGACTTAAAAAGTACTTATAGAAACCTGGAAGGAACATTTCAACATAGTATACCTCATCTGCAACAAGAGCAGCTCTAGGGATTTCAATCATGGTCCCCACCTTATAGCTCAAGGAGGAACCCATCTCAGAGAACACCTTCTTTGCAACACTTTGTATTAAACTCACTTGATGTCCAAGTTCCTGATATAGAAAAATGTCAATTTATCTCAGAAAAAAAAAAAATCAATTTGGATGTTTTGATCCCCTATATACTAAACTGTAAGAATTCCCATCAGTTTTGACTTTATGACTATGAGTTCAAAATTGGTAGAATAGCATATCTAAAATTTCATGAAGTTTAATCACACTGAGGTTTCTTGTTTCAAGTTACATACACATATTCAAGATAAAGAAATAAAGAGACAAAACATGATTTAGAATGAGAAATGTAATATTGCTGCATCTTTCTCTCTCATTTTAAGCATAATAAGGAACCTAATATTACACAAGAATAATAAGACAAAGGAATAGACAGAACCATGCCTGAGGTGTTCCAACAAGGGGAACCATTATCTCAGGAAAAACTTTAACACCTTGGTTGCTCATTGAGACAGCAGCCTGAAAGATTGCATGTGCCTGCATTTCAGTGAGTTCTGGATATGCTATCCCTAGCCTGTTGACACAGGAGAAAAACTCATTTGTGAACTGTGAACAACAATAAGATGTCTTTTGAATATTTCTTGAAGTTGTGTTTTTCAAAGCAACTATGGTGTTGAGAGTTCTTTCATACTCATCCTCAGAAGTTTAATAAGAATTCATGAGGATAGTCAATTGATTCTATATTGTCAGAAAACGAATGAGGAGTTGTGGATTGATCAGTATTATGAAATAGGGCCAAGATGAAGATGATGGCTGTTGGTGCTCAATCTATCTCACACAATTTTTAGCTCAGTGTGATGACATTTGGAGCCCAACATGATGTAAGAGACATCAAAGTAGGGTGATGTCTGTTCAATAACATCTTTATTGGTTTTTAACAAAGAATCCTCTCCATTGTATATTCAGACAACTTTAGTTTTAAATATGGCAAGTAATTAAAGAAAGCTATAATTATACTAGCCGATAAATGCTATGAGAACACATTTTGAGCAATCTTAGAAACAAAAGCTCATAAGAAGGGCCACCAAACCTGCAGCCTCTGAAACCAAGCATGGGATTTACTTCTGATAACTTTTCAATTCCTGAAAAAACTTCCTCTTCATTTATGCCAGTCTCTGCAGTTAGTTCGCTCACAATCTGTTGGTGGTCACCTTGCGGAAGAAATTCATGAAGTGGAGGATCTAATAGTCGGATTGTTACTGGAAGGCCTGAAATTCCATAATAAAATTGGATAACAAAAAATTGAACAAAAATGTACAATTATGATTAAATAAGAGTGAAGTGCCCGAGATAATGTGATACTAAGCTGTCCATCTCACCATTGGTATTGTGATTGCAGTTTACCAAACCTGTTGATCCACATGGTAGATATTTCATAATTTTCAAAATTTCAAAACAAAAGAAGAGGGAAGTACCATCCATTGCACGAAAAATTCCCTCAAAGTCAGATCTTTGATAAGGTAACAGAGAGTTCAAAGCTGCCTTCCTTTGTTCTTGTGTAACTGCCATTATCATCTTCCTAACAGCCTTTAGCCTTTCATCTGAAGCAAAGAACTGAAACATCCCAAAGCATGAGAAAATGAAATTTGTAACCTTACTGGACCAGATAAAAGATGATCTAGAAAGTAAATATAAGTTATTTTTTTTAGTTGACACCAACATGTACACCTTCCTGCATATGAAACATGTTTGACAAAAATTATTAAAGTGGGTGTTTGAAGTCGAGAAAAAAACTTGATTAAGCTCCTTGAACTCTACTGAACATTTGCAATTGACGAGAAATTGGGGTACTTACATGGATACAACATTGTAATAACAAAAAAATAAAATATATTAAAATTTAAAAATGTCCTTCCAACAATTGTTAAAGAAAATTTGCGTGCACACACATGTACTCTACTACTGTAGTACAAGGCTATACAAACGACTCATATTAGATCCTCCTATCTGGAGATCATAATGAACCATCTATATTCGAAAGGACTTACATACTCCCATCGATAACTAACTCTATATCTAGCAAATTTGTTTCTTTTATATGTTATGATAATGAGGAGGACAGTGATGTAAGAGAAATAATTACCATATGCTCTGTCCTGCAAAGGCCAATCCCATTGGCACCATTCTTTCTTGCTATTAATGCATCCTCAGGGGTGTCAGCATTTGCCATAACCTATTACAGCAACGTACCACTAAATTAGCTAATAGAAGTTCCAACTACTGACAATGCAAGCCCTTACAGCACTTAACACAAATGTAGCACCTTGAGATGCCTTATCTTATCGGCCCAGGACATAAAGATCTCCAAGTTACCACTTAATGTGGGAGGAGAGAGTGGTTGTTTTCCCAATATCACTTCACCTGTGGAGCCATTGAGTGAGAGCCATTCTCCTTCCTTAATCACTATATGCCCAATCACAACAACCTGCATTGTTGATAAACAAAACCTATTATTACATTCCTTCTTTTAGGCAGCTATAATGTATAGGAGATAAACTTTTAAAGCATCACCTTCTTGAGGTCATTTACATGGATTTCAAAACAGCCGGAAATACAACACTTTCCCCACCCACGTGCCACAACAGCTGCATGAGATGTCATGCCACCTCTAGCTGTCAAGATCCCAACAGCTGCATGCATACCACCAACATCCTCAGGTCTGGTCTCTGTCCTCACCTTCAATTATACAAAATCATGAAAAAACTTCAGTTCTAACAATGAAATGGGATTAAGAAGTTGAAACGCATATAGCATCTAATATCATAACCTTCTATAATCTGACAAGCAGCCATACAAGCATATGGGTTTTAATACAAAGAGTGTGTAATGAGGAAAGTGCTAGTCACATTTGCAATTACCCCAAAAGGACTAGTCAAGTTACAATTGGGGCTCCTTGTAATCACTTATAAACCCTAGATCCACCTTGGAAACACCTGATGTGGGTCTCGGCACACGCCCGCATAACGCACTCAAACAATCCAATCAAATCAAATCCACATAATTTGGGGTATCACAAGTGTGTTTTAGTCATTTTACAATGAATGGCATTAGGAAAAAAAAATTGCAATCCCATTAGAATTATAGCTGAATCTATTCCATCAGTAATCTTAAGCCATCACCATAGGCTGCAATTTTGTCCAACATATCGAAATTCCTCTTTGTTTAGATCAAAACAAACTAACAGTTCTTGGAAAGAAAAAGAATTGTGAAAAAGGGTATTAATTTTAGCATACCAAGATGACACTCTTTCCTTCTGCATGCCATGCTTCAGCATCCTCAGCTCTGAACACCATCTGCCCCACTGCAGCTCCTGGAGATGCTGGCAAGCCCTTGGCGACCACTTTGTCTTTGTAAGCAGTTGGATCCTCAAACTAGTTCAGCAACATCCCAATGAAGTCAGAAGACCTTTATGATCACGTGAATGTGATCATATGTAGATAAATAATTACAAATGTCTACAGTGCATTATTAGGCAGATGTAGGGATCTTCACCATAGAACAGAATAGAAATGATAAGCAGGACAGTGTTCAGTACAAAGAGCAAAATAGGAACACCATATATAAAAGAATTAACAAGCTAACTTAATCAAATAAACTGATTGAAATATACTAAAGATGCAGGCTCATGGCAATTTTACTGCATATATAGACAGCCATTAGCTTCTACTTCACATCGAAGTTGACCTTTTAAGTTCTTTAAAATACAGTTAACCAATATCAAATTGCAGTTTGACCTATGATTTTTAATTTGCGGTTAAGTTGAAAATGTCGATCTATATGCAGATCAATTTGCTATTAGAGTGCTGTTGACGTATATATATACCTGTGGATGAAGAAGTTGGTCAAGATGTTGTGGCTCCACCATCTTGATTGCGGAGCTCTTATCAACAAGCCCTTCGTTAACCATGTCTACAGCTATCGTTACTGCAGCTTTTCCAGTACGCTTTCCAGGACGGCATTGCAACATCCACAACCTATCTTCTTGGACTGTGAATTCGATGTCCTGTATTTATCAGAGAAGACCCCATCTTAGTATTCTACTGAAATACAATAGAGATCATTTTATTGTTAAATTTAGGCAAAATATGACTGACATGCACTTCATACTTTGAGAAAGTGAAGACCATTATCCTCTCAGAAATCAAGAAGGTAATGAATGTAATGATGACAATTAGAATCATCTTCTACAAATGTGAACTTTTACCATCATATCTTTGTAATGTCGCTCTAGAATTTCACAGTTCTCTACAAGCTCCTTGTAAGCGCTAGGCATGCTACTTTTCATGGTGTTGAAGTCTTCTGGTGTCCTAATTCCAGCAACTACATCTTCTCCCTAATTAAAGCCATTCTTCAGCTACACTCATCAATACTAAGATAATCTCTACTGATATGTACATAAAAGGAGAAGTTCGAGTCTTAAAGCAAGCTCAAGATACTGGCATAAGAACCTGAGCATTGGATAGAAACTCCCCATAGAGCTTCTTCTCACCGGTGCTAGGATTCCTAGTAAATAGAACACCTGTCCCTGAAGTATTTCCCATGTTCCCAAACACCATGCATTGAATGCTTACTGCAGTTCCCTTTAACCCAGTTATTTGATTAATGCTCCGGTATTTGATGGCCCTTGGGCTATCCCAAGAATCAAAAACAGCTTTAATAGCCAACTGCAATTGTTGTTTTGGATCTGCAGATAGATACAGGCAAAAAGGGGTGAGTTTAAAGGGATAGAATATATAAACAGTTTTTGGCCATATTTTCCTATGGATTCTTTATCAGTCAATGTAAAGATTTTTCTAAGAAAAGAGAGAAATAAAAATGAGTTTTCAGTGTCACACTTGGTACCTGAAGGAAACTTTTCACCCTTGGATTCAAGGTAAACATTCTTGTACTGTTTCACCAGCTCTTTGAGATCAGAGGCTGTTAGATCAGTGTCAAGTTTGACTCCTTTTTCATGCTTCAACTTTTCTAACTTCTCCTCAAATAATTTGTGTGGAATTCCCAATACCTCCAATTAAAGACGACAAGTTTTTCAATAAATTAGCAACGAGAGAATACAACAGTTTGATTCATTTACCCCCATTAAAAAAAAAAAGCACACTCAATTATCAACAGATTGCATTGGTTTAGAGGGAGCATTTTAGTTGGGTAATTTTAAATGTTTCAGTGACACTGCATTGCCAAACAAATTGTGGAAGACAGGAAACTAAGCAGAGAATTGAGAAGCACTGGAACCGAACACAAGTTAGCATAGAGAGCGACATCTAGAAGAAGCACTTACAACATTTCCAAACATGTCTAGAAAACGTCTGTAACAGTCATAAGCGAAGCGCTCTTCACTTTTTGAGGCCAAACCAGTAACTACCTCATCATTAAGTCCAAGGTTTAGGACAGTGTCCATCATGCCAGGCATGGAAATCTACATATTATATAATTAGAAGGCTATTCAGTTCCTTTTATGTATCACTGAGATAGATGCAATTCAGTTAGTGCACATTATAAATTAATAATATGTAGCTACTCTATGGTCTCTAGCAAAAGCTTACCTCAGCACCAGAGCGGACAGATATGAGGAGGGGCTTAGAAGGGTCACCAAGAGAAGCTTTAATGTCCTTCTCCATCGTCTCCAAGCCTTCCAATACTTTCTCCCATAAACCTTCTGGCAACTCCCTTCCATTCAGCTGATATTCTTGGCATGCTTCTGTTGATATAGTAATTCCTGGTGGTACAGATAACCCAATGCTTGCCATTTCTGCAAGGCTTCCTCCCTTTCCTCCCAACTAATCAAACACAAGTACAAAGTCATATAATGTATACATTCAAATCATTCTTACACGTCCAAATACACCATCAACTTGGATATATCATAACAGATTCTAGAGAAGTAGCTAAAATAAAGCTTACCAAGGACTTCATGCCCTTGCTACCTTCACTCCTTCCTTTGCCAAAAGTAAAAACTCGCTGTGTAAATGCAGTGAAAGACAGACATTAATATGTGATGCAAACATTCCTAACACAATTAGCAACCTATTTGATTTGCTCACACAATTTGATGAAAGAAAGACACAATGTGAAGTACAAAAACGTAAAGAAACCATGCCTTAGTTTCACCGGTTACTCTAATCATATTTTCCATCACGAAACCGTTCTCTGTTAACAGTTCAAAAAAATGTTCTCTAGCTAGTCTTTCTTTGATAAACCTTGATCTTATGTTTGAATGAGGGGAGCCTCACATGAACCAAGGACGGAACTACGTTGGAGCTGAGGAAAAAAAAAACACCATTAGTATATATACTAACAAAAAAAAAAAAAAAAAAAATCTTTTGATCCTAGAATTTATATGTTATCATCTAATGCATTGAACTCGTTAAAATGATAACATATAACTAAAAATGGATACATTTCACTGTCATGACACGTTTTGAATAATTAAACATTGAACCTAAGCCTTGCCCTCTGCCTTATATTTGGCTTACATAGTTAATATAGCTAGTCCTATGCAACAATAACCATTTAACAACTATATTTTTTACTATTTTTTCAAAAATAGCAATTAATGGAGATTTTGTCAAAATATTTTTGACAAAATCTCCATTAATTCAAAACAGTGTGCCACTTTTGGCATAGATAAAGAAAATTCAAAACAGTGTGCCACTTTTTGCATAGATAAAGAAAATTTAACAAGAAGTTAATTTTTTTTAGTAAGACAAATATGACCTTGTCCCATTTCTCTCCCACTCAAAACAAATTCTTTGTTTTCTTCTAAAAGCCATACGTCAGCACTATACAGAGCACGTTTCTCTTTTCTTTTTCTTTTTTTTTTTGATATTAAAACTAGTTTGGATTTTTATTTTATACTAGCAGTAAACTCATGCGATACGTGAAAATAAATAAATATTATGTAATAGGGTGTGTAATACATAAAAAGTAACAATTATTTCAAGTATTATTTATTTAAAAAAAAAGATTTCTACAAATATTTTATTTTATTTATCTCTACAAATATTTCATTTTTTTTTTTTTTTTTTGTGTTTGATTAATATTTTTTATGGTGAATCATATTCTTCTAACTTTATGTTGTATTTGTCTAATATACAACTAAATTTTATAAGTTTCAAATTTATTATTCAAATTTCTCAACTCTTAAGGAATAAAGAGATTATCATAATAATCAAAACTCATCACAAAATTATTATATTATCTCAACCAAAATTAAAATGAAATCAAAGGAATAAAATATATATATACTTTATAATTATTTATTACTCAAACAATAGGTAAACATATTCAAATTCATAGCCATGTAGATGTTGTTTTGATATAAACTCAAATTCTTATTTCCCAAAAAAAGCTAAGTATTAACCCAAATCAAAATTCAACAAAAGCTATAAAAGAGTAGTCAATCACAGTTTGACACATAAGATAGTTGTATTATTTTTTGTGATACTAGAATTACTCCACAACTTGTGTCATAATTGTCCACGTGCCGGACTGTTAGTCGTGAAGAAAAAGTAGTAGATTTATGTGAAAGTAACAGATAATCACTCACAATTTGACACATAAAATAGTTGTAGTATTTTGTGTGATACTAGAATTACTCGTGTCCGAATGCAAAGGAGTTCCAAACATTCACCGGAAGTACATAACTTAACCGCTGGTTAGTCTCTCCATGTCCTTTGTGCATGCGCATGTGTGCCTGCACTTTTTTTGGCCCTCAAATTTTTTTTTTTTTTGGGTTCTCTCTACTGCATTTTCACATCTGGATTGTAATGGTTTAAGTGCTGAATAGTATTTTCTCTACCTTGTGCGTGCGCGCTGAATTTCTTTTGAACTTGTGTGATATTGACTGTCCGGAAACTGAGTATGAAGCAAAGAAACTTGAAGCTAGCTAGTGCTCACTACAATGCAATTCTTTGCTTTGTTTGGTTGAATTCAAAATCTTCCTTTGAAACACTCTTACATGGAATAGAGGAAGAAGACTGATGCCAAGGGGTCAAGGAATACTGGGTCACCCTTCTTGCTAGGCCAGGTGCTATTCAAGATACATGCAGTTCATTTGTGCTGCTATTTGACATTGTGTAGAGCATAGAATAGTATCAAATTAGACTTTTCAAAATCAAGCCAGCTTATTACATTGAAAGTCAAAGCACATTGCAGCTAGGAAACAATGGCCAAAGTTGGCTTTTGCATGTGTCGGTGGTGTTGGCCATGGAATGTTATTATTGGTTAAGACTTTTCAAGAAATTTAAGCAATCTAGTTAAACGAAAGTCTTACCAAAATGGACAATGGAGTCGATTAATGGGTATTCGAATTGTCATTATATGAATGTGGCTCCCACCATTGGTTCATTAGTTCAAGTAACATACGTATCACTGAAATCAAAATAATTATCATTTCACTACAGATTAGGCCTTGTTATTTTTATAAGTAATATATGCTTATGTCAAAGATTTCCAACATGTTCCTACCCAAAAAAAAAAAAGATTTCCAATATGTTTAGGCACACGTTTTGATGTACCAAACATAGGCCATTGAGTATTGTCACATATACTTGATACCATTTCATCAATACAACAATTTATGATTGTACAATCACAGAGTTCACTTTCTGTTTGTTTAGGAGAAAGTATCTTATATGTCATGATTTATGTGAGACTGACATATAGTATCATATAAGTTTTATACACCAGACGTATACATGATTTTTTTTTTTTTTTTTTTTTGTGTGTCCAGAGTCACAAATTATTGATCACAAATTCGATCTCACTCTCTTGGGCTCAAAGCAATATTCTAAACCATGGAGTTAAAAAATTGAGGGGCTTTCTTGTAAGTAAGCCTTCGATGGTTGGTCATTTGATTTACCTAATGCCCATTGATGAAGATGTTTTTATTGATGAAGAGGTTTTTATTGTTTATACCATGACTTGGCGTCTGTTAACATTTACACGCCACTGCTTTGACAGTGACTGAATTCACTTTTTTAGCAGACTTTAAAGGAACAAAGATAAGAGACATCCATCTTTGGCTTTAAATTTGTCACCAAGACAATAGGAACTAGTTTTAGGACAAGTGTTAAAATAAGGGTACGAAGTATGAACGATGTCTTTGAGTCTTTGACAAAACCACAGCCTTTTTTGACTCTCTATCATCACACAATATGATGTTTTGGCACAGTAAATTCAACTACTGCAGCATCAAAGCCACATTAGTTTAACCACAGGAATTCCATTTACGTACACCACTCATTCTCTATACTTGTTGTGTTGGACACTTCTTCCCTCCAACTCTCACTCACCCCCTAATCATTTGGTATTTGTTTTTGCTAATGAATCACCCTACAAGATACACGTTGCACATTATGAGTGAGATCATATTTAGTGTTTGATTGGGATGTTTTTATCTTTATTAGCTATTTTGTTTGAAGTGTTTATGTAGTAATGAATTGGCTTGGGGTTTCACCAAAAACAAAAATAAAAAAGAACTGGCCACATTAGTTTAACCACAGGAATTCCATTTACGTACACCACTCATTCTCTATATTTGTTGTGTTGGACACTTCTTCCCTCCAACTCTTACTCACCCCCTAATCATTTGGTATTTGTTTTTGCTAATGAATCACCCTACAAGATACACGTTGCACATTATAAGTGAGATCATATTTAGTGTTTGATTGGGATGTTTTATCTTTATTAGCTATTTTGTTTGAAGTGTTTATGTAGTAATGAATTGGCTTGGGGTTTCACCAAAAACAAAAATAAAAAAGAACTGGCTTGTGGGTGCAGAGTCTGTGGACACATGTCAAGTATTTGTCATGTTTTCATATTTCAACGAGTCTAGTACATAGGAACATTAAATCCAACTTTTGTCTATTATATAAAAATTGTACTTAAAAAGATGAAGTTTAAGAAATTGTACCTCCAACTCATTCTCATTTTTAAACGTTGACAAACAAAACGTATAATAGATGTTAAAAGTATTATGAAAGAAATAAGTTAGCTAAAATTAATTCGATTTATTACATCTTGATCACACTTATAAATAAATAAAAACATTTTAATCACAAATGCTATTACATTTAGGGTTTGTTTGGGATTCGCTTATTTTACTGAAATTGAAATTTTTTTTGCTGAAAGTACTGTAGAGGGTAAAAATTAGCTGAAATACTACAGTGAGACTCATTAATAATACCAAAAGTGCAGTGAGGCCCATGAATAATAGCAAAAATAAACTGAATAATAAAATAAACTGATTTTTTAATTTAAAGCTGAACGCACATTTAGTGTGAGAAATTTAAAGGAGAGTACTTTTTTGACAAAATGACAAGTTATCTTATTTCCCACTAATTTTGATAAAGATATGAAAAGTTCCATATAAAAAGAAAGGGGTTAAAAAAGAAAAGAAAAGAAGATAAACATGCAACCACGTAGGAACTTTGAATTTCTCCTTTCAATTCAAATTTTTTTTTACTTGTTAATTGATACCAAACAGTGTTAAATTTGTTAATCTAATCCCACTATTATTTTTTAAACCCATTTAAAAATGTAACAAATATCATTGGATAAAACAAAAACAAGAATCTCAATTGGGAATGCAAGTTGAGAAAAGTGACTATTGCCAAACCATGTACTCCAAAAATATGCAAAACATAAAGAGACTTTAAAAAAGATTATAATAATAAAAAGTGACGCAGGGAATCTAATTTATGAGAAATAAAAAACTAGGGAACAACAAAGACTTTTTGAGAATCTTTTTTTATTTGTTATTATCATTATTATTTTATTTTATTTATAATTTCTGAAATTAAATTAAACTTCATAATATACTTTGGTGTATCGTGAAAAGCATTGGAATGCGTACTGCGCACTCCGCTTACTGAACAAGTCACCCCCGCCCCCCACACACACCCAACAGTTAAAAATTAAAATACTGAAAAGTTAAAAAAAAAAAAATTAAAAAACTTCTCTTTTTTTACACTCTTTCATGGTTGAAAACTTGGAATTTAAAAGATAGATGAATTCTCCAAAACTCAAGGTATTAACTTGTTCATCACACACATTATTGTTCCATTTACTGTTTGGCTTATATGGGATGTGACAAATTTTAACTATGTTATAAATTGATATGAGTTTTTAGAAAAAATCTATAATACTTACACCTATACATTATGGTATTTTTATCACCTATATTACATGGAACAAAAATTCCATAGTTTTACTAGTGATTTTTTAAAATCCTTAATGTTAATTCAGTCAAATAAGATAGTGTCTATATGTGCGATTGAAGTTGAAGCAAATGTTGTTGAGAAGGGGTATGAGCATATGTGCATATCTCTTTGCAAGGGATATGGGCATCAAATAAATTATTATTGAGAGTGGTCCTCTGATTGTGGTGAATTTCTTGGTATGTAGCTCGTTTCCACCAACGTTCATAATTTTTGTAATTTATGGTATTCAAGATGCCATGCACCAGCTTATTAACTTGCAGAACACATTGACCAAAAATAACATGTCATACATGATAATAACTTTGTTACATTTATTAGTAACTTATGTCACATTACACAATAACTTCAAGATGAATATCATTCTCCCAAAAACATTGAAGGTACCATAGAAGGTTCCCTTTTTTTTTTTTTTTCTTTTTTTTAATTGTATAAAATATACCACATTATACTTTTTATTATCTTTTTTTGGTTGAAATATATTTTTTAGGGCAAGATTTAAATATAGTTCTTTTTTTTTTCTTTTTTGAATCCAATATAGTTTCTTTGGTTTAAAACATTAAGCCACATGATTGAATTTAATTGTAGATAACATGTTTGTGTTATGTTTTGTATGGTCATATGATTGAATTTAATTAGTGAAATTATACATAACTTATGTCCTAACTTTTAATATAATAATATATTGATACATATTTTGTATGTCGAATCAATAGAAGAGGCAAATATAACACATTATAATTAACATATTAATGGCTTAAAAAAATCATATTAATAATCACATCATTTTGAAATTTGTAGAAAATTTGAGCATTTACATTAATCCATGTATAATAGAAAAAAATATAAAATTTACACAGTTTTATCTAAAAAATGACCTACATCAGTCTGTGTATAATTGTGTAAATTACAAATTTGCTACAGTAATCATGTAAATTTACATTGACACTATTCATTTTGCATTTAGTTGTTTATTATTTATTTATGTATCTCGAGAATAAAAAAAGAAAGTGGATAATGATTGTTGTGTGTGAATAAAAATAATAATTTAAAAAATAATTTTTTTTGATATTTTAATAAAATATAGTGTAAAATAGATAATTTGATATAAAATATAAAAAAAGTAAAATTTTATGTTAAAATAGAAAAAAAAAATTTATACAAGCCGACGTGACCAAGGTGAGTTTTTCTCCATGGACCACATTTACCGCTTTATCAAGTTTACATTTTTCCGACCAAAAATGTTTTATTTTATTATTATTTTATGAGAGATGCTACGTTTACAACATTTTTACAACAAATCACAAGTGGTTAGTTGTTATTAGTTCAAATTTGAAATTAACACTAAGATTACTTTTTTGCCCCAACAATAACAACCAAAAATAACCTGTCACTTAGAATTTGTTGTAAAAATATTGTAGACATATCATTTTTCTTATTTTATATATTTTTTTGGACATTTACCCGACATACAAAGTACTCAAAAATATTAGGTGGCATAAATTCCTTCACGGTGCAATACTTAACGCCGTTAAAACGTCACAGTCCAACCCTAACACACCCTCTAACGCCGTTACCCCCCATAAAAACCGTCAAAAACGACCTCAACCCAACCCAACCCCTCTCTCTCTCTCTCTTCCTCCTTTCTTCTCCGCAACATCAAAGAAATGAGAGCACTCTCAGCTTCACAGCAGCCTCACTCTCTCTCTCTCTAAAACTCTCTCTCTCTAAAACTCTCTCTCTCTCTAACATTTTCTCAGCTCTCACCAAAAAAACAGGTACGGTTCGAATTACCTCCGGTTCCTTCTTTTTCTTCATATAAATTAAACTCTTATATTTATAGCTTTTTATTTATTTTTTTAGTTTTAATATTTCCAAATTTGTTTTCTGTGTTTTCCAAAAGCATTTTCAGTGTTGACTAAGAATTCCCGCTTTTCTAGCATTAATTTCGGATCTCTCTCTCTGACTTTCGATTTTTAATTTTAATTTCTATTTTTTTAGGGCTTTTTGATTTGGACTCACTCTAAAACTCTCCCTTAAGATTAGCAGATTGATTCGATTTTCAAAAACCCCTTTTTTTCTGCTTCTATTTTCGTTTGTTTTTGTTTTTCGTGTTTCCACTTTTTTTATTTTTAGTATTTTTGGTTTGGTGTGGATACTGAGTTTGTTGTTGAAAGCAGATTATAACTGTTTTATCCAATTTTGTGAAAATCAGAGAAAACATTTATTTTTTGTTCACAAAGTCAAAGTTTTTTTTTTTTTTTTTAATTGACTTTGTAGATATAGAAATTGGGTTGCTTTAGATTAAAATGGAAATGGGTACTGCTCTGAACAAAGTGAAACCCTAGAAGGACTGATTCAATTTGAATCGAATCGAAGTGTAATTAACAATTGAAATTGATTGTGTTGTTAGGGATTTGTGTAAGAATTGAATTTTACTCTTGAAATTAATGCTATAGTTAGTGTTATTGTGGAATTTGATTAATTTGATTGTTGTTATGGTGATTGCTTTGTAGAGTGAACAGAGTATTGGGTAGTGGTGCCATAAGTGTTATGAGTGAGAGTTGATGGTTTGCTGTTAGAATTTGAAGTTGTGGTGGCGTGTAAAAGTGTTTGAGTATGGGGTCTGTTTGTTGTGTTGCTGCTAGAGACAAGACTATACCGAATGGATCGAGTGGTGAGATTTTGCATAGGAACATTCGGTATTCGCCAACGTGGAGCTTTCGGTGGGATAACCGAGGGCGGGTAGCTGGTGAGGAGACTTCTATTGGTTGGTTATCAGATGGGATAAGTCGGAATGATGGGTCTGAAAATAAATACGAACCGTCATTTGCTGAGGAGGGAAGTCCTTTGGAACATTTTCGAAGATGTACGTGGCAGAAGTCCCTGATTTCTGAAGGAACTGCTGGGCATGTGAGGACTCCTGCTTCAGGTACTTTTCGAAAAGGGAAGCTCTTAATTTTAAACTATATGGTGCTTCCTATGATGTTGGAGTGAATTTGTTAGAAATGAAAATCTGAGTTAATAAAATCTGAGATAAAATGCCAAGTTTTTTTCCCACATGCTGCACTGGGTAGAGTAATGCCTATTCATATACCTTTCTTTTTTTGGAATGTTGTATATGATAAGTAAGTAATGTATTGAAAAGCATAAAACGAGTGTAAGCCTAGTTCACATGAATCATACAAGAGAGTAATGCCTATGATTTAATATTTTAAATTAATTTCTTGCATAATTGGAAAGTGTAAGATCTTTCGTTGTTTGCTTAGATATGTTCTTTAGTTCCTTATTAATTACATATAAAAATTTAGTTTCTCATGCATTTTTATTGATTTTAGGATGACATGTTTATAGGGGACTTCAGTTGAAAATAAAGACAAAGGCCTTTTAGTCAATTGTTATATAGGATATCATTATAGGCCAATAGCCATATGGAAGATAATTAGACAAGTGGAAGGCTTTAGGTTATAGTCGGGGTGTAGGACCTAAAATTTTGAGTGATCAAGGGGAAAGGAGAGGCGAGTGTTTTCATTTTCCTCTACATGGTTCTTTTCTAAATGATGCCAGAGCTGAACACAATTGACTGTTAGTAATGATAGTCTTGCTGAAGAGTTACATGATGAATAAAGCGAAGGACACTGGGAAATGAATGGTCGACTGCTTGAGGAGTTTTTATTATTTGATAGACATTGTGAAATGAATATTTGGAAATTGGATGTTGCATTTCTTTCTTCTCTTACTTCCCCCCCAAAGAAAACACACACACCCCAAAAAATATTATGAGTATTACCTACAAGGCTACATTCCCTTTAGTTTTCCATATATTGCTGAAATTCATATTATGCCTTGTGCATATATGTAGTTTTCACAAGTAGTTTGGGACATGAGACGGTATACAATTTTGGTACTGTGTTGATATTTGTTAACTGTTCATGGCTATATCATCATCACTATTAGGTAGTTTTTTTCCTAAGTTGTTGATAGATAGTCTCATTGAAGACATTTATCAAAAAAAAAAAAAGATAAACTCATTGAAGACAATGGGGTTAGATCCAGTCTTGGTGATGCCCAAAAGTTGTTGTCCACTAGGCAGGCTTGTTTGTCATTCCATAGTTCTTTTAATCTTTAAATTTATTTTTTTTGTCATTTTATATAAATGTGGTCAACTCAATATTGGTTGTAAAAATAAAATTGAACTTTTCAGCTTTATAGGTAAAAAAAAAAGGTTTTCCTTTTCTGTTTCTGCTAGAAACTGGTTTTCGCGGAGCTATAACACCAATCTGATGGATCAGGGATGTCCTATGGATTTTGGATTTTCATTTAGGCTGGCCGCCTATAACATCTTAAGGATGCATGCATACATACATATTTTATGAAAAGAAATGCGTTCATACATACATACATATATATACGCATGCATAAGTTTCGATTCTACATTTTATTGAAAAAAGTGCGCTCAGCAATTAGGATAATGAGATCTATTACCTATCAAAACGATGACCTCTCAAGTACATCCCCCCACCCCACCTCTCGTCTTGTCTTTGGCTGATTGTAACCTTCAGTAACTGTGATTTGAGGTATCTGATTGTTTTTTCTGTGTGTATGTATCAGATCAATCTATTTCAAGGAATGTTTCTATGGATGTGAGTTTGGATCAGGTATATCTTATCCAATGAAGGGAATTTATTCATCTGCTTTATGATTCTCTCTCTTTTATACTCTTTGTTCCAAATATGACTTTTCCCACAACATTTCCGGATCATATTGTAGGTTAAGGAATCTCCAACAGTTTCATTTCCATCTCCTATTAAACCATCACTGTCATTGCCTTCTACTTCTTCATTATTTGCTATATGAGTATATTAGCAATGCCATTTTTTATTACATAATAATCACAACAAAGAATTAAAGAAAATCGCATCAAACAATATCAATCATTGTGGGGAATTGTTTTTTTTTTTACTAGATTTATTGATAGTCTAAAGGTAAAATTTTCAATGTAATCATATTATAATAAAGGTTATCATCAATATAAAATGAATCAAAATACATATATAAATCGATCTCACTCTATATGCATAATATTATTTGGCACATCCTTGTCGGAGATCAAAGTCAAAGCAAAGTTAAGACATTCCTTGTCAGTTAATTGGATTCCTAGATGCTCTTCCCATGTTCTAGCAGGCTGGTCTCTCTCTACTCTCATTTTTTTTCCTCTAAAAAAAAAAAAATGAATTCAAAACATACATACCCTATCCAAAACATTTTTACCATCTGAGTAACAAAGAAGGTTGGCAATGGACAGAATCACATAACATTTTAAAAAATAGTTTTCAATTCGTAGATATCTAAGTGTCAATTGTTTTCGATTGGTAGATATTTTTCACATGAAAGGTGAGCCCCATATGAGAGGAGGAAACAATACTCTCGAAGTATATAATAATTTCTCGTCTTACATTGAAGTATCGAAGTGTCAATTATTTTCAGTCGGTAGATATCTTACATTTGAAGTAACAAACAATTATTTCTTTTCTCTCTACCAAAAATAATATCATCTCATAGATTACCAAGTGTAAGGGTGATAAGCCCAAGAGCCCATATTTATGTATATATAGGGTCAGGGGCCTAATCCGAGGACGTTAAACAATCCTAGGATGGGCAAACACTTTCATAAGGATCCGTGTTAGTAAGTGAAGAAGTGAAATCCGATTAAAGTCATCCAGAAGGGTGGTCCGAGAAAGAATCCCTCATCGGCTGAGCAAAGTCGAGGTCAGAGGGTGTGGTCTGCCGTCAAGAGTAATGTTTTGGATCATTCCATGAATGAGGATAAGTATCAGGAAGGAACAGGACAGAGGAAAGTCATGAAATATCTCAAGGGAAAGCTGCTACCACCGCATTAAATGTTCTGCAGTTAATTCTCTGGCCGCATTGATGAGGAAGTGATACCTTAACAGTAACTTTCAGCCTTACAACTACTACTTAAGGACTTCAGGAAGGTGCTGATGGGACAAAGATCAATACCTACAATTTGATCTGCATGTGGAAGGTGGAGATGAAATGTGAAAATAGTATAAAATGGAAGAGATACTCTGAGAAGAGGGGATCGAGAAATTAAGAAAAAAATACTGTAGCAATCAAGAATTGAACTTGTAATCAAACTTGAGAGAAATATACAAAAACTGATCTCCTCGGACTGCGCCGATGACGATTTTCTTTAGTTTAAGCTTGTCTATCTTCATTTTCTTGTCATCAAAATTTACTTTACTTGTTGTCTGACTCATTAGAGCCTAGTTTTCCAACCCACTCTCTACAAATTCATTGTTTTGGGCTTTTTGGGCCTAAGTCCATCCACCTTTTGGGTTAGGGACCCAAATCAGGTCCTTACACCAAGTGTCAATTATTTTCTATTGGTATTGACAAACAATTCTTACATTGAAGACATGAATTAACAATACAATCATTTCTTTTTCTGTTTTTCAGTAGCCAATATAGAGCATTGTAGTCAAATTGTCCGTCTTCATAATTTGATCCAGTTTCAAATGACATTAACTAACCTTTTAAAAATTAACCTTTTTTTTTTGTTTAGATTTTGTCATTTTACCACCGTATTTGTGGGGTGGAAGAGACAAGGGTCAGGGTTCAAGTCTCTAGGACATAACACTTTTTTTTTAGAGATAGATTTTAACCTATGACATCCGCTTCTGATGATAGGTCTTTCTCATCAAATCAAGACATCAATCAGTTTTTGGTGTAGGTGGAGATTGAACCCCAGATCTCTATTCAACCATCAGAGACTTTACCAGTTGAGCTAAATGGAACCCGCCACACATATACATTTAGATTAGGTTAGAATAAAATTTCGGCAAATTTTGACAAATAGCATGTTTTTAGAAAAAATTAGAAATGTAGCGCACGGACGAAGTTAATTAGTTAAGTAGATTGTTTTTGGAACTTGAGTTTGGGTTGGAACTCGAGTTTGACAAAATTTGTCAAACTCGAGTTCCAAAAACAGTCTATTTAACTAATTAACTTCAGCCGCATGTTATTCACCAAATTTTTTTCTAAAATGGTACTGTTTAACAAATTTTGTCATAAAATTTCTATCTTATATCAAAAGACTTTGTCATTTGGAATTCCTTCTTTCTCTCATGTCTCCCTAATTTTTCATTAACGTATACAGAAAAGCTAATAGTTTATAATAAATATATATATATATATATACACACACACACACAGTAATTTGCCTTTTTGGCTGGATATAAAACTCAAAAGTGCTGCAAACTGCAGAGTGCAAAATGCTATAATCTGTAATCTAACTGCAAAAGCAAACTATACTACAAAGCCCTCTTCCTAGGCTAGGCTACATGATAATGAATTGTACCTTCCCAACGGTCACATTTCCTGCAATTCCCAATTTTACTACTTCTGCTATTACTGCATGTCCTAAAACCCTGAATGTCACTTCCCTCAAAAACCCTATACCATTTCTCAAACCACCAAACAAGATAAACCCAACAAAGCTAAAGCTAAAGATAAGCTTCAGAACGAGAGCCTCCGTGAGCGACAGCAATGGCAAACCTGGGAACTGGGTCAAGTGGATACCCACCGGAGCTTTCTCTATCTCCGCCGACAAAGTTTTCAGGCTGATTTCCGGTGCCACCGCCAGTCCCATTTACCAGTTCGTTTCGTCTCCAACCACTTTTCTTCATTCTGTGGACCCCAGAATCAAATTGGTGCGTTTTTGTTGTTCTGGGTACTACTTTTTTTTATTTTTTTTTTATTTTTTTTAATCTGGGTTTGATTGAGATTGTCTTGTAGTGAAATAAATTTGGCTTATTGGGTTAGATTCAATTCATGGGTTTTGGGTGGTTTTCGGTTTTTGATGGAACTGATTACTGAATTGGTCAATTTGATTTTGAGCATTTAGTTTTTGTTTGTGTTCAACGTTTTAGTAACATAGAAATGTGTAAATTTTTTTTTTTTTCAACTCCTAAGTGAGCAATGAGAGGGTATTGGAACATTTTATAATGTCTGAATTTTAATTTAGGCGAGTTGGAGATGATGTAGAGAGAACAACATTGTCATATTACAAATTGCAAAAGTTAGGAACTTGAGATGATGTAGCTTACAGTTTGGTAAAGAGTGTGTTTGATGGTTCGTGAGTATGGTTTTTGTTGAATGTGTGTGTTTTGAGTTGAGCTGTGTTGTGTGTTTTGCTATGGGTATTTTATCTTCTTCTTGTTGCGATTGATGTTGAAAAAGAATATATAGTTTGCTGGAGTGTATTTAAAATTTGGAGAAGCAATTGATGCTCTCAAGTATTAGCTTTTAAGTACTAGCATAGGAGATTTTTGTGAAAGCATTGGCTCGTTTTGGGCATTACTTGATTATTCTGAGCAGATTTTTCTCCCCGGCCCCACCTTAAAGTTCCCTGGTGAAAGCCATCTTGATGTTGGTAATTTTGCTTAATAAGCAAGTGAAGAAAAAGTAAAAATATTTGGTTCTAAGATTCTATTTTTGTTTTTCCCCCCTGTTTTGATTTTGTTTATGATATCAAGGGGTCTTGGTTTTGCAGGTTTGGCTTTTGGCTTTAGTTGTTTTACCAGCAAGATCACATATAGTAATGCGTTTTGGATTAGTGATATTCCTGTCTTTTCTGTCTATATGGATTCTCCCAAGACATGTTTGGATGGTGAGTACTAGCCTTTGACTTAATTATATGTAAGGAGCAGTTATCATTAGATTTTGAATGTATTTATACATATGTTGGTTAAGAAATTTGGTTTGATTTCTGTAACAATACAAATATTCTAATCTAAATAAATTAGAAGGGGGTTTGAATGAAATCATAACAATATGTATGATGTAGTTCAATTGGTCAGAACACCACCTTGTCTAGGTTTGAAGCCATTAATTAGATTGCTTTCTAACTAACTACTTAAGCGTGAGGAGGTGATTGCTTTCTAACTAACTATAGTGATCAATTTTTAGGACTCCTTGTACAATTTCTTCCGAATATTTTTTATAACTTATTAGCAAAATTGTCCATTTCTAGCCTTTTGAAACCTAAGTGGTTACTTTCTTGCAAATTTCTCTGCTCTTGTAAGGTTAAGTGATTTTGTCTTGTTTTGGAGAAGTTGAGTATGGAGTAAATGCATGACGTGAGGTAACTAGTTTAAGTTGTTGACATTTGTTGAAGCGAGTAGAAGCATTGTCATCATCATATCTATTAGTTCAAACTAGTCTTATTCTTTCTTGTAATCATTTCATTTGGTGCATAGTGATGCGCAGAGTAGGAAGTCATAATGTATATACTAGTGCTTCCATTTTAAAACAATAACCAATGTCCTAATGCAGGGAATATCTTGCTAATTCTCCAACAACTCTTGTAGGACCAATTGGGAAGAGTGTCTTTGCTCTCTGGCATTTTATTCATTATGTTGGGGCTGGGTGCAGATGGTGTAACACCTCTTGTCCAGTTAAGAACTCCACCTCCTGCAATGATGGGATTGCCTAAACTTCCTGCATCTTTGGGTGGTTATTCGTATTTGATTATGAAGCTGGGACCATTACAATTTACAAGGAAGGGACTGTCGGTAGCAAGCATTGCTGCATGCTTAACTTTTACTGTAAGTCAATAATAAATTTTCTTGGTTTCAACCAACACCCCTCCCTCGGCAGCCCCTATAAGTACCTTGGTTACACTCTTTCCTTTTATTCATTCAGTATGTGTGTTGATTCACATGCAAATGTTTTATGTTATAAGCCAATATAAGGTGTAACAATAATAATTATTAATGATCTCAAAGAAAAATAATATCCTGACTGTTCTGAGAACTGTCTCTATTTTTGTGAAAGGTCTTCCAAAGTGCGAGCCTTTGTCTAACAACAACAACCCCTGAACAACTTGCATTTGCCTTGCGGTGGTTTATGCTTCCTTTGACATATATTGGTGTTCCAGTAGCTGAGATTGTTCTTACCCTTATGCTTTCATTAAGGTTCATTACCCTAGTGTTTGATGAGGTAAGAAAAGTAATTTTTAATAACTTTTATGTCGAAAGTAATGTCTTGTTCTGATTATTTAGTTACATGACTATTCACATCGATATTTATACTCTTGGAATATTGACATAATGTCTTGGCAGGTCCGTAATGTTGCACTGGGGATTGTTTCTCGTAGGATAAATTGGCAACATTTGACGATGATGGAGACGATTGATAGTAAGCATATGTATTAGGGGCTCCCCCCTTTTCTTTTTCCCTTTTATCTACACATTATTACAATTTCATTGTCAAGCCCCAAAATGTAGACAGTAGAATTGTTCTAATGGCTAAATGCCACTTTAATATGTCATGCTAATTATATGGCACCCCTTCTGTTGGTGAGCATCATCCTAGGTATTTTCATCAAATCTCATTTTTGCATAGTAATCTTACTAACCTAATAGTTATATTCTTCTGGGATCTCGTTTTTTTGGAAACAGTATCCCTCAGTGTCTTGAAACTAGTAGTTTAGGTTTTTTGTTTTACTCCCTCTAAAATTTATGGTCAAGTCTCTCTCGGTTATGATATCTGTGTGTGTTTCACACAGGAGGGAGAAGACAGTTAGTTTAATTTATAAATTTTAAAGCCTTTTTCTGGCTTCTTTCCTCACACCAACTCGAGATCATTTAAATATCAAGGTTTTCCTAGCAACTCTCTCATTCCCCCCCCCACACCCCCAAAAAAAAAACATTGTGAATATTTATGGAACAATTCTAAACTCTGCTTTACTTTGGCTGGTTTGAAAGTTAGACCTTCAAACTGAGGTAACTTGCAACACTCACTCGATAGTAGATACCAACTACAGCTTGTTGATGTTCCTTTCTCCTAGTATGGTCTTCATATTCTTCCCAGGCTTTCTGTTGTGGTCATTGTTTGTGCATCGAATGCAACCAGTCATCATTCTTTCCTTAATATTTTGCTATAATTTTAACCTTATTTTGGTCATTACTTGGAAAATTATGTCCCAATGAATGAGAAGATTAGATCAACCATTCCCATCCTGTGTTACTCTGGAAAATACACTTCATGTTTTGAAGCACTTTATGTAATAGAAACTTAGTCCTTAAGAAACAGTAGTTACATAGTTTTTTGAGATAGATATTGAATGATAATCTATGTGATTGTGTCTGTTTTAAGATACTTTCCCAATATGGTGCTTACTTTTTTCATATGGTTTGTCTTGGCAGTTTTTGTTATCTACTTTCGCCGGATCTTCAAAAATATTTTTATCCATGCAGATCAGATTTCACAGGTTTATGTTCAACTTGGCACTTAAATACTATGTCATACCCCTAATCAATCGGTTGTAACATATAAAGTTTGTGCCCTTTGAATAGCTTTGTTTTATCATATGTGCAACTCGTGCCAAGAGCTATGTATCTGAATTGGCACCTCCCGGTGTTTCCAACAAAGATGTTCATGGTTCAAATCCCCACCCCCAACCAAACAATTAGGAAAAAAAATTCATATGTTGCAACTCATAGAGGCCTAGTCACTCTCTCATCCTTGAAATGATGCACAGAATTCAAGGACTTTTATTATTTGCTTATGTTTGTGTACTTCACACATAGTGAAAAGTCTGTTTAAAGTTAATTTTTTAGGATGAGTTCAGGAATTTTTCCCTAATGCATATTTTAGACTCCTGGAGCATTCATCCACAGTCCAAAAAATATTTATGAGGATTCTACATACGTTAAGAGACCTACCATGCTTTTGAGATATGCCTGGAGGAACCTCTTGTGGTCAATCTGCATTAGCATATTTAGCGTGTCATGCTAACTTGAAAGAAAATGTTTTCTTCTAAAAGTTTTCAATTTTAACATTTTATCAAATCTATGGCTTTTACAGGCAATGATAGTCAGAGGCTTTAGAGGGGACAGCAAAACTCATAAAATTTACTTTCTGTCAGACTCATCCTTTGGGATGGCAGATATTGTTTCTTTGCTGTGCCTGGTTGGTGTTACAGGTGCTGCCCTTTTGTCTGATTACTTCCTTGTTTGATACTCATGCCCACTCTTGCCTTGGTAATTCTCTGATCCTTTAAAACTTTTATGGCAATTGGAATGAAAGTTTTGTTTCCTTTCTGCACATTTATCAACTTGATCGATTTGATTTGCAGGAAACAAAGCTTCTTGCAACTTCAATACCATAAATCATTATGGCTCCATCCCCTTATCTTTAGTGGGAATGCATGGGTATTATACAACTTGAAAGATTTGCAGTTTATTAATGAAAAGAAAAAATCTAGTACCACAAACTATTACACAACTTCTATGCTACAACTAAGATATGGCAGAGTGTGAGTGGTGAAGAAAAAATTGTGAGTCCATATCTAAATGATAGGCAACCACTCACAGTCTACCATGTCAGAGTTGTGGCAAAATGTTGTAGAATAGTTTGTGGTCCTAGAACCACTCTAGTGAAAATATATTCATGTTGAAAATACATTTACAATTCATAGATAGAAGCAATGGAGCTGCATCCTGGTGTCTATGTCAAGCATGCCTTGATGTTGTCCTTTACTGCACAAGTATCTTGTAATTGTCTAAATCTTAGCATAGGTTTAAGTAACCATTTCTCAATCTTGATTGTATCCATAGCAAGTTTCAAGTGCTGTAATTCTCAAACATTGTTACATTATTTTATTGGGAAATGAGTTTCTGCTATTGAAAAATTTCACCTCTTAATTTTGTACGTCTCCAACTAAGATAAGTGCCAATAATAGTTTGTAGGTCCAACTCAAGTTTCTGTTGTACTGGCATATGAGGTTTGTTGTAATAGAGGTAGCCGAATTGGCAAGAAAAATGCATTTGGAGTAATTTCTTAGTGTTTCTATTTATTATCTAAAAAATAGTTCTACAATTTTCATTCTCATGATAATTTTAAGAAAAACAATTTTGGTAGTATGTCATGGAAATATTTATAATAGTAATGATGGTGCGTCGTGGTGGTAGTAACAGTGAAAAGAAAAATGAGAGAATAATTACAAGCATGAGTGTCAATAGTGGCGGTCGTAATGCTAGTGATTGTGTGATTGTGGTGGAGATGCCATGATGGAGGAAATGTCAAGGGTGGTGGGTTTTGTGGCAGTGCTCTGAATCTTGGTCAATTAGAGTAAATGCAGAGTCCATTGATTATATATGAATAATCAATATATTCAATATAATAAATATATAAGCAGAGACTTCATAAAGGAGTGCACGAGATCCTGCCATGTAACGCTCTAAGTGATGGTGGTTTTAGATGGAGACCAACTCTCACAAATGCCAACTATAAGTATTGATTGTCTCTTCATGGTTAAAGATTGAACAGGAAGTATGATCTCATTTGCTCTTTAGTAGCAGATGCTACAAAGAGTAAGAAGACTAGATCAATAATTTACAGTCTCCTCTATTAAACTCTAACCAATATCTTTACATGATCACAAACAAGCCTGAAATGATGAAATCAAGTTTTATCTTTAAAAATTACTTCTTTGTTGTAAACCTTGGACACCAATTTTGCCACACGATGACAGTCCCCACACATTTTAAGCAGCTGCACATGTATTACAAAGTGATAATACTGGGATTAGACTGAAATCTCTCACTTTTAAGTTTTAACCAAGGACCAAGCTTTTCCTGCCACCGTCAAGTTAGACTGAGACCCACTTCTTTTGAAAAACCCAACTCATTTAAGCACTAAAACACCGGTCAAAATGGGCAAATGCCCATTTCACACAAAAAATCCAGCATTTTGCCTCATTCCCAAACTAATTAGGGAAATGCCTCTGTTTCGAAACTCGATTTTTCTAAAAATCGAGTTTCAAATGTATAACTCGATTTTTGGAATATCGAGTTATAGCGAACATGGACTTAGAATTTTTTTTTTTTTTTTTTTTTTTGGAACTCGAGTACCATGTAAAGTACTCGAGTTCCACTTGAATTTTTTCAAGGAACTCGAGTTCCAGATTTTTTTTTTTTTTTAATTTTCAGTTTGTTATAACTCGATTTTTAGAAAATCGAGTTTCAAAACAGGGGCATTTCCCTAATTAGTTTGGGAAATGAGGCAAAATGCTGGATTTTTTAAAAACAAGGGCAAAAACCCATTTTCTCCCTAAAACACCTCCACATACTTGGTTGGTTTAGTATGTTTTGTTTATTTGCTGGTGAATTAGAGAGAAAAGGTGTAGAATATTAAAAAAATCAATAATAAAGTTGTGTATATTAATTGTGGAGGCAGTTAAGTGATTAAATTTAAGAATATTAATAACATGAATAGTAGTGTCTATCTTCTTCGTTAGATCTTATAAAAATCTTCTTTGTTAGATCTTATAAAAATCAATGACTATAGACTTTTTTGAAGGTGTAACTCTTTTAAAGTTAAATTAGGTGTAACTCTAAAGTTACACCACCCAATATTTTAATGGGTCATGTTAACGGATGTCCTTAAAACAATTGTTAATAAACCATAATAGGAACATTTTGACACCACTTTCATAGGAAATATAAAAAACTATCAACAACATTTATTGTTTTATCACTTTTCCAATAAAATGCTTTTAAAAATAGCTCATAAATTAGGGCAATGGTTAGCATTTTCCCTTTTTAATTACATGTGAATTTTAATAAATCCATCATTGGATTACATAATTTTCGTATATTCTCCATGCTTACAAAATTTAAAGATGATCAAAGATCAATAGCAATGTCATCAATCAATTGTTTAATTTCAAGTTTTTGTAATTTAAAATAATTAATGCATAAAAGATGAATTTATAGGTCGAATTGTAAATTACATCCAATTGACATGAAACTCAATCTTAATCCAGCATAAGTTCAAAAAACACAATCTTAATTAATATTTCATGTTTTGGTGTTCCCTCTCTTATTTATTACAATAAATTATGAAATTCTATTGCTATATTTTAGTATTTTTCTCCATCTTACCTTGGTTCCAAAATAAACATATGATGAAGCAACAAATTAAAATAATGCAACACAAAATAACAAACATATGATCGAACTAAGCAATGCACTAGACATGGTCAATGAATTGCCGCTATTAGAGTGATTTCTATTAGGGGGTTTGATTCCTACGACTCCACCACTGCCTGGGGGTTTGATTCCTACGGCTCCACCACTGCCTCCGCCTCTTCCAATTCCTCTTCCAATGCCTCTTCCAGTGCCTCCTCCAAATAGTCCACCCTCCACTAAAGATAACATGATTGAAAGAATTGTGAGAACCAACATAAGTTTCACTAGCTTGCGTGCATGGCGAATTGTCATGCTTTCAGTTGTGGTTTCAGACGTAGCAATACAGAACCTTGAAATACTTGGAACCTACAAGGTAGAGATCTGAAATCCATCAGAGAAATAGATTATAAATTACTGATAGTTTATTCATGGAAGAGACTAAATTTTCGTTTTAAAATTTAGGGATTAAGGATTAAACGAAACTTAATTTTAAAGTAGAAATATTACAATAAAAATATAGACTAAATAAACATAAGCCAAATTTGATTTTAAAACCCCTAAAAATAGTTAGAACAAGAAAATAAAGCTATCCTCAACAAAATTCTGAAAACTATATAATAAAAAATAAAAGCCTTACGCCACTTCTATTTGTGTAATACATATAATCACCTCACCTTGCAAATTGCAGAATTGCACAATATCAACTAATTCTTTTTCTTCTTTTTTTAAGTCACGGATATGTGCGTGCTCGCATGTGTATGAGAGGATGTGAATCCTACATATATCTCTGTTGGGAACGCTAAAAAATATCGGTTAAGTTATACGGTATGATTCTATCTTATTGTCATGGATATAATTAGTTGACTCTTAATATGCGAGCATGCTTATGATTAGTCACATCTCTTAATAATGTTGGGTTCATGCAGATTATAGACAGTGCACAATTTTTTTTTTTTTGGAGAAAGAGACCGTGCACAAATGATCCATAAATAATAACCCTAATATATACTTATAAGTTGTAATTATGATGAAGAACTAGAATACATAAATGGTAAATGTTAGAAATACTCGAGTCTGTAGATCAGCACAAGACGATCTCAGTGGTACCTAATCGGAGCAATATTCACGGCGGTGATGCAAAACGTCGGAGGTTCAACAGCGAGAGGCTACGGCGGCTGCTGTGATGGCGGAAGCAATGTTGAGAATGGAGTAACACCAAAAAATACTAAATTCAATAGTATTGTATTTCTCAAAATAATAGAATATATATACATGAATGTCTTTATATAGGAGGCAGGATGTGTAGTACAAGTAAGTGTGCTATACAAGAAAGCAAGATTGGCTAAAACTCACATACCCTAATACACATTAACAGTAAATAAAATTATAAAATAGAGAAATCATAGCTGTTCACCTGCACTTTGAAATTTTGGGAGGCTTGTACGTAATGGTATTGAGATAGGAAAAACCACCATATATGGAAAGGTTATTTATATAAAGGAATAGTATCAGGTTTAATTTGTGTATTTATTTTCTAATTAAGGCTTGCTCTCTCCCACTTAGAAACGTGATACCATTCCTTTATATAATTAACCTATAGGGAAGGACGCATGTGTGTTTATACGTTTTGCAGATGAAAGACTTTTTTTTTTTTTTTTTGATGAGAAATACGTGAATTTTATTCAATTGAAGAGAATGACAAAGCGTCATGACATGAACTACAAGCGATGCAATGAAAGGAGGAAATTCCTCCATCCAAGCTAACAACTTATTTTTGCTATTCATAGATTTCACTTTACTATTTCAATTAACTTTTACCTTTATTTACAGTATTTTTAGCAAAAAATTTTCAGTTTCAACAAAATAATCGGATCCCAAACAGACCCTAAGGGTAATAAATTAAAATTAACTTGGGGTCAATCTTTCAACCCAACACCTATATAAACACAAAATAAAAATGAAGGTTTTAAAATAATCCAACCTCCTATGGGATAAAATAATAATAATAAAAAATTTCAAAATAATTTTGGTTGTAGTCCGACATCATTCAATCTTTCTTTCTTTTTTTATGGGGGGGGGGGGGGGTGTTGAGGTCTGAATATACCATTCAAAAAAGGCACTGTGCACAAAGGCCTACCACTATTATATGTCTTAAACAGAAAATGTAACTAAACAACTTTTATTCTACCAAAATTCAGCAGTATAAAAGGAAAAGCAAACAAAAATGAAAATTTACAACTTTTTACATTTCACATTGCTATGAGGGAAGGCAGCCCAAATGCAGGCATACCTTGTGTGGCTACAAATTTCAGGAGGCTTCTTTAGAATGAATCTCAGGTGTTGCGCTAGCCATAAACTTACAACTATGTTGTAGAATCTGATCTCTGATCAGAATCAGCAGTGGCTTGGATTTGAGCTGCATATTGTAAGTTCCAAAGGACATCTTCAAAAGAGGGACGAGATAACAATTCAGGAGCTATACATTTGTTTGTGATGGATACCACTATTGATAACGACTCTTGCGAGCAAGTGGTCAACACTATTGGATCCACAATTCGTCTTCGACCATCTTGACTGCCAAAGGATGCCTGTGGTTCATGACTCCAGGTCTTAGAAACATACCATCTCAAACAAAATCAATAAAGATGGTATCTAAAACAAATATTGAGGAAAAGAAAAGGAAAATATTCAGAATGTTTAGGCAATTCATTTTGATCTTATGACATTTTAAAAACATGACCAGTTTCAATCGTCATGTTTTCTAGACCAAAATTTATAGCAGCTCAACTAAAGCTTTGTTAACAAAGAATTTGAGATCTCATTTCATTATCAATGAAGACAAAATTGATGTTGAGACCAATATATATAACCTAAATATAAATTTATATGGAAAAATAAAGTACTCATCTAGAAAATTATAGATTTTATGTTTATTTATTTTTCAGACTGAAACAAATGTACAAATCAAAAGATTTGGAAATTTTATATAGTTGTTTCAAAATTATCATTCATCTGAATTTGTGGAATTCACCTCCACTAAAGCTTTGGCATACCATTTCATTTAGGAGAAATACTTCTCCTTTTCCAGTCACTATAGGCCCAACGAGTGATTCGAGCAATATGAATCCAAAGTTGTAAACATCATCCTCTAAGTTTGTTCGATGGCTGCAAAAAAGGAAGTAATAGAGTCAGCTATTTCTAAATAACTATTAAAGTGCATTAAAGAGGATATTAGTGGGCACTAGGTAGCTGCAGTAACAGTATGACAGTGGTGGTCAATGCATAAGTGAAGCAATAATTGTAGCAATAGTGGCAGTATTACTGCTGCTGAGGCAGACAGCATGTTAATTATGGCAGTGTTCATGGTGGTAGCAGCTTTGACAATAGTAGAGGTGAGAAGACCAAATAACAGCAAGGGGGATGATAAGGAAACTAATGGTACAGAAGAAAAGGTGTTTCTGATAGTGGCATGCACTGTAAATGGCACCAATGATGGTGATGTTGCATGTGGCAGAGTAATACCAGCATGAAGGTAGTGCTGAGATCAGGATGGAAGTACTGCTGTATATACCAAGAATTGGATACTCAACCTCAGTGTCATTTAAGCAGTGAAAAGGGGGCTCATCATTAATGATTCATTCTCTTTTTGGATCCAAAATAATACATATATAATGCATATACCAAGATTGCATCCTCATGCTCTTTAATTGAAGAAAATCTTCATCAGAAATGCACCATCAGTTATAATGCAATTATTATTTTTTAAATCCAACATAACAATATTTAAGATGCGACTCCAGTAGATAAAATCAAGCATCAAATTGAAAGGTATTCTATTTTAATAAATCAGGCAATTGGTTGTATCATACCATGATTTCGGGTCTTCTCTCTTCCCCTACAGAACAAACAGAATGAGTTAGAAAAGACTGCTTGGTGAACCAAGATAACATTGCACACTCAACCAGAAAAAGCCAGGCATTATACCTCAAACTTTTCAATTTCCTCTGTGATGATTGACATCCCATAGTCACTTAGCTTTGCAATCCGATGCTCATCAAGCAATATGTTGTTTGTTTTTAGTCGGTTATTCAAGCAACCAGGAATTACACCAGTATGTAGAAAATGCACAGCCTTGGCAACTCCAATTAAAATTGCCAGTCTATCTGACCATTTAAAAACCTTTTCTGGACAACTTTCTGCAAATTGTATATGTAGCTAGATTACATGTTGACAGCCTCCAATACGTAAAGCTATGATACATAAAATATATAGAAAAGCACCAACCCCCCCACCCCGGTGCAGACAAGGAGGGGCCCATCTTAATTCAAGAAAAAGAGTATGGTACACACACTAAACCATCAAAGACAGATGCGCAGGTGCACACATATTTTCATATATGAAGACAGATTAAAGTTAACTGTGATGCTATACTAACCTGACAGATGGCTGCGATAATTCCCATTAGGTACATATTCATATACAAGAAAAACTTTGCTGCTACTGGAATCATCTTGTCCACTACCATCAATGCCATGACCCAAGAAGCCTACCAAATGTGGATGGTGAAGCTTTGAAAGCAGATCAAGCCGAGCTTTAAGGTTTGGAATCGAACATTTCTTCACCAAAGATAGAGAGCGTATGGCTACGTAGGTCCCATTCTCCAATCGACCTTTATAAATCTAAAAATTTATAAATAAATAAAACAGAAGTTAAAAGAGCTAGCTGGAAATGGACATATATAATGTGCTCCACCAATTGAATGCCACATATACATTTTTCTCATTGATTTCACAACAGTTTCAAGATTTTTTTTTTTTTTTTTGAGAAACACAATTTCAAGATTTTGATAATAATTGTAATAATAATAATAACCAAAATACTAGGTAGAAGTTAGAATAGCTTAGGTGCTTTGACAAATTTCTAGCTCCCCCTTCATCTTACAAATAAAATTCCTACTTTGTATAATATGCCCCTAAAAAATATGTATGTTATGCTCAAAATTAGTAGGTTGATCCAAATGAATCCCCCTTTTTTGAAGAATCCGTGAATCATCTATATTTTCGTTGCATATTCGACTTTTGACAGATACCTTCCCCATAGAGCCTTCACCAAGAAACCTTGATGAATCAAAGTTGTTTGTGGCGTCCTTCAACTCCTCAAAAGAAAACAATCGAGAGACGGGTGCTCTTTGTGTCCCTAGCTTTGCTGCTTGAGAAATGAACCCTAAAAAAAATAGAGGCAAGGTTATCACTTTAGGCTCTCATGTGCACCACAGACTATGGTTTACACAATCATGATTTAGTCTCTATTCATATATTCTAAACTACAAAATTGACAGAGTGAGTTGGACAAGCATGTCTTGGATTTTGAACAAATGATAAGAAAATAAACTGATCAATGTGGAACTTACTGGCATTTGCAAGGAGCTCAGAGGAAATCCCAGTTGGTGTGTTATCTTGCACATTCTTTAACAATACATGCTGCTCCTGTGTCCTTCTCGAACGGCATCTTTTACACAAGAGTAGAACTCCCAACCCCAAAAGCACCATAACAAGAACAGCTCCACTAATGACAGCAACTACTACTGCTATATCTCTTCCTCTGGATTGTTTACTGCTTATAAGACAGTGCGATCCTTCATGCTGATCTTGGGAATCATGGGATAAACAATTTCCACCAAATTTAACATATCTATTATCTGAAGTACTGTTCAAGCAAGAAGGAAGTTGGCCTATCAACTTGTTACTAGATAAATCAACATACCCTAGTTTGTCACCACAACTTAACTCATCTGGAAGTGACCCACTGAGCATATTAGACCCTAAATTCAAATAACTGATGTTTGGTAAAGAGAACAAGGCAGAGGGAGGAGTTCCACTCAGATGGTTGAAAGATAGATCAAGGTGTTGAAGTTTATGCAACTCACCAAATTGCTCAGGAATCTCTCCTGAGAGCGAGTTATTGCTCAGTAGCACTGTAACCAACTCTTTGGGCATGACTGGTAGTTCAGAATCCAAATGATTTTCTATTATATCCAATAAACGTAGATTGGTTAAAGTACTCAAATCAGGTAATTTGCCAGAAAGCTCATTGTGGGACAGGACAAGATCAGTGAGTGTCTTGATTTTGCTTGCAGAAAAAGGAATCTGACCCTTGAATCCATTACTCTTCAAACTCAAAATGGTGAGGTTTGAAAATGAGTCCAACCAATCAGGGACAGTGTCATTGAAATAATTGGAATCCAGTGTCAAAGTATGAAGCTTAACTAGTCTAGATATCTTAGGTGGAATTGAACCATACATAAAATTTGAGCTCAAATCCAAAAGTTCAAGCGAATATAGCCTATGAATCTTATCAGGAAGTGGTCCCCAAATCCCCAAAGACACTAAGCTAAGAACTTTTAAACTGGTTAACCTCGTCAATGTAGTAACAAAGGAATCAATAGAGAAACTTTCAGATAGTGTCATATTGGGAATTGCAAATCCATGGAACTCACTGACCTTGACAAGCTTATCCCCCATAATTTTGAGCTCAGTGACAAAACTGTCCTGGCATGTGATACTCACATGTGCTGATTTAGGCAAGTTGCAGAGGTCTCCATAGTAATTTTCCCAAGTTTGCAATGAGGAAGGGTACTCCAAAAGCTTCCTTATCTGCAATAAAACTTGGGTCTGGGAGGGATGTAACTCATAAGAGCTTGGAATGAAGAAAACCCATAAAAGAACCACTAGAAGCAGCAAATTCAAATATCCCATTCCACAAGTGTTTGAAGCTGTAGACACTGAAATCAGAGTTTTTAAGGCAAACAGAATCAGACCCACCAAAGATTGTTAAGAAGAATCATGAAAAAGAGAGCTCCACTAGAGAATTCACCTGAAAAAGAACGTACTTTACAGTGACTTGGAAGGAAAATCAAGAAACTAAAACCCCAAATTTAGCCTCAGATGCTCTCCAACGATTCTTGGTTAACCAAATTCGAGAAAACCCACGAAGCAGAAGGAGCTGAAATCCAAGACACTGACAGAAAAACAGAGAAAGAAAATATCTTCCTGAGGAAAAATCAAAAGGGCAAGTTTGCTTTCACGGAAAATAGTAATACTCAAACTAGTTGGTCAAAAACCCATGTAGCAGCAAAACAAGGAAGCATGGAGAACAAAGCAAAGTTCATGAAAGAATATCTCTTTTATGTAAGTAATAAGTTCCAGATAGTTAACAGGAAAAACTTAAAAGATAAACATTGGGAAGATGAATGCAATAAGAAAAGTCGTAGCAATAATGGGTTTTCTTGTTCACCAATGAATGTTTGCGGCAATGAAAGAAAATTGAGGCTATAAATGGAAAGGTAGTTGGAGAAAAGCCGTACAAGACAGTGTCAAGGCATTTATTATTAGTGTCTCTCAGAGGGAAAATAATACCCGTTGCATGATATAACTTCTCCTCTCAGAGAGGTCTCTGTGTGTGTGAGTGACAATTAATGGGGTCGGTTTTTGCCTTGGAGATGACCATTCAGAATTCAAGACTCAAGTGGAAGAGTGAGGAATGATACAAGAATGGAAGGGAAGGCACTTTGTCTTTGTCTCTGTGTGTGTGTGTGTGTGTGTGAGAGAGAGAGAGAGTGTGAGTGGACTTCAGAATTCAAGACTCAAGTGGAAGAGTGAGGAATGATACAAGAATGGAAGGGAAGGCACTTTGTCTTTGTCTCTGTGTGTGTGCGTGTGTGTGTGTGTGAGAGTGTGAGTGGACAGCGTGTGTAACTAAGATACTGGCAATTTTTTTTTGTTCTTGTTTCTTTTTGGCATTGTTTGTTTATCATTGGCTTATTCTCGTGGATGACCCTAGGATTCTTCTCTATTAGCAGGGGTGCCATCACATGTTTTGACCTTTTCAGTTTTTTTTTTTTTTTTTTTCCTCTCCGTTAGATTATTTGATTAGTTTGATATGACTAAAATGACCCTGCTTCTATCATCTTACAGTTAATACCATTTTCCATTATTTTTTTAATCTATCTATCTACCTTACTAATTACAGGATTCCTGTTTGAATTTCATCATTTTACGTACTAAAATATCGTTACACAAAATTTTATTCTCTCTAAAATATTTCTATCTTTTAGTTAAATAATTTTAAATTTAAAAACACAAACAGTTTATAAAAGTAATTTACTATTTTTTAAAAAGTTCTTAAATTTTAGACTTTTCCTTTTCTTTTCCAATCTCACAATATCTATCTCACTTTATATATTTTATAAGACAGATGAGAGTTGAAAAAAAAAATCAAAAGCCAAAATAAAGAATTAGGACACAATCTCTATTTAAACATCATGCACACTAAACCCAAGATAAAAAAATAAAAAAGATATAGAAAAACTTGACTTCATGACTCTCCAAAAGCTACTACTTTTTTATATAACAGGTTTGGGGGATTCAAAATTAGGTTCTTAAAAAAATCTAGAGGTTTTGGAGAATAGAACTAGTTACAAAGCTTGAAATTATCAAATTATGTGTGGGCTCAAATTACTCTTATACGATAAGAAATTATCAATTGTTTCAAAAAATTTCAAGTAGTTAAAAAATGATAAATTTAGTCATTTAACCATTGTTTTAACAATAACGAAACATAACTTATTGTAAAATAAATATTAGTAGTATAATTAAAAATACATAATTTATAGTTTAAGAAAAAAGAGAACAACATTCTTTTAGGTCAATAATGGTAAGAGTAATCTTACATCCATATGGTACGTGTTTTTTTTAATGAAACCATATAGTATGTTTATGAATGTGATTGCAAGCTGCCTAGATAAATGAAGAATGTCGATAAGCATGCAAAGATGTTTGATGTTTTTCAGAAGCAATAAAGACAAGCAGTAGTTTTCGCAATTAATGGAGCTTGAGTACAAAAATGTGGAAGTAGCATCATTTTAGTTTCAACGTTGTATTTTGCAAAACTTTAAAGAGAGAATGAGGAATATGTAACGGGTCCAATTAGAGCATACATTAATTATTCATTTTGGGAAAATTTTTATAGAGAATTGAAAAATCTGTCAAAACAATTAATATTTTTTCATTTTTTCATAAAAAGTTTTCAAAAATAGTTTATTAATGTATGCCTTAAGGGCACATATTAGTAAAACTCATATTTAATTCGCTATAGTAGGTTGTCCAACAATAGCACTCTCATCGTTTAGTTTTTATTTATTTATTTATAAATATGATAGTGTATTGTTGAACATAAGGTCAAGACACTAATTGAATTTTGTTATAGGTGGGTTCGAATTCTAGATTTTTTATTTAACAACAAAAATTTTTACCAATTAAACTAATTGTTCTTATCAAAAAAAATTAAACTAATTGTAACCACTCATCGAATTACATATAAACTTGCAACTTTGATATAAAATATATTAGTCTCTTCATAACTACTATGAGTAAGAAACTCTCATTCTTAGATCTTGACTATTTTATGGATTAAATATTTATTGAATTCCTTTAAATTAGGCAGTAGGGTTATTTTTTAAAATTAAAAGTGGACAAAAAAGATCCTATCTTTGAGGTGATTTTAAAATTATTCATTTATTCAATATACTTTTATATCCTCCATATTTTGACTTTTTATTGAATCACAATTTTTTTTTTTTTTTTAATAATTTGATAGTAAAGAGAGAGGGGATTTGAACCATAAAATTTTCCATGTTAGACACCAAGAAGTACCTACCAACATAGTTATAAGGCTCTTGGCGAATCAATTTCAAATATTTTAAGAAAATTGTTACAAAAAAAAAAATTCATTTTTTTTACTACTTTTTATTATTTCACATAAAAACTATATAAAGACTTTTCTAAAATGATTGATTAACAAAAATTCTATAGGCACCTGTTAACTAGACTTATATAATAATAATTGGTGGGTTCCTCAACTGATTGAATAAAAGATTTAGGGTTCAATCCTTGCTTACATCAAAAATTGATAGTATCTTAGTGTGATGATAAATAGAAAAATCACTAAAAGTAGAAGCCATAAATTAAAACTCTCTCTCTCTCTCTCTCTCTCTATATATATATATAATATAATTGTGTCTTTTCCATTTGATTAATAAAAGGAAAAAAAAATGTTTTTTTTTTTTTGAGAAACAAACATACACACACAAGAGAGAGGAAAATTAGTTCTTACACAAAGGCACATCACAACTCCACTCAAAAGCCTTGGTAACTTTTAAGCGAGGATAGGGCAAGTTATACTACACACAACATACTCTCTTCAGCATATATATAAATATATATATATTTATATATATCATTGGAAGCAGGGGATTTACTGAATGAGGGCTTTAAAGTCCAAAATTCTAATTAATTGGGGGGCCCAGCTGCTCGTTACCGTTAGCCAGCCTGTGTTTGAATGTGAAACCACGTTGTACGAAAGCACCTAGAGTCTAACTTTAGAATCCCATGAAAGTCTGAAAAACTACCATAAAAATTAGAAAAAGTTTAAAACCAAAGGATTAAAAAATAAAGCATCCCATTCCCATGGTGAAATAAGAGAAAAACCATAACCACGCGCACCATTCACAAAGCCAGCAATATGCATCAGATCAGAACAGCCCTTTGTTGCTTGCCTCCAAGTTCAAGTTGTGTATGCATTATTGTGAGTGAGGTGGGTTTTTTACTTCACGCTAAGGCACATATATAATAGAAGTGGGGAAGATCATGACTCATGAGGCTGTTTCCCAGAAAAAGAGGCATGTTGGTTTTGGGAGAGAGGGGGGGGGGGGGGGTACCCTACTATAGCTGGGTGACCTTCGAATTTTCCTTTTCTTTCTGAGTAGATTTGGCATATCTGACTCAGTCAATCCAATCTTTATAATGAAACATTACCAAATATCTTCCATGCACCTTTTGATTTTATATGATTTGCCAGGGTCCACAATGTTTCTAATGTGCCTAGTCTTTTTGGGTGATCATTTTGTTTCATTAAAGCAAGATTGGGTAAGAATTAGGAAGGGAAAAAATAGTTTAGTTATTTTTCATTTAGTGAGTGCAGATTTTTTTTTCCTTTAATTTCTTTATATAATATTCTAACTCCACTCAACACTACTTACAGAGAAATACTATGTCCGTATAAAATAGTTTAGTTATTTTTCATTTCGTGAGTGCAGATTTTTTTTTTCCTTTAATTTCTTTATACAATATTCTAACTCCACTCATCGCTACTTACAAAGAAATAGTATGTCCATAACATTTTTTTTTTATCAACAAACACACAAATATTTGGTTTTGCTCGCACATACGCACCTTATTATATCTGAATCACCCGATAAATTACTATAAGCATTTCTCTTATAATAAAAGAGTTTTATTAACGTAAGTTAATACGTTAGTAAACCATTTGAGTAAACTTTTTATGGAAAAATATAATAGTAGCTAACTTTTTTGATAATTTTTTTAATTTTTCATAAAAAGTTTTTT
The DNA here is from genome assembly GCA_030021035.2 of Notholithocarpus densiflorus. Taxonomy (NCBI): domain Eukaryota; kingdom Viridiplantae; phylum Streptophyta; class Magnoliopsida; order Fagales; family Fagaceae; genus Notholithocarpus; species Notholithocarpus densiflorus. The sequence goes on along the minus strand of JARYZH020000072.1, from coordinate 1,670,045 downwards.
AAAATCGGATCCTAAAATACTGACTGCATGCACAAATTTTTTTATAATATTTTTTCATTTGTTGTAAATTGCAATGATTTACTGTGAGTAAACCAGTTAATATTTAAAAAAATATATATGGTTAAAAAAAAAAAAAAAATCGTGTATGTAACATTATTTCTCTTGTATGGCCTCTGTTAGTCTTAAAGGGCAAACCAATATAACCCAGTAACGGCTCCTCCTAGAAAATAGAATATAAATTCATAAATATTTGACATGATTTATATTCCTTTTTATTTGTTTGTTTATGAGCATAATTGCCATGTTGATTAACACCCCTTTTGACAAATGATTAACATTAATCTGAATGGCTAATCATATGCTAGTCAAGTAACCGAGATCTGTCCTATCATGTGCACAGCACAAACAAGGACAGACATAATGATGAAAGTAAAGTAGTAAACTCTTATTTTCAGGCAAGATATTGCTGCTTTCACTGAAAATTCAACACCTAATACGTATATAAGAAAACAATAACTTTATAGGGAAAAGCAAAAACGAAAACTAATGAGGAGATGAAGAATAGCTAAAAGTACAAAAGAAAAAGACAATGGATGTTGTTTTGAGCAGCACGGACCACGGTTTGAGTGCCATTAATGAACAATCACTATAGGCCAATATACTTGCATTTATCAAACCCAGGCATCAACTGGAGACCCATTTTACATCAACTTATATGACAAATTAGTCTGTAAAATCATCTAAATCCCAATTGTTACCAAATTAAACTGCTATGTTATTCTTCCTGAGGCTATGAACTTTGATGGGCACCAAGTGAATTCACTGGAGGGATCCAGGTTATAGCCAATAGCTCATTGATCATTCCTTCAATTAAAGAATACATGCTCAAGTGAATTGGGCCAGTGAGTGCATCCCCTTCCACTATGTCTTATGCACTCCTGCTCAAACCGAAGCAGCTGCAATTTTGTGGGCTTTAAACTTGGCTAGGTCTAAAAATTAGTGCAATTTCATAATAGAAGGGAATGAACCATTTGACTGGTCTATTTCTATTGTCATTAGTAATGTTTTTGATTTAAATTTGTGTTTTGCTAGTTGTGAGTTTTGCTAAGTTAGAAGATCTCTTTAGCAACTTGTTCTGCTGCTAAATTTTTTGTTGTTTTTAAAGCTAGTTTCTCTTGTAATAATTGCAATCTGCCTCTTGCGGTTCTAAAAACTTGCAGGTGCAATTGTCGTACTACTTTTTACTTATTAATGAAATTGTAGTTTATCAAAAAAAAAAAAAAAATTGCTTGGTGCTAGGGTCATCGGTTAGAATGGTGCCAATTTGTGATTAGCATTCATTTAAATGAAGAACCTATTAAGTTTAAAGTAATTTCGACACATTAATTTGATAAATGACATATAACGCAGTGGAATAACCATAAGTAAAATACATCTATCTCAAAAATAGCATAAGCATGCCTAAGTAAACCCTCAATCCAAAGGCAAAGAAAGAGAAAAACTCTTTGAAGTTTTTATTGATAATAACAAACTTAATACTCGACGTTGTTACAACCTCCAACTTATAAGAAAAATATACACAAACCCTAAACACAAAATTACGCTAGAAAAGGGGAAATTTCCAAAATATAAAAACTTTAAAAAATTACAAAAATTGATGCACTAATAACCCTAGGAAACATCCTTCTCATTTTTTAAAATAGAAAATATCACAAAAAGAAGGGTGAAGCTTGTGTCCAATGCTATTTTGCACTTAACACGATACAATTTGGACAAATGTCAAGTTTTGAATACATGTCAACATCGCAGTTTGTCCAATGCAAAAAAGCACTGGACACAAGCCATATCCCAAAAGAAAATATTACATAAATAACAAAATCACTTAAACATAGACCTAAACAAAGAAATTTGGATGAAAATTGACATAGTCACAAACGGAGGTGATGTGTTTTACTTCCTAAATCGTTTACCTTGCATACCAAATTTCATGCAACTTTGATTTACCTTGCATACCAAACTTCATGCAATTTCGCACTAGTGCTTGGAAATTTCTACTTCTACCATTTTACTATTTGCTCATTTTACATTGGGACTTAGGGCCAGTTTGGGAGTAGAGTAGAGGGTAGTCTCTTGGTTCAAGGAAGGGTATTCCTTCTATATTAGTTCCCTCCGCCTGAATGGAATTCAACCTTTCTTTTTTCTTAGGACCATCAGATGCCGCAAACTTTAGTTTGCATAATCACAAATTTGGGGGTGGGGGTTTCTTTGGACCATTAGATGCTGCAAGATTTAGTTCTATATATATATATATATATATATATGTTTGTGTGCGAGCGCGTTTCTCAATGTACTAGTTTACAAGTACAAGAGGACAAGGTTTCCAATGAAGACGACAGAGACAGCATATAATCTTTGCAGTTTAAGTTCCCTAGCAATCTCACTTAACGGAGACAAGCTGAAATTAAGATATACAAGAATGAGATGTTTAACTAGTGGAGAAAGAAAACAGGGTAATGTGCAAAAAAAAAAATTCATTACAGATCCCTCATGGAGCAAATAATCAATGTGTTTGAGAATACACCATATATACATTTTTAGGCTATTACTCAGTGTTGGTTCCCCATCAAACAATTTTTGCATGAAGTACTTGTACATAAATAACTATATACATATTATACTGCAGCACAGTCCACCATTTATAAACAAATGATACATAAATAAGCCACACAATCATCTAAACACTATCCTGGAGCTGGGGGGAAAAAGCTGATGCCTGAAAGAAAAAATAGTACAAAGGAAACTATATATACAATATAACGGATAAATCATCAGCTCCTTCAAAAGCAATCAAGAAAGTCATACTCCTCAACTATGAAAAGCCTAACATGTATTGTCATTCTCCTCCTCTAACCATACACACTAATATTAGCTTTCTTCAAAATGTATCACCATCACTTCAGTCACCAAGTCACAAATCTCATTTCATGGCAACCTAAACCACTCTGGTCTCCCCATATTGTTCAGATCCAAAATAGAAAACACAAGGAGACTGTGATTCCACTCCAACTTGCTTAACCACTATATTGTGAGCTCACACCAGTTGCCAGCATATTTACAAAGTTCAAGTCTTCTTCCCTCAGATTCAAGCCTCACAATCAATCACTGAATCCCTGAAATCCTATCTTACCCTGGTATGCCTCAATCACTGCAGGGACTTCTTCCATAAATGGAGTCAGAAACTTCTTCTCAAAGTCCTCCTTCCTGTGATTCAATTGCCAAACTAAATCTATATCTTTGCTAACCAGACCTTTAGACATCAAAACTTGCAGAACAGCACATCTGGGAATCATTCTCTTCTCCACACTTATCAGAAATAAATTTGGGCATCTAGCAACATCCAATGACATCAGACCCCCCTTAGTTGTCAAGAAATCAAGCACATCCCGAATCTTCTTCTCTGAACAAATCATTAGCATTGGCTGTACTGTAAATGCCGTAAGAAAGTCATTTTCAGACCAACCAAAGCTCCTAAGAACCTCCTTTTTCTTTTCCCAATTCACTTTGCTTATTAGTGACATTGAACGGACACCCAAAATAAACGAGCGCCTCATTGGGTCAAACCCCATTTCTTTAATTGCACATACAACCTCTTTGAACAAATCGATCCTCAACATAAGCGACTTAGGTTGCATCATCAAGAGCCCTGCAACATGTTTTTCTGGTACTCCATGAGCCCTCAGAGTGGATATATTTGGCACCAAAACCTTCTTAATGTTGCATCGAATCACATGGGACGATTGCTTCAATGCATAGATAAGATTCTCATTGGTATGAATAATCCCCCTAAGAAAATTAATGGTGGGTATTATCTGTTTCTTCAAACTAGACAATAAAATGAATTTGTTTGAACAGATAGTCCTAGGTAAGTCAGGTCCTCTAAGACCCAAGGACTCAAAATAGTCAATCTTGGGTCTTATAGTTTTCTCTGGATGAGCTAAAATCAGAGGTGGGTGTTTAGAAATCAAGCTTGCAATGTCAGCTTTTGTAAACCCATAAGTGTTCAAAAGGTTTAGAAGTAAGTCTGGTTTATCAGTGTACTTAATATTAACAACCTTAGAAGCTGAAGTAGCTTTTTCTAAGGACAACCCACATGAGTTCATGAGGTAAGAGACTGTCAAAGATTGTTTCTCTGTGGAGTTTGAGACAGAACTGAGAAATGGCATTGTCTGGATATAACGAACATAACTGGTTTTTGAATTAAAGACTCTATTTTGCATCAGTGTTTTGCATGTGAAATGAAACATTTTTCTAAGGAAAGATTGGTGGGTTTATAAATTGAAATAGAAAGAAACTACTTACCTGTGGTTTGAGAGGCTGAATTGGAGTTGAAGCTCTGAAAGAAAAACCCTAGAGAAGGAAAACGATTTGTTGGCTCACTGAGTCAATGTTGTGAGCGAGCAAAGATGGAGGAGTGATGACCACTGGCCCAGCTGGGTTGGATTTGGGACAATATCTGGTCCAACCCATTTAGTCAGGCCCATCTCATGGACCTATGCACATTTGTTTGGAAGAGTTTTTGGTCCAATTATTTTGTTTATTATTTAAAAAAATAATAGTACTTAAAAAAATATGAAGCTTTTTAGGTTCGAGTGCTCTTAGGGTATTTATTAATTCCACTAAAAAAAAAGTATTTATTAATGGATTATTTTAAGAAAATTTTAATATCAATTTTAAGGAAAATATAAAAAGCTATCAAAAAATCAATTTTTTTTCTATAAAATATTTCTTAAATCAATAATTTTAGAGCATCTATTAACTTTTCCCAACTTTTTTTTTTTGTCTCACGTTTAGCAAAAAAAATATAATAAAAAAACTACCGAAAAGTACTAAATACCAAATAGACAATGAATATATCGCTTTAACAAGTACTGAAAAAATATAATGAGAATTTCATACGTATTGTGAAAACAATTTGCTAAATCTACCTCGGTTGAGTGTTTAGGGTTTCATTTAGGGTTACCTTTTTCGTTTAAAACATACCATTAGCCTTGACAAATTCTAGGTAATCCCTCTTCACAATGTGTTATGAAGACAATTTGTTTAGACGCCTAATTTGTTATGTCAAATTATTGAATTAACAAAACCTTTGGTAACCATACTTACTACATTACAAAAAGCTTCCATAAACAAGAGTCATGATATACATTAAAAAACCACATTTTGCCGGATATTATTCATTTTAGGAGATTTATTTTTTCTTATTATTAATCTTCTGAGGCACTAAAGACGTGTCCGTGCGCCAATTTTACGGTAGAATTGTGTGATATGTGTTGGAGATCATGTCCCAAAAAAAAAAAAAAAAAGAGCAAAATTTTTTATTATAAGTTTAATTTTATAATTTCAACCATAAGGTTTTGGAGGAAATTATAAACTGTAGTGTACATTTCAAAGACAGTACAAAAGGCTGTCACAGTACAAAGAATTGAAAGAAATATCTTGTTAATAGTTTAATATAGTTTTAGGGTCTGATTGTGATTCGCTTATTTTACTGAAACTGAAAATTTTTTGCTAAAAATATTATAGCAAAATAAGCTAAAAGCTAGCTGATTGTTTTTTTACTGAAAATACTGTAGAAAAAAAGCTAAAAGTGTTGAAAGCATTGTAGAAAAAAATTTATGTGTAATTTTAACCCTATTTTAATGCTTGAATATGCAAAGTGACTTCCAAATATGAAAGACAAATATTTAACAACAACAACAATAATAATAACTAATTTTTTTTATCTTAACTATAATTTACTATCAAGTTTGTTATATCATAATTATGATATATATTTCATGAAAGCCATCGATTAGAGTTACCAAAAAAATACCATAATGTTAATGGTAATTATAATAACAAGTTTTTAGATTTGGACAAAAAAAAAATACCATAATATGAATGGTAATTATAACATTAGTAACAAAGGAAGTCCTACGATGGAAGAATCTCACATATCGATGCTGATATTGTTCCGAACCACTTTCATCTCAGGTTCATCTAAAGAAGAGATCACATGTGTCATTTCATTGTAATAACTTTCCTCGCTACTTTCACATTTGTCTCGTCTAGAAAGCTCTTGTCCAATATCATTGTCTTCACGTGCTTTAATAAAATTACGAAGAACCATTGTAGCAACAATAATGCGTTCTTGAATGCGCAAATCATAGCTGAGCATATCTTTCAAAATTCTCCATCTATTCTTCCAAACACCAAAAGTTCGCTCTATGACAAAACGAAGTGATGAATGGATATAATTAAATTTCTTCTCAGAATTTTGTGCTGTTCAACCTTGTTGAAAATCGGGGAGGCGGTACTTCTTCCCCTTAAATGGTGCAAGGAACCCTTTCTTCATATGGTACACTGAATCAACAAGATAATATTTTCCTACAAATGAGAATGTTTATTACATTAGCATTTTTAGTACATAACACATACTTTAATACATTAATTAAAACTCAACAATACAAATCAAGTTGAGGTTTTGGGAAGTTATCACTCTTATTATTGAGGCAACTTAAAAATATTCTTGTGTCATGTGCTGACCCTTCCCATCCAACACATGTAAAAGTGAATTTCATGTCAAAATCACAAGCACAAATGCAATTGATTGTTGGCTCCCCTTTCCTTCCTATGTATGTATGTTGCTTATGAACTGGTAAGATCATAGGGACATGAACCCTATCAATCAAACCAATGCAATCCTAATCATTGCCATAAAAATACCATGTGAAATTTGCAACGTGTTTTCATCATAAAGATAAATTGAATAAAATTAAATCAAGATACCAAAATAACAAAGTACTTGAAATGTGGCCAATATCTATTAGAACTGAGAATATGTTGTGGCACATTAAGAAATGCAGGATTAGCATGCTTGATAATGTCTTGTGACATAACATTGCCTAACAATGTAACTACCATTTTTATGTGTCGACTTATTGTCTCACCCCAAATGCTGAAATTTATCCTAAAACATTCTATTACACATGCCATGACCAAATACCACCAATGTAGTTGCCACAGACTCTTTCAAGTGAATTCCTTTGCTACCCTCATATCCATATTGAGTGCTCAATGTATTACACAATTCTCCAAAAACATGGTGTGATACTCTAAATACATTGCGACATTTCCGCTCATTCTCATGTAAAATATGTTGTACCCATTCATACCTTGTTTATACATTTGTATGCATTGGTACTTTGTTCATATATGTCTTGATGTAAACTATGACACTTGCATACCCAGCTAAATATATTGCGTGTACAAGCTCATTACTTATTTCAAAACTCATTTCCCTGCATATATGTAGTAACATAAACCAAACTGTACATATAAAAATTACTCAAGCAACAAAAGTTCATATTATTGTTAAAAATCAGTAACACAGAACAGACTCAAAATATTGTCTACACTGTTTTCTACACCAAACTATATTGTTTATTCAATACAAGTCAGCTCATATTTTCTACATATTATTATCAAATATTTTCTACACTGTTTATTCAAATCTGTCCCAAAACAGCATCTAGCTACCATCCTACTTGTTCTGCCGTAGCATAAGCATATATGTTAATTAGAGACCCGAATATTTCAATACCACATGCATATATGTGATTCCAATTTTGAATTCCTATAATCATATATGTGATTCCAAATATCTGATTCCATAAGCATCAAGTAACAATCATCAAGTAACAATAAGCAATTTTGAATATCTGATTCCAATAAGCATATATGTGATTCCAATTTTGAATTCCTATAATCATCAAGTAAAAATCAGCTAAAACACAAGAAAAATCCAAATATCTAACAATCGGGCTGTTCACATAAAACATAAAACATAAGTAAGACTAAAACATAAGTTCTTAACCCATTCCAGAATTAAATAAAATATAAGTTCTTAACCCCACAACATGTTTTTAAGCAATACTAATAAAAGACAAACGCCCCAGTTACATAACACAAACATGACCATTCCAATCAACCCCTTCAATACAAGTACAGTTCACCAAAGATCAAGCCTTTTTTTCGTACTGTTTCTCTAGCCAAAGCAATTGGAACATTTTATCATACTTATTTGCTGCAAACATGTACATCGCACTTTGATTTTCCATGAAAAATAAGGAATTGAATATATGGTGGCGATGACGCGATTGCACCCCAGGAAGACTCAACACCATTTCCATAACTTCTTGAACCTCAATAGCTGCTGCGGAAGTAAATGGTGCACGACTACTTACACTTTTACTTTCAATGATGACATCTGTCATGCTCTTCAAAGTGTCAGACATTTCTTGCACAACTGAATGCTTTTTATCACGCCTCTTGTGAATTCCTTTGAAGAGTTGGACATTTCTTGCCAAGCCTTTCCCCTTATTGATTTCCGGTCCTGCTCTCAACACTAGTGGGCAGTCAACATCCATTGGGTCAACGACCACAGGGGACTGACATTAGGGGTTAACAAATTCTTTGCTATCAAAAGAGTCCCCAGAACAGTTGGTGCTTTCCTTTGGTATTTGACTATTTGGGGTCCATGCATGTTTTCCTGTTGCAACAGTGCCTTCAAACATGATTTCCATAACCCGTGCATTCGGCAACCCTTTTGTACGAAACATTTTTGCTTTTGGACATTCCTACATGTTTACAAACAATAGTTATGGTACTATTTCTTAGTTGCAAAAAATTAAGGTTGTCAACATTCTCTAAAGTAAACTAACCTTGAGCTTTCCTTCCCACCATTCATCACTTGCATCAATTTTTCCAGTGTCAGGATCATAACCCAACCCAATCTCAAAAAGCTGCTTCCATACCTTCCATACACCTCTTAGATGATCCCATTTGTTTTTAACTTGCAGCTGACTCACTACTTTGTTAATCAGCTTCAATTGCTTTATCACTCCGTCATACCCTTCATTTTTCAAAAATCCTCCGCTCCTATTGCCTGCTAGGACTTGAGCTACACACAAATCACAAAAGGCTTTTTAGTTCTATTGGATCTTTCCACTCTGTTCGATCATCTTTTTGTTCAGCATTCTTCGATTTCCCCTTAACCATTTTGGCTACAAATAAATTCTATGCTCATAAGCATCATTTCATATAGTTCATATGCTAAAAAAATTACTGGTATAAAACACATACACCTTGTTTTATACCTTCCAAGCCATGTTCCATTAAACCTTCCTAATTAGAATCTTATCGTTGTGTGTAAATTTTCATTATTGCACATTCATTTAAATAACAGCCCAAGTTTTAAACATTGTGTACATAAGTCTCTCAAGAAAAAAATAAACATTGTGTACATAAAGACATGCAACAAACAAAAGTAACAATTTAACAAAGTTATAATTGTGTAATTGTTAAGATCATCATCAAAGAGTTACCTACTATGGAGCTGTTCCTGCTGATGTGTGAACTGTTACTGCTGTTGTGAGGACTGTGGAGCTGTTTCTGCTACTGTGGAGATGTTACTGTTGTAGTATGAACTGTAGAGCTAAACTGTGGAACTGTTACTGGTTTAGTGTGTACTATGGTCTTATAGACTGAGTTTAAGGGATGAAAAATCTATGGGCCCTTCACAAGACCAGCAAAACTGCATAGAAAGAACAGGGCACATTCAACTTTTTTTTTTCCTAGGGAAGTAAATGTATTAAAGAAGAAAACACAGACTGCACATACAGAAAATACACACACACACAGACTGCACCTCATAATTTTCTCCAAAGTATCAAAATCACAGACTACACCTCATAATTTGATCCTCCATATTTCTCTAAATCCAACTACAATTCTCCATTTGCAAAAAGCCCCTTCCTACCTATTATCTGTTGGAGAATCTTTCCTTCCTGTGATGACTGATGATTAAGCCTTTAGCTGCACGCTGCAAAATGAATCTTCAAATCCCCAAATTATCAATATCTGTCAATCCAAATGCAATTTTTGCAGAGCCTATAGTAAATGTAGATACCAAACTCAAATTCTTCAAGCTAGACAAAGCCATGAATAGATTTCATTTTAACCAGCAACCAAAACTCAAATCATTTGAACATAGCTATGTTGCAGATGTGCTTATAATATGATCTTTCATAAAGAGATGGTACTCATACCCAACTAAATGCAATTGAGTCCTGCATTGTAGCAAAAGAATTTGATTGACATATTGAGAAACATCTCTAACCGCCTCAAATTCGAGCGAATCAACTAACCAAACAATAACAGAGCTTGATATATTTCTAGCATCTATCATGTTAGCACCCCACAACCACCCATCAAAGCCAATATCTGCCTTTGGCTTCTCAAATTAATGAGCCAAAATATATAGAAGCAAGAAACCATGTATAAAACTGAAGGCATCTAGAGGACACAAATTAATGAAAAAAGAATGAACAAATTTTCATTGAATTTTTCATTTGCAGGTGTAACAACTAACAAATCAAAGAATATTGTTGGTCTTCTCTGTCAAGAATAAGCAAGAATCTATTTAAAACAAAAGATTCTAAAGGAAAATAAAGTCAATATTTGAGATTCATAATCTTTAACAAACTAATAAATCACAATATTTGACATTCATAATTGTCAAAGTATACCCATCATAATCATCAAAGAATACCCAAAAAATTGATCTCTAATCTTTAAACATCAAAGTATGCTCATCATAATTATCAAAGTATACCCATCATAATCATCAAACAAACCCTAAAAATTCAGCCACACCCAACAAAAGGGAAAACACATTAATAAATATAAAAAATTTAAATACAACTCACTGACACATCGGCTGATCTCCCTCACAGTGGCAGCATCGATTTCTTTGTCTTTCTCGATCTCTCACAGCCTCTAATATCACTAGTAGGGGTTTGTCCAAATAAAGGAAGAAAAGAGTGGCAGACAGATGTGAAGCAGATATTTGGATTGTTGGTGGATAGATGTAAAATTGAAGAGCATTGAAGATGAAGAAGTTGTGGCATTGATGAGGAGAGAGTCGGGCTGTGGAAATTGAAGAGCTGAGATCTTGCAAGATACGCATTGCTGGGCTGAAGAGAAAGGGAAAAATTTAAAATATTACTGTTGCTAAACGGTTCATATTGGGCAAAATAAGGTGGCTTTTTTTTACACAGTGAATGGGCCCCATGGTGAAAAGGGACCCACTTGATGCTAAAAAATAAGTTAAACGCAGAATATGCTAGAGAAATCAGTAATGCCAAATGCACGCTTAATATCCGCTTTCTTTTTGGATAAGATGGCAAGCAGAAACTATATATAATAAAAGTATAACGCTGTTGCAACTTAAAAATTACCCCTTTTTTTGTGTATGCGCGTCTATGTAGGACACATTTTTTTTATTGGTAAGTTCCACACTTCCACACACACCCGATGGCTGATGGGTTTTGAATCCATGACCTCACTCTCCGCCTATCTCCTATAAATGGAGAAGCCTAGAAGGTGCCAATTGAGCTAGAGCTCATTAATGTCTATGTACTACACAATTGTGTTTCACTCCCAAGAAAACAACTGAAAAACCAAGATATAAAGGCAGCACAAAAAGATCTCAAACTTTATTAGTATTTACTTGCTCCTTACATAATAAAAGGAAAAAATATTATCAGAAATGAGAGGCTACATGAACAGAGAGTGAGTTAAAAGAAATCCATCCAAGAAATGAGGCAACTAATTATCAATAGTACCAGTTAAACCAAAAATCATATGCTGAACACATGTAAGTTCCAAAATCTAGCATAAAGATCAATAGATTATGCATCATGTCCGTAAAGAACAAAAATTTTGGTTCTCCAAGTCAAAGTCAGTAATGGAAACACCATTGTAACTAGTAATTATGATATAATCTAAACACTACAGTGTATCTGTAAGCTCTTATTATTATATCTTTTTTTTTTTTTTTTAATGATAAGTAAGCTCTTATATCAAATTAAGTAATTAACCAATTATTTTTCTGTCCTTTTTTTGGGGTGGTGGGTGGGCGTTTCCCCAAGGGGGGTGATCTTTGGACCATCAGATGCTCAAGCTTTAGTTTTAATAATTTAAATATATATATATATATATGTTTGTAAATGTATTAGTTTATAAGTACAAGAGTAGAAACACAACAGGGCAAGGTTTCCCACGAAGATGACAGAGACAGCATATAATCTTTGCAGATTAAGTTCCTTGCAATCTCAGTTAATTGAGACAAGCTGAAATTAAGATATACGAGGAAGAAATGTTTAACCAATGGAGTGATTGTTCTGAAGAAAAAACTATATACATATTATACCGTAGCATGGTCCACAATTCCTAAACAAATGTTGAATAAAAAAGCCACACCATCATCTAAAGACTCTAAACACTATCCTGAAGCTTGATAAAAAAAACGCTAATGCAAAGAAAAATAGTACAAAGGAAACTATACCATATAACTGGTAAATCATAAGCTCATTCAAAAGCAATCAAGAAAGTTATAGTCCTCACCTATGAAAGGCCTAGCATGTATTGTCTTTCTCTGCCACTAACCATACGCTAACATTAGCTATCTTCAAAATTTATCACCATCATCACTGTCACCATGTGACAAGCCTTATTTCATGGCAAGCTAAACCAATCTGGTCTCACCATATTGTTGAAATCCAAAATAGAAAACACAAGGAGACTGTGGTTCCAATCCAACCTGCTTAACCACTATATTGTGAATTTGTGAGCCCACACCTGTTGCCAGCATGTTTACATAGTTCAGGGCTTCTTCCCTCAGATTCAAGCCTCACAATCAATCACTGAATCCCTGAAATCCCATCTTACCCTGGTATGCCTCAATCACTGCAGGGACTTCTTCCATAAATGGAGTCAGAAACTTCTTCTCAAAGTAATCCTTCCCATAATTCAAATTCCGAACTAAATCTATATCTTTGCTGACCAGACCTTTAGACATCAAAACTTGCAGAACTGCACATCTGGGACTCATTCTCTTCTCCACACTCATCAGAAATAAATATGGGCATCTAGTAACATCCGATGGCATCAGACCTGCCTTAGTTGTCAAGAAAACCAGCACATTCCGAATTTTCTTCTCTGAACAAATCATTAGCCTTGGCTGTAATCTAAATGCCAAAAGAAAGTCATTTTCAGACCAACCAAAGCTCCTAAGAACCTCCTTTTTCTTTTCCCAAGTAACTTTGCTTGTTACTGACATTGAACGGACAGCCAAAACAAACGAGTTTCTCATTGGGTCAAAACCCATTTCTCTAATTGCACAAACAACCTCTTTGAACAAATCAGCCCTCAACTTAAGTGACCTAGGATGCATCATCAAGAGATTTGCAACATGTTTTTCTGGCACTCCATGAGCCCTCAGAGTGGATACATTTGGCTCCATAACATTCTTAATATTGGCTTGAAACGCATAATATTGCTTCAATGCAAAAATAAGGTTCTCATTGGTATGAATAACCCCCCTAAGAAAATTAACGGAGGGTATTATATGTTCCTTTAGACTACACAATAAAATGTATTTGTTTGAAGAGAGAATCATAGGTAGGTCAGTTCCTGTAATACCCAAGGACTCAAAATACTCAATCTTGGGTCTTATAGTTTTCTCTGGATGAGCTAAAATCAGAGGTGGGTGTTTAGAAATCAAGCTTGCAATGTGACCTTTTTTAAAGCCATGAGTGCTCAAAAGCTTAAGAAGTAAGTCTGGCTGGTCTGTGCATTTAATGTTGACAACTTTAGAAGCTGAAATAGCTTGTTCTAAGGACAACCCACATGAGTTGATGAGGTAAGAGACTGTCAAAGGTTGTTTCTCTGTGGGGTTTGAAACAGAACTGAGAAATGGCATGGTATGGATATAACAAACATAACTGGTTTTTGAATTTACAATTCTGTTTTGTATCAGCGTTTTGCATATGAAATGAAACATTTTTTTTTTCTTTCTGAGAAAAGATTTGCGGGTTTGTAAATTGTATTAAAAGAAACTTACCTGTGGTTTGAGAGGCTGAATTGGTGTTGATTGAAGCCCTGAGAGAAAAACCCTAGAGAGAGGAAAACTATTTGTTGGCTCACTCACTGACACTGAGTCATTGTTGCGAGCGAGCTATGGCAGAGAGGAGTGATGGTCAAGACAATTTGTAAGGGCAAATTTTGTTGCCTTCGTAAGTTTGAAAGTCAAATCCTTAAAAGCCCATACCTTTCCTCAAATTATCCACTTTAGAAGAAAATTTTTTTTTTTTATATTATTATCTTATATAATTTTTATAGTTCTTGAGATCCTATTTTGACAATGTAAAATAATTTTATGATAAAATTGTGTGATATGTAGAACCTGTTTGGATACCGTTTATTTGCTAAAAACTGAAAATTTATTGTTAAAAACACTGTAACAAAATATTTTTTAAACAATCAAGCGTTTTGTGCAACTTGGTTGGTCCATGAACAATGTCATGAGATTAGCCAAACGCAAACGCGGAAACCATAGTACGCAAACGCACACGTAAAGTAGATGATAATAATTTGATAGTTAAGTAAAGGAAAATTGAATCTTAAACGTATTTATTATTGAAAATATCAAAAATTGCAAGTCGAACTATAAAGCTCTTGGCCCAAAAAAAAATTTTCCTACGTAATGGTTCGTGTAAGTTTAATTCCAGCCATAAGGTTTTTTTGTTTTTTTTGACGGGGGGGGGGGGGGGGGGGTGTGTGTGGAGGGTGGGTGTGGAAGTAATAAATTATACTAGTACATTCTAAAAGGCAATGTCACAGCGCAATGAATTATATTATCTTTTTAGTATGACATAGTTTTAAAATTTAAATACAACTTAGTAGATACTCACTTCTATAGTTTCTCCACACAAAAAAAAAAAAAAAAAAAAAAAACTCATATATGTTGATGCAATTAATCATATGGTGAGGCAATCCATTAAACACGTACAAACAAAGGGAAAAGTTGGAGTGGTACTAGTGTGATGCTAACCTTTTTTTTGAGAAAGAAGTGTGATGCTAACCTAAATCACTATGTTGCTTTACTTAGAAAAGGATTATGAGGATCATAACCAAACTGATTATGATTCTCGCTATACTTATGCTTGGTGGAAGTGGAACTTCCCTTACACAGAATGATTATTATTATTTTTTGACCAAAAAAAAAAGAGTAAAGAAAAAAAGAAGCTTTATTCGGGGTCTATTAATACTGGGCGTTCCCTTGTTTTCTGCCGTTTTCATCATTGCAATAATGCTGCTTGAATAGAAAGGATCATCATGAATACCGCAGATTATTCTCAACGAGTGCTGTTGCAAAGTTTTGAAGTTTTAGGGTGTACATTGCAAGTACCTAGGGTGGATAAATGCGATCAACCTCACTGGTTTTTATTGTTTTTTAACTTCAAAAACTCAGCCAAACACACTTTTTTTTTTTTTTTTTGCGGGCCACTGAGTTTGAAAACTGAGTTTTGAGTTAAAATTATGCTCAAACCAAACACCCTCTAATTAAGTTTTCGTTCTTTTTGTTGCTATTGGATTAAGCTAATTATTGACTCTCATTTGCCGAAATGTCGACCACAAACAAAGGATGGCTTGGCCTGGTTCCCAAGGTTAGAGCATTCTCTATTATAAGCCTATTCTAATCAAAACTGAACTAGTGGATCCTCTTTCGCCTATCGGCCGGCTTTAAGCAATTTAAAAAAAAAATTAGAACCATCAAATTGTAATCTTGGAAGAACTATTTATCCCACAAAATGGAAAAAGGGGGGGAAAATCTTGGGACTTATTAATAAACAAAAATGTCACAATAAGGTAACTCTATCATGCACAAAGAGATAATGTTCATTGCTTACCCTTCAAAAGAGGGGAATGGTATACATTCTGCAAGAGATAACCCATCCTTATATTCTTCAAAGAAGAAAGGTTAGAAAACATTTTAAGTACCAAGGATACACTTCCTTAAGTTGGATGCATCATTGCCATTGTGAGGACGAGAATTCCCATGAACAGGAATAATTTTTGGTTTGCCAGCAATGTCACCATTTCCATCTTGGTGTGATCCTGAACCTTGATCTGCTCCGCCACCTTCATGTCCGCCGCTACCTCCGTGTCCACCACCTCCATGCCCTCCTCCACCGCCACCTTTGGCAGCAGCAGATGTAATCATAAGGGTCAGAATCAGGAGCACAATTACAAGTTTCATGACCATGTTAGGTGCCAACTTAGGCCTCATCTCTTCAACTGCATGCACACACATGAATGGGCATAAAATGATGATCCTCTTCAAATCTTAACAGATGCAATTCATACAGATGCGACTCACTTCAGAAAACATAAAATCCTAAAATAGAAGTGATTTTGTATGGCAGTATTTTCAGTTGGGATTTAAGAAGAGTGATATTAAACTGAGAGTTCTTTTTATATTACAACAAAGGAGGAATCTCAAATTATATTCATAGGACTCAGGTTATATTCTCGTTTTATAATCACATAAGAGAATTTTAAATTTTTTTTTTTTTTTTTTGAACCGTTAACTTTTATTCCACGCAAGAATTATTATAAATCAACTAATTAGAGAATATAGACAATTCATGAATCACGACAACTCCACGCATGCACGTAGTATCTATGGCACCTTGTATCATTTAACTTCTGTCCTACACTGTAATGCATTCTATTGTCTTAATGTATTATATTTAACCAAAATTTTCCCCCAAAACCAATTTAGAAGAATCTCGTCTAACCCACTACATGGTGATTTATAAAACAATTTGCATATACTGTTTCAATAAGTTACATAATTTCTTATACTAGTCATATGACTCAAAAGTACATAAAAATAACTTTTTTAACCACCACGTAGTGGGTTAGAGTAATTCACCTCCAAATTGATTTAGAGATTAACATTTTTCATTATATTGTTTTCTTATGAGTGAGAGAGGGGATCAAACCCAGGTTTTCTTTGATAGAAGAACGGGGCAATATTACTAAATTACAAGGTTCCTGAAAAAATGGATAATATCATAATATAACCTTTTTTATTTTTTATTTTTTAAAGAAGAAGGTGTAGTCGTGTAGGCGTATAGCAAAGAAAATCTATATTTAGGGGGCTTGTCCAGATGGCAAACACCATTTTTTTCTCCTTATATTTTGCTCCATTTTTCAATATATATATATATATATATTTATGTATACACATATATATGGGGTTCTTGAGATCGCAATGGATTTAAACTCAAGTTTTTCTAGAAAAACAGGGCAATATCACTAAATATTAAGGTTCTTGACAGCTCATAGTACTAAATTATTTAAACCTGCAGATTATAAGAATGTCTTTAAAGAGTGTGTTAACGCACATGTATTTTGGGCTAGGGTTTTTAACTGCCATAATTGTGACGAAATGCCTAACTTCCCACAAGGCAGGCAAGTTAGGAACTCAAAATTTAGAAACCAAAAGAAAGCTAAAGATGTCACCAAATAATCGTATAAAAAGAATTATCCTAATATATATGTTTCCGTACATGTCGCTAGGAAAATCAATCATCTTGGTTTTCACACTATTTCGACCACCTGGCTAGTGCCATAGCAATTTTAGTAAAGCAAGAGATAATGGTTTTAATTTGAGAAAAAACTAGATAATATTTCAAAAGACTAACATTTGTGATAATTTTTCTGATTGAAACAACTATCAACCTAATCAACATATATCATATATGTGCCTGTCAACAATTACTCAAAAGGCTTCCTAACTGATAAGGATAATTTCCCACATAATTCAAAGACTCAAAAAAATAATAATAGATCATAAAATTATATCATATGTTATATAATTAAAATTATGTTAAAAGTCATTGTTGTGCCAAGTCACTATCAACTTCCAACAACAATTGTGTGGACATAACACACTTACCCTTTTTTTTTTGCTATGATATTAGTGTATCCCATGTGCACAACAAAAGCAAGACAATTCACAAATTTTTTTCATATTTTCCAAGCACCACCACAAGTTCTATGTGTTAGGTCACAATTTAATTAGTTTTTGTTTTTTATCTCTACTCTAACATAATTTATGTGTATGTGTAACATTCTTTCTTAAAGACTTGGACTCCAATCCTTGCCCCTCACAAGCACCAATATTTATGAAGTGACCATCACACTAGGGTGCGCGGTGATACAATTTAATTATTTTTGGTCTTGTGTAAATTAAGAAAATCAATTAAGAATTTTAACCAATTACTAAGCCAAAAAAATCAATCATATATAAGAACATAAATATTTACATAAAAAACACTTTCTCATTAAAGGGAAAAAAATATGACAAATTTCGAATAAATCCACTATTATAAAATTAATTACAATATCTTCTTTAAAATAATATATTCTCTAAGAACTAATAAAAACTCACCTGTATTGTCACTTACTTTGGATTTATCTTTCTTTCTCTTTTTTTTTTCTTTTTTTTTTTTTTCTTTTCCACGCAGAGATCCTTTGTTGTGACTCTATCTCTCTCTCTCTCCCTCTTTCTTTTGCGTCACCGCACACCATTTAAAACCACAGAAACCATTACTTTTATATAAAATACCTAACCGACTCAAAGCTTCTAATCCTTAATTAATTATTGAACAAAGATTCTCACAATCATAACTACTTAATACAATTCCTATTAGAATAGGTAATTCTACGGCTTGAGTTCTTGACCGCTACACTTGCTCATTAGAGCCATGATCATGTGTGGGCTGGACTAAAGGTATAATTATATTATACATACACCTCAGCACTACGTACTCCAAATTAAGGTTTGCCAATATGTAGGAACCACATGCAATACGTTCATATACCAAGTTTTTGTTTAATGGAGGATAGGGGTTTGGTGTGTGGTTTATATACTTTACCTAGTAAGCCTTACCCTAATAATGAGTCTCACGTCTACTAGACACACAATGTTTTAATGAGAGTTAGAGAAATTTTCAGTTGAGCTTTCCGTCAAATTACTTCGAGTTTTTTTGCCTTTTGATTTTCTATTCCACAAGGTTTCTGATCAAAAGCTCTTTTCTCGTTACGATTAATTTTCAAAATCATGTGCTGGAAAGTATGATTTACTTTCCTCAAATTGGAGACAAATATCAAGGAATTAATTGTAAAGAGTAAATCAAGAGATTGTAATAATCAATTATATTGAGAACTGACTTGTTTTTAAATTTTGTAAATCCTATTATAAATATGTTATTTATTGTAATATGTTACCATTAATCAAGTCAATACAAGATGTAGCAAATTGGCCTTTGTTAACGTGGACATAGGTCTTAGTAATATCTTTTGTTCTTTCTTTCTTGTATCTTTCTTTATTTTGCATGCTATTTCAAACTCTTACATCATGATCCATTAATTCATCAATATTTACTCATCTACCAATAGATGTCCTCGATCACCCCTATGGCCCTATGCAATTTTCGATTGGGTGAGTCGCTACTCGCTAAGCTAGCCTTAAATCAATTAAAAACTCCCCAAATGGCACAGCCTTCATAAAAGTTGGTCAAAACCATTTTTAATTCAGACCCACTATTAAGCAAAAACTCATTGAAACAAATCCTATAGCCAAACCCAGTTTTCAATTTCATAAAGGTACCTAAAGGCTAAAGCTCAACCTTGGTTTGCATCTCTATCCCAAAAAAAAAACCTTATAAACTTGGTTTGCATCAACCTATGGACAGGTCCAATCATTTCATATTTTATCTCAAAAACTACGGCACACAGTTACTGATTTACATATTCGATCAGTGAAAAAATGTAGCAGCAAAAAGACAAAGATATATTTTTATTTCTTTTATTTATTTATTTTGGTGGGATATTTCTTTTTATTTTATTTCTATTTCAGAATATTTTTTTTAAATAATAATTTTAATACAATTTAATCATTTTTTATTGAAAAGAGAAATTTTAAATCTAGATTATCCGTCACTATCCCGAAAAATAAAAAACAAACAAACAAGCTTTTGACTATCATCACTAATTAATGTCTTTAGTGAAAGTAAGAACATATCTCAAAATTAAATATGCTTAATAAACTCAAATTTCAAATGTTCAACACCACTAAAAGGACTTAAAATTTACCTGCCTCCAAAAATATTTCTTAGATTCTTGACTCCTCTCCTATTCATTCAGAAAAAAAGAAAGTCCTCGAATGAATCTCCAAATTGCTTCTCTTGATACGTTTTCTTCAATTTCCGGATCAAACAAAGGGGCTAGAGTTGGCTTGATAATAAGAATTGAAAATTTGAAACCACTATATATAATAAAGTGGGTCTATATTTTTCACACACCACGTTGATGATATCCTATAACTCCTAAGTAAGTAATCATGCACGTAGAACAAGATTCTGGGTTGAAACCTAAGGAAGCTATAGACAACATTGAGAAGAGTAAGCTAAGTAAAGAAAGGTTTGCTTTGGTGTCTAACTCTGAATCTGTACTCTCAAGTCTCATGAAATGAGTTGGGGCAGATGGAAGTATTCAACATTTGATTCCTTATGTTTTGTGCTTTTTGTGGTCTAATCTTCTATCTTTCCTTAACCAGTGGAGAGGATCCTTTTGTGAACGTTCTAGTCCTGGATTGCAGCCTTCTCTTTCTCACTTTTTTTTTATTCTTTCTCTTTTACTTTTTCAGACCCCTGAAATTGAGCCCCTTTTTTTTTTAATAGTTTAATATGCCTTTGAAAGAACTTATTTAATTTTTATTATTCTATTTTGTTATCTTGAAAAATATGATCCTTTGAAAATTTTCATATTCTTTCTTTTGGGGAAAATAAGCTACAAGAGTTTTGTAGTTTTGAATTATATGTGTTCACACTTGTTCTCACTTCAGGCATTTTGCATATGATTTGGAGGTATGATTAAGGGTTTAAATTGATATGATTTTAAAATTGAATGGTTTGGTCTGAAACTAATAAAACCATATACATTCAATTTGTAACAATTTAGGATTTGATTTGAAAGTTTTGAAAGCTACAAGGGTCTTGTAGTTTCCTATTATATATTCTCCTCATAGGTTCGAGTGAATCGAGTCCTATCAATTTAAGACTTATACATTTTGACTTATATTGTAGGTTTTTTTTTTTTTTTTTTTTTTTTTTTGAGAGAAATTTTTTGGAAATTTGATTAAGGGTTTAAATTGATATGATTTTAAAACTGAATGATTTGTTCTGAAACTAATAAAACAGTATACATTCAATTTGTAATAGTTTAGGATTTAATTTAAAATTCTTAAAATTATTGAGTTACCACATACCACCCTTAAAGTATAATATTTAAAAAATAATTTGTCCTATCTCAAAAAATATAGGAGTATATAAAAAGTATGTGTGCAGAACCTTTTTTTTTAGAGAAATGATATGTCTACAACATTTCTACAACATTTTTACAACAAATCCTAAGTGGCAGGTTGTTATTGTTGGGGCAAAAAAGTAATCTTAGTGTTAGTTTCAAATTTGAACCAATAACAACTAACAACCTGTTATTTGTTGTAAAAATGTTGTAAAAATGTTGTAGACGTAGCATCTCTCTTTTTTTTAATTAGAAACAAAAGGGTCATTTCATTAATTCAATTGTGAGAAATTTTAATTTTCCTCAAAAAAAAAAAAAAATTTGTGAGAAATTTTAAAGATCTTCCTTAAGAATAATATCAGCCATACAAATATACAATCCAGATTTTATTTCTGGTCATTGGGTTGGGTCCACCTCAAGTGTCTGACCGTTATTCCTTTTTTCTTTATTGGGCTACAAAACAAGGAGTATCAACCTGTTTCTCTTGATTTTTCGAAGGTGCTTCCCCCATGGCCCACGGCCCACTCCTGGATCATCTATTCATTATTGTGGTAAATTTTTTAGTGTCGGTTGTATAAACAATTGGAAAATGGTATTTTGAGTTTAAAATAAACATTAAAAAAAGTTATGAGAAATTGTAATTGTAAAATAGAGTTTTAAGGGGTGTTTGATACATGTGTTTGAAAACATGTGTTTTGTTGTTTGAAAACATGTGTGAAAATACGTGTGGGTAAAAAAGTGTGTGAAAATGCATGTAATGTTGTTTAAAAACTAAAAACATGTGTTAGAGTTTGTCTACCAAATAGCCCCTTAGGTTTTAAAAACACTATTTTAAGTTTCCAAAATACCTAACCAAACAGACCCTAGTATCCAATCGTTTACGATGATACTGATACTTACGAATCATATGATAAAAGAGAATGACAATATTCCCACCCAAAAAAAAAGAAAAGAGAAGGATAATATATTCGGTGCCTTTACACAAGACAATTTCTTCCATAAATTTATATCTATTACCTAATTAATAATTTTACATTATTTATGATATTGTAGGATGTTAGGAGCTTGGTGATAAAAAATTTAATAACTCAAAAAACTACTTTATCAATTTTAACAAATCACTTACAATACACTCAACATCAAAGGTTCTATTTTTTAACCACTTTATTTAGTTATTTTTTCTTTATTCTTTTTTTATTATTTTTTTTATCACTTTGTGCTAACCCCCACGAAATAAAATAAATTTTTTTTATCACCTTATGGCAATTTACAATAGCTAGTTTGTATAAATTTTTAACTTTACCACCACCAATTTTACAGGATTTTTTAGTGTTTTAGGTGCTTTTTCTTTTATATACCTCCAATGTGAATGCTCTACACATGACTGTCATTCTTTTTTTTTTTTTCTTTTTTTTTTGGGTTAAAAGATGATTCATTAAAACAAACTAAACACGCACAGCTCCATCAGGACAGAGCCTATTACAAAACCTGCCATCCAAGTCTTTCCTAAAGATTTCTAACACGTCCATAGGCGGACTACTAAAAGTACAACAATCTAATTGTTGTTCAGCTCCCTTCCTATGTTGATGTAACTTTAAAAAAAATACTATCTATTCCGAATTTTTTTTTAATTTCACCTATATATATATAGAAACAAACACACACATAAAGACAAGAGAATGTGATAATTTTTGACATGTAAACACATAAAATTGTTTGTACTTTAAGACTGTTCACTTCTGACAATGAGGTGACATGAATTTCTTCCTCAAAATGATTACTATTTTTTATTTTAAAGAATAAGTAATATTATTAATCATCACTTTTTATTTTATTGAAAAGGTGATATTATTAATCAACAAATCAAACTAAAAGTATAGACATCAATCCTCAGCGGGAACACCTGCTACTCAAACAGCATAAGGGGAAGAAGAACACCATCCCTAACAAGTCCTAGCCTGTTCTAAACATTTTTCAAAACAGAGAAAGAAATGTTCCACTTACTACATAAAAGATAAAACCCTATTACAAAGAAATCTCCCACCTCTTGTAAGACTCTTCCTTTAAACACTATTGCATTTCTCATCATATATACATATGGGGATACTTAATGCGGTAGCTACAGTACTGCATATCACAAAGGCACCCCTCTCTTTCAAGATGATTCGAGGCATGTCAACCCCAGGTAAAGTTCTTTGTTTTACATTGAATTAATTCATCACATGAATAATTATAATTAGATCCTCTATATTCTATTATATATTGACATAAAGGGATTTATGACACAATCATTAATTCAATTCATTTCAAACTTTTTAATCAATCGAATAATATAATGAATACATTGAATATAGTACTGTGTCTCTTTAAAGTGGAATTCATCCTTATTCTTTTTTTCCTTTATGATATGCAGCTGAAACAAGTTCTTGTTAATGGAAAAAGAGGCTTTGAATGTGGGGGCTATTCTCAAGATTATTTCTAGTAGAACATCTAAGAATAAGTACCATTTCCAAGGTCTTAAAACCATTCATTCATGATTATAACTAGGGATATTATGCAATTAATTAGCTAGCAAGCCAACAAAGAGTTGAACAATGGTTTTTTGTGTTGTTGAGCCCCTCTAGTAGTGGCTTGGCGGAACCTCAGAGTCTTTACTTGATCCAAAATGTGTGAGCAGTGCGAAGAGCTTTGCACAAAGAAATAGAAGGAACATTATTAGAAATATGTTCCAATCACTATTTTTAAAACTACCGGATAGGATTGATTAGTTAATGTGTTCAAACTTTATGTTAAGAGCCTCCACTCGTGTCTTAGCTCATCTGAGAGCCCAGAAGGGGGCTTTCTTCGCCCTCCGTCACTGCAGTAGAATTTAACCACCAAGTTCGGGATGGATTGGTGTGGAATAAAAAAATAAAATAAAATAATTAAGAAACAACACGTCAAAATAGAGAAATCAAAACCAAGTCAAAATGATACAAATCAACCCCTTCTTCTTGCATCCAAACTAATACCAATCCAACCCATTACATTCCATTTTTGTTGCCGCAAGATATATTGGCAGCTGCAGATTTTTTGATTCAATTAGCTAACATGTTGGTTAACCGTATTATGAAACACGAAAAAAAATACTAGATCATGAATTATTAACTGCATCTGAATATATATATATATATGATGCACTGATGCAATCCAAAACAATTTGCACAGAGAGGGTTTGAAACTTCTGTTTTGCAAATTGTTTAAGCCCCATTGAAGAACTTTGAACCAGGTGAAGCCAAACTGGTTCACACCACACAAATGCAAAAGCCAAGACCAAATTCTGCGACTAAATGAACATTTGAAAAACCAATAATCTCAACTCTCCAAATTGTTTATGCAATACACACATAGCATAATCTCCATCATAATTCCTTTTGACAAGCCTTCCCAAGCTGGCAACTTATTTTGAATAGCATACAAAAATCAGTCTCCACTATTCTACCACCTCATTTTCCTAAAATGGTTTTTCAGCTGACACTAATATATATAAATCCAATTGAGAAAATGTGCGGCAAAGTTGTTCCCATGGAAGTTCCTTGTCTATTGTCTATTGTCAATTTGTCACAGGATTCATGTTTGATCAAATTGCTACACAGTTGGAGTAGTGATTCCTATAGACATTAGGGGACAAGATGTCTGCAACTAAAATGGAGTTCAGCATGTTTCATCCACAAGGTGGCCAAACATGGTATAGCCCAGATTCAAGAACAAAATAATTGCACAAGAGAAGGAACCTAAATCAAACTATTATCCTAGTAACTAGTGAGATACAACTGGAATAACAAAAGCAATACATACGTAGCAAAAAACAAAACAAAAGTAATACATGATGACTGAACAGATACAGAACCCCAAAGTTTATGAGCTCACTACTGCAGAGAGACACCAACAATGATAGAATTAGAGCTCAAGCATTCATATTCGTGGTGTATCCAGTAACATTTTTTCACACAAAGACACAATGTATTAATTTTTGTTATTTTTCCTTTTACACCATGTATATTGATCCTCAACCCAGCTCGTAGAGTAGATTTCCTCAAGTCCCTCGCCACTGCTTCTCCTGCTGCATTACCACAGTCTTCACCTGCTACTAACCTAAATACCCTTTAAATAACCCAATGTACTAATATCAGGAACTTTTCTGCCTTGTATATGTTTGATTCATTTTCTGTGTACAATATTACATGCCACAGAAAATGTGTTCTTTCTGTTCATCACCATGTTCACAAACAAATGCAGAAAATAGTAACAAGACACCAAAACATATACTCAACACCTGTTCCAGGAGAATTTCAAGACCAGAAATGGAACTGTCGAGTTTTGACTCATTACAGTCATAATTGATAAAGAAGGTTGTTGCTGCATCTCCATGGCACCAACAAACATAATCTCGGGCCCTAAAGGATTGGCAATTCATAAGGGTAAACTTCAAGTATTGACCAGTTAAATATGAACAATAAAGCTGCATTTGGTAATTCTACTGGGTGAATGTATTCCACTGGAATGCATTCTTTTTTCTTAAAAATATGGGTATAGTATCATGCTAAAAATATTACTAAAACGTAATTATGCAAAATGATATTGCGTTTGATTATGTCATTGGAAAATGCATTTTCTCTATTAAATAATTATTTGTTATGACAATATTATCCAATTAATTAATTTAAAAATAATAATAACTCTAACATAAAGATAGCCTTATTCCAAACATATATCAAATATAATTACCATGTCAATATAAAAATTTAAAAAAAAAAAAAGTTTACCCAAAATAAAATATATAACCAAAAAAAAACTCTCATTATCAAGAACAACAAAAAGTTCTCATTCTCAACAGTAATCCCAACACAAAGCCTAGATGCATCCACTCCCAACTGAAGACATTTTGTTCTCATTCTCAGTACTGAATATCTTCAAATATTGAAATGTGACTTTTATCAATGAGTGATATCGTTCTTACTCAGGCTTAAAAGCAGGTCATGTTCATAAAGTAGGTGAATTGGAAACGTGAAAATATCCAGGGAAACTTAAGTATAAAGTATAAACAAAATGAAATAACACTCACTTCTTAAAAATAAAGAAAGTTAACAATCGAATTCTGAATTGCCAATGTGCTACAGCAGAAGAAAGTTAACAATCAATTAATTTCACTGTCAGCCCAGAAGGTGAGATAAGAAACTGATGCGATTCGTAGGCTCAAAAGGAAGATATACTAATACAACCTCTTCATTACAAACCAAATATTCACAAATGAACAGAAGCAGCTGCAGATTCCGTATCTGGTATAATATAAAAGTTCAAGCATAAAGACAACATTTTAAAATAAAAATTAATAAAATAAGAGAGAGAGAGAGAACATGAACATGAACCAAAATTTGTGATGAGATCAAGAAAGAGAAAGATACCTTATCAAGAAATGGGTAATCTGGATTTGCCACTACAATCATATGCATTTTTTAAATAAAAAAAACATATGGTTGAACACCCATGCTGATCAGTCGAAGAAGACCCACTGCAAGAAGAGAAACCAAAGAGAAGAGAAGAAAGGGAGGGGAAGGGAAAAAAGAAAAAGAAAGGGCTAGATTTTTACCATTGGGCCTCGTTTGGTGTAATTGCCTAATTGGTGTTTCCTAAGTACTTTAGCAGAAATTGTAAAGAGAATGGAAAATGAGAAATGCAGATGGAACCTAACAATGTTATTGAACTAAGTCTATTTTTTGCAAAATACATTTCACTTTATTGAAAACTGTGAAATGGATTTGAGTATAGATGCCAAACACAGAATCTTAAGGCCATACAGAGATTCAATTTTTATAAACAAAATAAAAAAGGAAACAGGAAAAGAAGAAGGCAGTCCACACCAATGCATCAATCACATAGCTTTGAATTGAACAAGGAGAAGTGCTATTTTCCATGGAAGTCGATGCTCTATATCAGATAACTGAGTTACACCAGGAAAACCTAGCTACCCGTGCAGTTCAAACTACAAAATTTAGTGCTAGAGGTATGTCCTGCCTTTGTCTCAGTTATCTACCTTTGCCAAGAAAGCTTTCTTCCACCCTCTCGCATAATCTCATAGGCAAGTTTGTATTTTTCAAGAGATGCTGAACCAGCCTCTATGTATTTACATGCTGTTTCTCTTAAACTCCATAGCATCAAAGCTTTAAGTTCTTGGGAGGTTCCCACAGATTCAGCATCACCAACAGTACCATACTCGGCATTTCTTGTCCATCGATGTAAGATGTAGTGAGATGGTACCTCTCTTATTTCTAATATTTGGAAAACTCTCAAAGCATGTCTACACAGCACGCCTTCAAATTCAAACATTTGACAGCTACAGCTCACATTGAGATTGGATGCACAAAATGTAACTATATTTTTCTCATTATCATTCCCACACTTACGCAACAAATATCTACTGTTTGCCCCTTCTTCATAAATCTTAAATCCAAGATAACTATAGCTTTGTAAAAGCTCCTTTTGAAATATCTTAAACACCGTAAGTGTATATAACCTTCTACATTGTTCTTCAACTGGTTCCTTTGTCTGCAAAAAAGCCTGCAAGTTATAAGTGTCAAAGTCCTCTTTTCTCTCTTCTTCACGACGTTGCTCAAGACCTCTTTCATATCGTGAAACAAACTCTACAATCGGTGTTTGGGCATTCAAAAGTGTGCCAAAGAACGAATCAATGCTTTCATTCATGGAGATGCCAGCAAAAAATGTGGCCCGTAAGTATAGCGGTACCCAACTTGCACGGCTTTCAAACATTTCTTTCAGCCATACATTCTCCTTCAAACCATATCTGCTGAGAAGGGCATTCCATGCTATATCAAATTCATCAGCTGTCTGACTATGAAGAGTGCACTTTTCATATTCACATTTAAAACCATTATCCATTGAACTGAGAAACTCCCGTTCTTTTGCCTTAATTTGCCACAATGAAAAACGGTGATGAGTCCCAGGGAAGACTTCGGCTATTGCTTGTCGGATGGCCTTGTCTTCATCAGCTATAATTGACAATGGATGCCGCCCAGACATTGCCCTAAGCCAAGTTTTAAATAACCAAGTGTAAGACTCCTGAGATTCATCAGCAATAAGAGCACACCCAAGAAGCACCGGTTGCTTATGGTGGTTCACTCCAACAAAAGTAGCAAAAGGAACCAAATACACACTATTTTTGTAAGAAGTATCTAGAACAATCACATCACCAAACTGACTGCAAGAATATCTAGATCTCCCATCGGCCCAGAAAATACTCATGCAATTTCCATCATTAACCTCTACTGCATGAAAGAATCCTGTATCTTCTGCCTGTTTGCTTTGAAAATACTCAAAAAGCACATGATACCAATCACTCCGATTGTGTTTTTCTCGCCATCTTTTTACAAGGTTTTTGTTATATTTGGTAACTAAATCTTTATTTTGCAAACCACCATTTACCTCCTCTATGAATCTATTTGAAGCATTCAAACTGCCTTTATGAGTTTCCATTTGAGTCCCAAGACCATGATTATGATCTTCCCGAAGACGGTCCACTACCCATGTTCCAGATTCTTGTCTCTTGATCCGCATATATGCCCCACAACCTACTCTTGATGGGTGCTGAAACCCTTCCTTTGAGCAAACAAATCGCCTGGATGAAATTGACCCATCATGCCTCGAGCGAAACAGTTGACCAATTCGAACTCTAAATCCTTTATTTGCTCCATACGAATGATACAATTGGTATGCTTCATTAGCTGAATTAAACACTAGACCCAAAAAAGGTTGAACTTTGGATTGCCCATCATCTCCATCCCTTTTAACACGTTTAACATTAATAACACCAGATGGGCACGGCCGTCTATCCTCTACATCCTCAAGCAATTTGACTTTTGACCTCTGGGTTACATCAGCCAATGAATTCTTAACTATAGGTGGCTTTGACTGCATAACAGGAGTGGGGTTTTCGCCCGTAGATTCAAGATCATGATTGTGATCCTTGAAAAAGTGGTCAATAACCCACTTCCCAGAAGCATTTATTTGTACCCTTATGAATGCTGGACAGCCAGTTCGCGAATTGGTCTGAAACCCCTCCTTTGAGCAAACAAATCTTCGAGAGGAAACTGACCCATCAGTTCTCGATCGATAGAGCTGACCTGTCCGAATCTTAAAGCCCATACGCTTTGCATATAGACTGTAACACTCACGTGCATCATCCGACGAATCAAACTCTAACCCCACTTGGGGTTCAAGTCTAGACCCTCCATCCTGCCCATTGCGTATCATACCTACTGGCTTTGCCTTTATGACCATGTTCCCACACTCTTAGCTATTCGGATCAGTATTTGAACTGCATTGGTATGAAAATAAACATCATGTGCTGTAAATTTACACATCGAACAATTAGAAAACTGAGAATACTTTCACATTGCCTTCTATTTTTTATAGGGAAAAAAATTTAAACCAATACCACAATTAATTTGCAACTTAATAATTGACTTTCACGTGCATCATCCACCAAATCAAATCGAACGCTAACTTTCACATTGCTATTCAAAATTAAAAATCTACTTGTATTCTATTATACAAAGGAAGGAAAAACTATTTCACTATGACCTCATACCACAATCAATTTGCAGCTTAATAACTAATATAGTTAAAAGATGGAGGAGAGCTTTATAGAACAAGATACTCAGAAAATTGATCAAATTTACTTGATTGTAAACACTGAAATGGAAATGAAATAAAATTTAAACCAATTCCTCAGCTGAACACAGAAGAAATTTTCACAGGGAGGAACAAAAAAGTACAGACACAGTGCTTCAATTTACTTTCTTCCTTTCTTTCTTTCTTGGCTAAAATTCAATGTACTCCCTTGACTTTTACCTCGATCGTCCAATTAGTTCCTGAGGACTAATTTTTTTTTAATTTAATTAGTCCCTCACTTTCCCAAAATGAGTCAATTTGGTCAAATGGCACCAGTTACTAATTTTACAATTGAAGTAAAAGTCAATTTCATTCTTCCTTTTTCTCATTTTTTATTTTACTGTGTGTGTGTTAGAAGGGTCTTAAATCGAGAAAAATTACAGTTTTCAATCTACATTTTCTCGGCAACCAAACAGAGGATTATACAACCAAACTCCCAACAAAAAAAAAAAGGACAATACCCAATACAGAAAAATAGCTACCCAACAACAAAGATACTATGACATTCAATCAGAAACAACAAAATGAGAAGTCAACGCAATATAATCGTATTGGATTAGATGAACCAAAAAAAAAAAAATCAAAGTTAGGGTTTTTATCACTACCATTATTATCAAAATTGAAACTTTTTGATTGGTTTACCTTTGTAAATTGGTGAAGTGGCTGGAGCTCGATTACTTGCTCATAAACAAGGCCAGGTGATCAAATCCCAGAAGATATTTTTTGGGATTTGGGGTAATAGATTGACATTTTGGCGGGAATTTGCTGGTAAGGTTTATGGGGTTGAGAAATGAGAGAAAAACTGAGACAGAGAGAGAGAGAGAGAGAGAGAGACAGGCTGGGGTGGCTTGGCTTTGTGATATGTAATCTGAATTGAGAAAAAGGGTTTTCTTTTGTCTTGATGAGTACAAATTAGGAAGTGAATAAGAGGGTTGAAGTTTGGTTCTCTTGTCATGGTTAGATTAGCTGTTGGTTGACCTTAAATTGGACCCATGTGGGTCCAATGTTAGTGACATCATTCTATATTTTATGTTGGTGACATCATTTTTGTTTTATGAGATTTTGGAATTCTTAAAATTTGGTCATACGATGGAAAAATGAATGGATGACAAAGATAAAAATGATGGGGTAAATAAATGAGAGGAAGGAGAAGGTACTTTTTTTCATCTTATGTGTTTTTTAGAAAACATAAAAAGGTGAGAGGACATAAAAGTACTGGTGTATCTTTCCTTCATTTGATCAAAAAAAATAGGAGAGTTTTTTTTTTTTTTTTTTTTTTAATGAGAAACAAAAAAAAAGTGGAAAAGCTGAAAAGGAATATATCACAATTCACTATGTATGTATCTAATTATTCCCGAGAGGAGTGGCTTGGTGGTAGGGATTCGTGAATTAGATTTGTAATTCTTAGTTCGAGACAAGGCGAGTATGTGGGGAGGAATTTAGAAATCCATGCTGATGAGCCCTTGATTATCAGCTTACTCGAGATGCTAGGGTGAGTTACAATGGTTGCCTCCGCCTCCCCTAGTTCATAAAAAAAAAAAAAAAAATTATCTATCATACAATAAATAATTTTTTAACATTTTTCAAAATGGAAAAAAAGTTTTATCCCTTGGTGTAGGTGATTTATAAAATCAAAGGTGTATTTTTAATTGACTCTCAAAATATTTATACGTGATCTTAATATAAATCATATAACTTATTTAAACAATATATGTATATGCTTTTATGAGTCATTTTATCTTATCTCAATTCTTCTCCAAAAAAAAAAAATTAATAATCTTATCTCAATCTGACAAATATTTCTCTAAATTAGTTTAGAGAAAACTTTGTCCTTTCAAAATATAAGTAAAATAATAATCTTTGTCTCCCATATTTTTCTCTCTCTTTTTCACACAATTTAGGGGGACTAAATTTCATGAGTTAGGGGAGAAACAACTTTCACCCCTATTTTCTATCATCTTTCTTTTCTCTCCTACCAAACAAGATAAAATACTATTATTTCTTTTCTTTTTTTCTTTTCCACCCTTCATAAATCAGTCCAAATAAATATACCTCTGAACATAGCATATGGTTAAAAATACACATGATAATTACTTTGATAAAATTTCCTTGAAATCAATTTTGAATAGAAATGTGAAAGTATGTCCATTTTATAATTAAGTATTTTATATTTATTCAAATTAATTAACAACAAAATTGATAGAACAATTCCTCTTATAGATCTCCCGCATTATTTATGAAAGAGTTCAACTAATAAATTTAGGTGTTTGGTACACCCACTCAAACACACATTTTCAATTTTTAAACAATATTACACGCATTTTTATATACTTTTTCACCGACACGTATTTCCACACAAGTTTTCAAAAAACAAAACACAAGTTTTCAAACATATGTACCAAACACCGGGTTATTTTAAAAATAGTGGATGTGGGACTTACACTTCACATACTCTTCTAATTTTTCAAATGATTTTTTTTTTTTTTAATGCTAGGGGGAAAACAAATAAACAAATAAATAACTTCTTGAGATGTTAGTGGCCAAACCACTTCTTAAGCCAATGTTTGCAACCGATAAGATTATAGCTCTAAGCCCCAGTTTGATAGAGAGGATAGAAAAAACATTAAAAAATAGAAAATAAATAAAGTATCTACTTCATTACTAATAGGATAATTTTTTTTTTTAAAGAATTACTACCAAGAAATAAATGAATAATAGAGATGAACAAAGTTTTCAAACTAAAACAATTTTATAAGTTTGGGACTTTAATTAACAATATAAAAATTTTGGTACCAAATAAACATGGTATAAACTGTAGGCCAAAACATGGCATAAATTTGGGACAAAATTTTATGTAATTTAGCTTTTTATTACAGTTGGAGCTCAAAAAACAGCATTTATACAAGTTTTATATAAAACACCAACATAAACAGTATTTTATTCATCATGAGGGAAGAAATGAATTTAAAAAATAAATTCATTACTTCATGAAAATAAACACTATTTCAATTTTCAAAAGCATTTTCTTCTCGTATGATTCAAATCGAGGATCCCACGCAAGATTGATAAGGCTCAAGTTGATTATATCGAAGATTGTAAAATTTTACTTATAACCCCATAAGTTTAAAAACATTACTATAATTCATAACCTTTAACTAATAATCAAAAGAAATTAAATTTTGTGTCCTATGTGTAATATTAAAAGTATTATTAACATTAAATTTTGTGTTGCATTTTTTTTTTATATTAAAAAAGATAGAAATTTTGTGTTGTATTGTTATTTTCTTCATATTATGCTAGTAAAAAAAAAAAAAAGAAAAAAGAAAAAAAGAAATTAAGCTTTAAAAAATTGAAACTAACGGCAATTTGCATTTGCAAACAACGCCGTATCCTTGTCTCTACTCTCTGATCTCCTTCATCTTCTACACCATCTTGTCCTAAACTTTCCAAATTTTTTAGCTTTGATGTGTTTTTTTTTTTTTTAGCTTCAATGGTTTTTGAAGACTTATTTTCAGTTCTGCAAATCTGCGCTAAGCATCAAAGTCCATGAATCCAGTAAGTACAATTTGAACCTTTTTCTTGTACTTGATTCAATCATTTTCAAAAGCATTATTTTTATGCAAATGCTTCAATTTTAGTGAAAACCCATTAATGAGAATCACAAAGATTGATACTTGGTGATGGCTAGAGCTTCATCATCTATCTTAATTTTCATTCGCCAAAACCCTCGTACACTCCAAAACCCTAACACCCAGATCCGATATCTCACTGTTGAAACCAAAGATGGTGACTTTAAGCCAAACCCAATTCAGGAACCATCACAAAAGGCACAAAATGACTTCATAGAGGTTGCCAAAGAGGTTTCTAGGATTACTCGAACAAAACCCAGATGGGAGCAGACCTTGCTCTCTGATTTTCCTTCATTCAACTTCACTGATCCTCAGTTTTTCAATGAGTTGATAAGGAACCAAAACAATGTGCTTCTGTCACTCCGTTTCTTTCACTGGCTATGCTCTTTGAATGGTTTTTCGCCTAATCCTTTGTCGTTGAATGCGCTTTTTGATGCGCTTGTGGAGGCTAAGGCCTGCAATGCTGCCAAAAGTTTTATTGATTATACAGGGTTTAAGCCCGAGCCGGCTTCTTTGGAGCTGTACATTCAGTGTCTTTTTGAGGGTGGATTGGTTGAGGAAGCATTTGATGTGTTTGATAGATTGAGAGGGGTTGGAGTTTGCCCATCAATTGCGACTTGGAATTCGGCTTTGTTGGGTTGTCTTAAGGTTGGGAGGACTGATCTTGTTTGGAAATTATATAAAGAGATGGTGGAATCCAGTGTTGTGGCAAAAGTTGATGTCGAGACTGTTGGGTATCTTATTCGAGCTTTTTGTGAGGATAACAAAGTTTCAAAAGGTTATGAACTTCTTCGGCAGGTTTTGGAAGACGGGTTAGACCCTGGGAATGCTGCTTTTAATGATTTGATATCTGGGTTTTGTAAGGAGAGGCAATATAGTAAGGTATCTGAACTACTTCACACAATGATTGCAAAGAACAGAGATCCGGATATTTTTACATATCAGGAAGTTATCAATGGGCTTTGCAAGCAACGGAAGCAGCTTGAGGCATTTCGGGTTTTCAATGATCTTAAGGACAGAGGATATGCCCCAGATAGGGTCATGTATACGACAATGATTCATGGTCTTTGCAAGATGGGATGGCTTGGGGATGCTAGGAAGCTGTGGTTTGAGATGATTCAGAAGGGGTTTATTCCAAATGAATACACATACAGTGCACTGATTCATGGGTATTTTAAGGTTGGTAATCTTGAAGAGGCAAGGAATCTGTACAAGGAGATGTTTAATAGAGGTTATAGAGAAACGACGGTGAGTTACAACACAATGATTGCAGGGTTTTGTTTGAATGGAAGGATGAATGAAGCTCATGAGTTGTTTGAAGAAATGCCTCGAAAGGGTGTTGTTTGTGATGTGATCACATACAACACTCTGATTCAAGGCTTTTGTAAGGAAGGGAAGATTGTTGAGAGTACATACCTATTGAAAGAACTCCTTATGCAGGGTTTGCAGCCATCAACTTCCTCATTTTCCCCCCTTATTGAAAAGCTTTGTCAGGTGGGAGACATTCAAGAAGCAAAAAAGTTGTGGGATGATATGCAAAGTAGGGGTCTGCAACCAATCGTCTGTACTCATGAGCATATCATCACTGGCTTATGCAACCAAGGTTATGCTGCAGAGGGAATGGATTGGTTATTAGCAATGCTGAAGTGTAAGCTTAAACCAAAGAAAGAAACTTTTGAGAGATTGATCCAATGTCTCTCACAAAGTGATAAGTGGGATGACATTTTACTTGTATTAGATGTTATGTTTAGGATAGGTTATACACTTAGAGAAGGCATATGCCATTCTTTGGTTAATAAACTTTGCAAAGAGAATTCCCATTTTGTTGAAACACATCTAGGGGAGATTGTAGAATAAAAGTAATGCATCAGAGCTCTTCTGGATATGTTGTTTGTAATGTACTACCTCATTCATGATTGAATATATGGAGAGGATCAACTGGAGCTTTAGTAATGTTGGTAAACATCAACTGGAAGCATTGTATTTCATGGTAATTTGGTATATCATGAAGAATTGATGACTATGATGAAGTTTAAGGCTGAAGTGCTGGTCTATATGGCAGATACTAGGGCCCAACTGATTTTTAAATTTGAATCACACAAATAAGTGATTTCTTTTTGAATTTCAATAATTTATTTATTTTATGTGCCTTTTGGTTCTATGAAAGATTTAAGCGAACTCTAACCAATAGTTGGGAAGTTAGTCGCTGCTATACCAACAGTGATGATACAAACAAGGGCTAGTCATCTCCTTAAGTTAGTTGACCATGAATTTCTAGACACATGCGATACTATCATGGTAAAAGTTAGTCAGGCAGCTAGCTGCAAGATGGAGACTAGACCTCTTGAGTCCTTGTCATTGGATTCAGAGTAAATGAGTAACAAATGGCTGCTTGCTGTGACCAAAGGATGTCCTCTTTTAAAGTTCTGAAGATACAATGTATTGATGTTACCGATGAGGCTTTGGAATCTATAGGCACTTGTTGTTTGTCACTGGAGTTACTGGTTTTATACAATTTGCAGAGATTTACTGATAGGTCAGTTACTCTCCATCTTATGGGAATCTTCTATCAGTTTTACTTGTTGATTTCATCTTCAGTAGTTTCCTTTTGTCATGAGCACAAGAGCTTCTTGAGATTCATCAATTATTTCTTTACTTTCTCTATCTTTCATTCATATAAATACTTTATAAGCTTATGATGGAAAACTCAGTTCTGCCAATTGTTTTTTGTGGTTTTTTTTTTTTTTTTTGTGGGGCCCTTCATCTGAGTTATCATAAGACTTTGATGTGTGTTTTCTATTATTCTTGGACACATTTATCTTTTAAAGTAGTTGGAATTATTAATGAAGTTGAGCGAGTCTTTGTTGTATCATCGGTTCTAATCGGCCTCATTGTGCTGTCTATTCCTTTATTCCCACTTAGAATCTCTTTGCTTATTTTCTTCAGTGTACGCATTTGAGGGGTCTAGGTGCTATTGGCAATGGTTGTAAGAAGTTAAAAAATCTTAGTCTTAGTGATTGCAATTTCTTGAGTGACAAGGGTTTGGAAGCAATTGCAATTGGTTGCAAGGAGCTTACACATCTCAAAGTTAGTGGGTGCCATAATATCAGAACTTTGGGACTGGAATCTATTGGAAAATATTGCCAGTACCTTTCTCTCCCAACTTAATAACTTCGGTCTGTAGTTATGATAATGTGTGCATTGATTAAAGTCATGTTTGGGTCACAGCATCACACAAGCTGCAAGCCTCCTTGCTCTTGGGCTGTTCAAGGATTCTATTAAGCAACCTGCTTTTACTAACCTGCTAAAAGTATTTAATATTGTTGCATTGATATTTTTGAAAAGTTACATTTCAAAGTTCTGGCACTTTCTTTTTGATACTTATGCTTCCAAGTTCTTTCAAGAGATAAATATTCATCTGTCTTCTGCAGTAGTAGCCTTTGTAAAATGTTTTCCACTTAACTTAGTGAGCGAGGAAAATATTAAATTCATCAATTCGAATGTTATCGAATATGCATAAAAGTATTGTGCCTTCCTCTCAGTTAAGTTTTTGGATGGATTTAGTCACATGTTCCTTGAATTCTGCTTAATTTGAAGTTTATTTCTTGCATTTTAGATGGATCAAAGCTAGTTACCTTTTCTTGGCTTGTGGCTAAATATGTAAAATATGTTTGATACCATCTGTAGATACTTTTGCGATTACATTAATCTTAGCTCTGAAAATGTGGAGGCAACTCACTGAGTTAGCACCTGTTATTTTGCCAAAGGATAGGTAACAATGCCCTTCCCCAAGTTGGAAGGAGCTGTAACTTTGCAAGCTCCTCACTTGGTTGATTTTTCTGGTGTAGGAGATGAAAGCATTTGTGGTATAGCTCTCATGATTAGTTCTTGTATTGATTATTTTGCCAAATAAATTCTAACTAATTTGCCAAAATTTTCATTATTATTCAAATTATTACTTGCATTTATTATACTTTCAAATTTATAATTTGTTCCTGATTCATTGGATGGTTGTTCTCACAAAAAATTGTTGGATTTAAATGCTTAATGAAGGTATGAACTTTGAGCTTAGTCAGTCGATTTTGTGTGCATAAAACTTCTAGCTTTAAGACGGTCGCGTTGCTCGTGTAGGCTCTAAAGTTGAGTGCCTCACTGAAGGTATCTTGCCTTAGAGCCTCTAAAGCGCCCTGCTCAGGCACCTAGGCAAGTGCCCGCCTCGCCTTTGACTACCATGGGTTGTGATATGTCCTCTTTATTATCTAGAAAAATGTCTATCTAGAGTTGGGGGCAAAACAATAGTCTGTGCTTTGCTTCTTTCAATATCAGTCCAAAATTTTGCAGTGCCCTGCTTTTACACTATATCTTGATTGAGTTTTTAAAATCTTCTGTTTTGGATTTCAAAGAGTTAGAAATGTTATAAAATGTTGGAAACAAGGGACTTTTCCCTTTTTTTAACACTAGGGTTGGAGCTGAGGCCCTTATTGCCATTGGTCAGGGTTGCTGACTACATCATCTAAAAATGTCAGTGGCTGCCACCAAATTGGAGATGTGTGAATAATAGCCATTGCAAGAGGCTGCCCCAACTCTGTTCCTTAGATGGTTTCCTGGTGCGTTTACTCTCTCCATTCTCGGTTTATGTTTTCGCTGTGTATGTGTTATGTGCCCTGCTCCAAATATACTGTTATATTATATTGATGTGCTCATATGGTAGTGGTACCAACTAGAAAGATGGATGGAAAACTTTGAATGAGGTTTCAAACATACGATTCTGTAATATGATTGCATACATGGGCAAATTATAAAATCACTTGATTTTTTATCAGGTCATTGCCCTCTGT
Source organism: Notholithocarpus densiflorus (assembly GCA_030021035.2). NCBI lineage: Eukaryota > Viridiplantae > Streptophyta > Magnoliopsida > Fagales > Fagaceae > Notholithocarpus > Notholithocarpus densiflorus. The sequence continues at coordinate 1,631,530 of JARYZH020000072.1, read as the reverse complement.
ACTTTTAAGTAGGAAGATAACTTTTATGTACATATTGGTGCAATTATAAAGTCTTTGGCTGCCAAAGGGCATGTGTGCAGCTGGCCAAGGCCCCCCAAAATTTTTTAAAAAAATCTTATGTATAAATAATATAGAAAATCTTAAATATGTATACTTATTAAAAAATCGACCCGTTGGTGATGAAAATCTAATAGGACAACCCCTCTTCTCCATCAACCTTGGCAATCCATTCCCTTACATCCACATCACATTCCATAACCATTAATTTAATCTTTCATTTGATTGTTGTTTGCAAGTGTTTTTATAGGAAAAATGGTAATGGTTTGTTAACAATTTTTGAAAAATTAATAATGCTACAAACAGAATAAATTTCACAATATTTCAAATTGATATATTATGATTAATATAACATTATTTATGCACTATGTATAGTGCACAGTGGAAATTATATTTTGAAAACACGATTTTCATACTGAAAAGGTACGACAATGTATAACTGTCAACAATAATTAGCGTTTCTAACTTTTTATTACTATATATCAATCAGTCAATCACATATCATGCCATCTAATAATTGATGTAGGACAAATTAGGGATTTGTCTACTGTTAGTTGTGGTGGGTTTAGGGTTAGGAAAGAAGAAGAATTAGAGAGAGGTTAGGGCTGTTTAGGGGCTGTGTGAACAGTATCCGTAAACAGTAACCTTAGAAAGAAGAAGAGAAAGAGAGAAGAAGAAAAAAACAACAAAGGCCAACGTGCCTATTGCTCAAAACACTCAATTTTATTAATCAACTCATTCTATACCAAAGTAAATAAACCTAAGATACTTAAAACCCTAGAAGATTCTAGACTCAAGTAAATTACCAAAATACCCTTAATTCGCAAGAATTGCAGAGATCACAGATTTGCCCCTCAATATAAAACTGACCATAACTAATAAAATAAAAACCCAAATTAAAAATTGTTTTAACCCTAAAAGACTCATACTTAGGCCATTAATAGGGCACGTCTTTCACTTCAATTAGACATCACATGAGGACCCAATAAAATAATTCTTGAATATGCAAGTTTGCAAAGTAATAGCATTTAATCTTCCATGACTCCAATAATCTATTAACTATATAAAAAGAGTGAATAGCCTTAGGAATAGTGTTTTTGGTTTGTTCAAGTTATACTGTTTTAGCGAGTCTAAACGGTGCGTTTCATTTTCAACTTAAGAGACAAACTCACAAACGCACTGTTTGTTTGAAGAAGTGAGGGAGTCTTGCAAGGAGAGGGGAGAGTAGATAAGAAGATTTCTATGCATAGTAAGTAAGGGAGAGAGACATAGGAAAGAGCGAGAACATTATAGTCGTTCAATGATGAGGGGTGAAAGAGGATGGAAATGACATGTATGGTCAGGTCAAGAGAAGAGGTGCAGAAACAGATCAAAAGGTGAGAGAGAGAGGGGGACGGACTAAGATTTAGAGGAACTCTAAATTCAGTTTTTTTTTTTTTTTTTTTTTAGAATCTGTTAGAATTATTATTTGGGTTTTGAGATTTTGATTTTCCATATTTTTTCATGGAAAATCATATAATCTAGGCTTTTAATTGAGAGGAATTAATTACTTCCTTCATCAACAAAAGCACGCTCTCTCTCTCTCTCTGTTGCCAATTGGGATTTTTCTCATCTCTTTCTCTCTCCCTTACCATGTGTTTGGGTTTAAGTGGGGGAGCTAGAATTTTAGAGACAGAAATTCTAGGTCCCTTCCACACTTACTCTATCAAAATTCACCGTTTCACGCCCACCCAACCACACTTACTCTATCAAAACTCACATTTTCAAGAAGGCAAAGGGCCAAGTTTTCAAAGAGAAACTCTGCAATGTCCACAATTATCAACCCAAAGATATTGAATTCTAATATGTCATGAACACCTTGTATTTGCATTCTACTCTTTTTCATCATGATTAATTCTATTCTTATTACCTATCAAAAAAAAAAAAAAAAAAAAATTCTAATATGAATGTAGAGATTTGACACATGAGAATACGTTTGTGCACTACAAATTTGATGCAGCTCATGTCCATGCTTATGAAATTGTAGGTTTTCTAGTCTTCTTCACTTAATTTGAGTGGTTGGTTAGAGATTCAAGTATAGTAAATTATGTGGGTGATAAAATCATGTCTAATATAGTGTTTTTTATTATTGAGTTTATGCCTTTATGCTGAGATCGTTGTATTATTGCAGAATTTGAGCAGCAAAAAACCTATAAAGGTGCAATTGGCTAGGGGTGGTCAAGGTAACTTTTTCATATATATATATATTATATATATAAATATATATATATTTATATATATCTTTTGATAAATTTCACTTTTGATGATAGGAGAAATTTTATTAAGAATGATACCATATCCATTTTAACAGAAATTTTGTTTAGTCTGTTTCCATCCTGTTTTGGCTTCAGAGTTTTGCAACTAAGAATTTGGCAAAGTAACTTTTGGATTAAGAATTTATAAATTGAATATAATAGGCTGACCACGCTTAATAAAGCTTAGAGTATATGCCAGTAATTCAGCTAGAAGTTGCTCCTTGATGCAATTACTTTAGCATGTATTATAAATAACTTTAATTTTGTTACACTTGCTAGCTGTTCCCTTTGTACAATTTCATGTATTATAAATAAGGGTTGGATATAAAGATCAATTATAATTTCTCTGTGATCGGAGAAAGAAACATTATTTCTAATGTATGCATTTGCAGGCTGCTTTCTTTGGGCAAGGGTGCATGTATCATAAATAATAATGGTTAGAGCATCCACATCAGTGGATGTAAAACTTTTCAAAATACAAAAAACAACAAATTTTACACATTTTGCCCCCAAAATCTTTCACATCAGTCAAGCTAAAGTTGTCTAAATATCCAAAGTTGCTACAGTAACCGTGTATATTTACACGGATACTGTAGTTTTCTATTTTATTTTTTTGTTATTTTTTCTCCCTCATCTCTCATCTAATTATCTCTCCTCTCTCATCCGATCACTCTCTTCCTCTGCCCTCTTTTGGTCTTTGTACTTAATTATTTAGGTTGAAATTCGAAAATGTTATTGATTGGTGCTAAAAGATTGTACATTGCTTGGCATTTGTGAACATGTGGAGTTAGTGCAAATTTTTAGCCAATATAGACCTAGGCTGGTTTGAAAAATTTTACATGATTTATATTGGAATTTGTTGCAATGGAGCTCATAAATTTGTTAGATATTTAGGATGGTATTGTTCATAGAAATCTATAGTTGATACTTGGTTGGCATTTCATCAGTTTTTCTTTATGTAGGATACGATATATGGCATCCATTCCATGGGTGATTGCCTTTACCATCAGGCCAAGACACCAATGAATTTCTTTTTGGTGTTGGCAGGAGAGCCCATTAAGTGTGGGAGGTTGTATTTTGGACTTTTCCCTCTTTTATTAAGTAGTATTTTCACTGACTTGGTTGATTAAAGTCATGGTTTTGGTTCATTGGAATGGTAAATAATATTGAATTATTAGTAATTGGGGAAAAAAGAAGAAGCAAAATCAAGTACTTGTTTACATCTTTCTATGGTTTTTTTTTTAATTACAATTGCCATTGCATTTAAGGTGGTAATTTTATTCAGCAAGCCATACTAAGTTGCCTTTGTAATTGTGCGGTACTGCTGTTCTTGTTTAGATAAAGTTCTCCATTAATTCTTTGCAGAGAATAATAATTTTTCTGAAGCCTTTGGAGCTAACTGATGCAGGACTACCACAATCAATGTCTGAGGGACGTTTGCAGAGGACTTTTTCACAGTTTGGTGAAGTAAGCCAAGGTGAATTTCTCAGCTTGTATATTTTGAAGTTAAGGTGTTTCTGGAAGTAACTTCTAAAAGCTTCTTATTATTAATTGAAAAAAATAAAAGGAAAAGCTTCTTATTCTAGTTTACCAAAATGTCATACTGTTTATGGACCATGCACCAGTTTAAGAACAGCACACTATGTTGCATGCTTGCAGTGCTCTTGTAGCACAATTGGCTGACAACGTTGGGGACAGGGGAGGTGTTGGGTAATGGAGTGTGCAAAATCGTGTTGGAGAATTGTAGAAGCCCTTTGGCCTTTACCATGATTATAACCTTTTTTTTTCTTTATTGGTAATTATGCATGCACCAATGTTTAGTTTCATTATATTTTTTTTTGGGGTGCATGCTGCTTTTATATTGTTGAATTTTGAGGAAAATGTTTCAGGATTACATGTGTTTCTGTTAACATCATCTTGCAGTGAAAATGATTATGGATACAAAATCCAGGCAGCCTTTAGGGTTTGCATATATCTGGTTTACTACAGAAGACTCTGCGGAATTGGCAGTGAAAGAGATGAATGGAAAGGTATGCATCTTTTGTAATAATCTGTTATTCTCAGTAAAATAGGAATCCAGTAAAATTGTTTTCATAACACATGATTTGGTATGTGGTTCAGTTTTTTGATGGCAGGTTTGTTTATGTAACAATTGCAAAACCTGCACAATCCAAAAGTCGGAAGGGACCTTACAAGTTCTGATTTGAACAGTCTTAAAACTCTTTTGAAGTTCTTAAAATTTTCCATTCCCAAGAGGTGGGCAAAATTAGGTGAGAGGCCGATGAACGTAATGCAAAAATAATTAACACCACCAGTTGTTGGTGTATTTGGGGGAAAGGGGGGCACTAATTATGGAGTTGGGCTGTACCCATCAAAGTGAGAATTTTGCTACCAAGAACTGAATACTGCATTTCCCTTTTACATTCATAAAACCTTAATTTAAGCTTTGTTACCCTTTATACTTTCGTTTACGGATACAACATGTAACTTGTTGTGATTAGTATATAATAAAAATTGTTAGCGATGGTCAGTGTGAAACATATATTGTTCGAATCTCAATTAGCCATCTTATCTATTGTCAAAATGTTGTTAAAAAAGTTGTCCTTGGTAATTCTCGGTTCAGATAGTCTGGAAGGGGAATTTCCAACTGTTACTTGGCCTCTGCTTTAAAGCAGTTGATGGTGTTCTTAGGTAAAATTACCACAATCACCAAGGTGTGATGTGTGAGGAGTAAGACTACAGGTACAAAGAGGAACGAAGCAGGTCATTCAAGTAGTCACACTGCACAGTGAAGTTTAATATTTAGTTATTTACCAAGCAAATGCTAGTTTCATTGAGAATCCAAGTTTCCATTAACTTGTGTATTGCAATCATTTGACAAGATGTTAACATAAGCAACAGAACTTGTTCCATGGTAATAACAAAGGGGAAAAAATCATTTTAAAAGTGGGTGAAAGAAAAAAAAAAGTGCAGATCTAGAAGTTTTTTATTCTAGGGTATCGGATTAAAGTATTGATATATTACTTAGTACACACCCAGAGCATGTTCATTCACGTGTATTTGTATGCATATGGGAAAAAAAAGAGAGTATTTATTAATTTATTCTGTATAATACATTAAATAGGAAGCTCAATCAAGAATTTATATTAAATTATAATTGTATCCCAATTTTGTGTCAAGTATTATTTTAATTGCACCCTAATTTGATGTCAAGTGTCTTTATATTTTAAAGGCACTCCAATTTTGTGTCAAGTATCATTCCAATTGTATTCTAACATTTTATATATATGGATTTGATTGTGGTTATTTTTAATTGTATCCGTACATATGCAAAAAATTATAAATTAGTTTTTTAATTATAAGCTTAAGTCATAACTTATAATATATTTTTTACAAAATTATCAAGTTTGATATACATAGTTACAAGATAATCTTTAAAAAAAAAGCTTATTATCTCCTTACACTCTAATAAATATACAAAAATTGTTTAGTGCCATCTACATGTATAAAAAAATAAAATACCTTGACATCTCTCATCAAAGTTAGACTCAACAATGGTAGTCTTCCATCAAGTTTATGTGATTTATAAGATTGTGATATTCAATCTCGATTTTTTATTTTTTATTTTTTGTTGATAATCACGTTCAATCTTGATTATTCCTTCAAGTACTCTAATGAATTTAATATTTGAAGTCTCAATCAATTATTGATAAACTATTAAAAGCTTAATTGAACAAAAAAAACATTTCTACAATTCCCTATATTATGCGTCCATAAAATAAAATTTAAAAGTCATAAGTCAATGAAACAAAATTCTAATGAAACCCAATAAAGTCTTATAAGATAAAATTTACAAGTCATAAGCCAATGAAACAAAATTCTAATGATACCCAATAAAGTCTTAAAAGTTACTAAAAATACAAGAACAAATTATATATAAGTAGGGTCATCTTATTTTTTGGAAGAATGTATCCTATCTCAAAAAATGATCCTCTATGCACTAATTATAAAATTGTTCGAATATCTTTTGGACTTCATCCTTTTGTCCACAAATTCAAATTATGAATAAACATAGAACATAATTTATTCCATCTTTTTTTCTAATTTACTAAAGTGGCATGTTGTGAGTGATAAAAAATAAAAGTTGAGTTAATGGTAGTGATTGATTGTGATCACTTAGGACTGTTATTATTTCAATAAATTGTGAAATAAGTTGGGTTGATAACAAAATTGGTGATATATACATATATAATATTTTTGTGAAGGATGGATTATATATATATATATATTTTTTTTTTTTTTTTTGAGAAAAAAATATAATATATATTATATACACTAAAAAAAATAGTAAAATATATTATATACACCAAGTGGTCTGTATAAAATATATTACAGCATGTGAATGGTTGAATGCACACAACCTTTTTATATTTTTCTTTCTTGATAGCATAATCTTTTGTCGACGAATCAAATTAATTTCCATGTTTTATATTCTGACTTCTGAGCACAAAAGATTATCGTACCTGTCGAAAATGAATATATTGCATATTGCAAAAAAGATCATGATCATCATGATCTCACCTCAAAAAAAAAAAAAAAAAAAAAATTCTAGATCATGATTTCGATGTCTCACCGACCAAGAATTAAAAAAGGAAAAGAAAATAAATTAATTAAAAAAGAAAGAAAGAGAAACGGTAAATTGCATAGTCACCCTCTAAATTGGGGGATATATGCATTTTACACCAAAAATCTTGAAAACTTGTAGTTATCATTCCAATTGCACCCCCATTGTTTAATTGATTGTTAAATTTAAACAGTCACGGTGCAAGTCACATCATCATTAAAAAAAAAAAATGATGCATATCGCCAACTTTAATCAACAGCTCTAGTTTGATTTCTTTTGTGTGTAAAACCATTTTCCCACCTTGTTCATAGCTCCTAGGATTATCAAATTGTTCACAGTTGACACACTTGCGTGGCGTATGTCCAATTTTAGCTATTTTTAACTTCACCATTAACTTCCCCCACCAGGTGATGCATATATCCAAGTTTTAACTAAAGTATACATGTGGTTCTTAAAGTTTGTGATTGTTTTCATTTTTCCCTTTACTTTTCAATTTTTTCATTTTGTTTGTTCATATTTGATTTCACTTTCATATTAGTCATGTTGTCCATTTTTATTAGTAATTTGACTATCGAATACCCTTCATGTTTAACTATTTCATAAAACACTATCTCTAAAATGTCTTGGAATGTAGGAAGTTCGATGTTGTAGGCATAAAAACATAATATGGGTGTCAAATTCTTAACAGAAATAATATGGCGAACATGAAACCAGAATTAATCATAAATGATTAAAAATAAAAAGAAAGTTTTGAAATGTAAATGATCAAATAAAAATGACTCCATACTTAAAGAGCCAAAAGTATATTTTAATTCCAAATATTGGTGCAATTTAAATGATTGTAAATTTTCATAATTGGGAATACGTACCCCACAACTATATATATAAAGTAGCCATAATTTAATGTGAATTTGTACTCTCATTAGTTTAAGAATGAGGTTTTGCTCTCAGAAAGGTTGTGGCATATTGAGGGCGGTTTCCCTCTCTGAATGCCGGTGGAGCTGATGATTATCTTATCTATCCTTTGTTACGAAACTACCCTCCTCACATACACACACATACAAAGTGAATTTGTAGATTAACCAAAAAATAATTATCTGGGTCTAACCAAAAAATAATTATGGATGCATATGCGTTCAATATAAACATACAATCCACGGTACATGTTGATTCTTGGCAAAACTACAACCGCCTGCTCTTCGGACAATGATTCTCTCAATTTCAAGGTGAAGTGGAGAGTATACATCATCTAGATTATGCCAACTCATTTAATTGCGAATAAATAAACTACAAGAATTAACTAAAGTAAAACTAAACTAGAGTTTAAGGTAGTGTTTAATTTAGACCGTACATTTGATTGACCATGGAGAGTAGAGAGGATAAGTACAAATACAAGTCTCCCGATTAAACATCAAAAAATGAGCAACGTAATTCAAACACTCTTAAAAAACACCATTACTAAATGTGATTTTTTTTTTTTTTTTTTTTTTTTAGAACCACAATTTTCAGTGTTTAAACACTGAAAACTATTGTTTGGAATCACATACCAAACAGGCCCTAAACACTAAATTTAAAAAACTTCTCTTACTAGTTTTCAGTTTTCAAACACTGCTCAATGACACTTTTGTAAATATGTTGAAAACTATGAGGCCCACTTGATTAGCTTTAAAAAAAAAAAAACTAATCATGTTTTTTCATACACTAAAACATGTTATTTGAAACATGGTAACATTAGGGCTGTTTGATAAGGAAGTTTAAACAACAGTTTTTTAGTGTTTAAATACTGAAAACTTTGGCAAAAAAAAAAAAAAAAAAAAAAAAACCATTTGGTAGGGAATTTCTTTTAGGAGTATTTGAGTTATATTTCTCATTTTAGGGTGTTTGAACATTGAATTTAGAGAAATATTCCTACCGGACACTTTTGTAAATGTGTTAAAAACTGTCACTCCCACCTGATTAGACCACACAATGGAACTTTCTCTCTCTTCAAATAAAATAATAATATTTTTGCCGTACTTGTCAGCTTAAAATAACACACATATACAAAATACACAATTATGTTTTTTTTACAAAATATGTTATTTGAAACATGATACCAAACACATTTTTTGCTTTATAAATACTGTAAACACGTGTTCTCATAACACTTTTTAAACCACAATTTTCATATCATTTTAAACAAAGATATTAGAAATCTCTACCCCAATAGGGAGTAGTTCTAAGACCACAAATTATTCCACAACTTTTCTACTAGAAACGTAAAAGATTGTGAGGAGATAACTATCACTTATCCATAAACTCAGTATTATATGGCCCTAGACTTATCCACCCAGCGGGCCCTAAATCTCCCTAATTCACGTGTAATTGAAAGAAAGAAAAGACCATTGACCATTAATAATCTTGGAGGGAGCTTGTGTCCAATGGCCAGTTGCCTATAGACACGATAGGATAGGATAGGACACGTGTCCAGTTGCCACTGGCCACTGGACAGAAGCCATTCTCAATAATCTCCATCTCCCCCAAGTACTAATAAAACTTCATTAATTTCCAAACTGTTTTAAAATTCTCTCTTCTTGTCCAACAAATCAAACACCAACAACCACTACTTCTTGTACTTCAGACAGACAGAGATAGAGCCGCGATGCACCTGATCAATGCCGTGATTGCGACTCGGATGCTGACTCGGAACCTGGAGTCGGACTCGGCGGGGCTTGGCGGCATATCGTTCGGAACGGCGTGGTGGTTCATCTACGCCGGGATCTCTTGCTTCCTTGTCCTCTTCGCCGGAATCATGTCCGGGCTCACTCTCGGCCTCATGTCCCTCGGCCTCGTCGATTTGGAGATCCTCCAGCGTAGCGGCACCATTACCGAAAAGAAACAAGCAGGTCCGATTCATTCCGATATTTACCAATTTCACTTCGTTTCGGTTTTTCATTGTTATTTGAATTTTGAATTTGTGTGATTTTGTTGTTGTTGTTGTTGTTGTTGTTGTAGCTGCTATACTTCCAGTGGTTCAAAAGCAACACCAGCTGCTTGTCACTTTGCTTTTGTGTAATGCGGTTTCCATGGAGGTTTGTTTTTCTTTATTTAGTGGAATCAATATTTTCTGATAATTTAGTTTGAATTAGAACTGTCTCTCTCAAATGATTAATTTGATTCAAGTGTTAAATGTGATAGCTATGTAGTGAGATATATTTGTGCACATTTGTGAAAATTAATGGGTATTTGATTCTAATGAGGAAATTTAGAATTTTATATAAGCTAAGAGTTTGTAGCTAGAAAGCATGGCCCGGGTATGACACGAGCAATTTGTAAAAAATTATAACATGAAACGGGTACAGAACCCTAAATGAATTGTCCGTGCTTCCTATGTTTGTAGCTCTCAATTGGCTGGTGTTTCCAATAGAGATGTCCAGGGTTCAAATTCCCCCGTTGTAACTATTGAATTAAGGGTGTGTGCCTATTTAGAAAACTGCATTAGAAAAAGGTAAAAGATTTTTAAAGTGAATAGCAAAAGGCTTTGGTGGTGTTGTGTACTTGTGCCTATTGAAGTAATTGGGTTAAAAAAACAAATGGTTGTGTTCTTTAAAGTGGCTTTGGAGTTTGGTGGATGATTTGAAACCTGAGCCCTTTGTGAATTCGGAAAAGTTGTGCAGAGAATAGTAGAATATCCCTTTAGCATGCATTTTGATTAGTTCTTTTTCAGAAAGTTTATTTGCTTATTGGCTAAAAGTTGGCAAAAGTATGGTTATATTTAGATAAAATTTTCCAAAAAAAAACCTAATTCAAACTTACACTTAGTATTGTTATCCTTAAAATTTTGTTATATTGAGTTTGTAGTCCTTGTTAGAGTATGCTTAGTTTTAATTAACAGTTATTATTGGGTTTGGTATTTGCAATCTGCAGGCCCTTCCTATATACTTGGATAAACTTTTCAATCAGTATGTCGCAATTCTTCTCTCTGTAACTTTCGTTCTTGCTTTTGGGGAGGTATGTTGCTTTTACTCGCTTTCATGATTTTGTTGGTTTAGCTTATATTTTTGAAGCAACTACATTTGATTGATGATTATCCTGTTATCATTTCATTTGTCAGGTCATTCCACAAGCAATATGCACAAGATACGGGCTTGCTGTAGGGGCCAATTTCGTATGGCTTGTGAGATTTTTAATGATAATTTGCTATCCAATAGCTTATCCCATTGGAAAGGTAAAATCTAAGTCAAATTTTTGAATGTTTTGTGAATAAGAGATTTACATAGTTCTTGTTGCACACTTGAGGTGGTTCCCAAGAAGGTTTCCATTCCTTATTTTTATTATTCTTTCCTCTACACCTTGAAAAAGTTGTTCTCAAAAACCTCTCTTGTAGGCAGTGTCTTCTTATTTCCCCTGTATCTTTCTTATATGTAAAATTGAGTTGTGGAATGAAGCTTTAGTATCATTTTATTCATTTGTATATACTTCCTAAAATAGAGTATTAGTGGAGAATATATATAAGATTCCATACAATATCAAAGCACTCCTTTACTGATATTATGGCTAAACACATCTTCTCCTTTTTGTATTTCTGGTTCTGTTGATATATATTTAGCCCTTAACACTAGAAATATATGTGTTCCAGATTCTGGACTGGGTTCTGGGACATAATGAAGCATTATTTAGGCGGGCGCAGCTTAAAGCCCTTGTCTCCATCCACAGCCAGGAGGTAAAGCCGTTGGAGTTTATATGCATAAACTACTGCAATTATCACTTGTTAAAACTATTCAAATGTTTCAAGGAGTAATAGCTTGTTATTCTTGTTATGCTTAGGCTGGCAAGGGAGGGGAGCTTACACATGATGAGACAACCATTATTAGCGGAGCCCTAGATTTAACTGAAAAGGTAAACAATGTTACTTAAACTGGTGTGCTAGTTTATTTATTGTTTTGCTTGTCATTGTGCATTTGCAGAACTTCCTGATGGTTAAGAGTACCTTGCTTCTTATGTAGATTTATTTTTAAATTTGCATCTGTAAATTCCCTTCTCTTGATTCAAACTGACCAACTACCTTTGACTTTGTGACTTGGTGGAAAAGCTAAAATTTTGAGTTTTTGTAAGTGGTCACTATAGTATGATGTTTCTATATAATGCCTTATCTAAATTTAGATCCTTGATATTAGCTGGAGTTAGTATCTCAAAGTCACTCTTCATGTTGTCATTATTATTTTCAATCAGACTGCTGAGGAGGCTATGACACCTATTGAGTCGACCTTTTCCTTGGATGTCAATTCGAAGTTGGACTGGTAAGTTCTACACCCGACTAAGTTTTGATGCCATTATTATTATCATTTTTTTCTTCTTCTTGATCCAACTTCCTCATCAAGATACCAAGAGTTACACTTTAAAATTTCTGTTTTCACATTCTTCCAAGAATTAAATCCATTATTTTATAATCAATTTCCTGCTTCAAAAAATATGTGTGATTCAACATTTATTTTTATGGGAATCTTGTTTTGCTATCTGATAAAGAATTTTAAAAAAAAAATTTGTGATAAATGAGTATGATTCTAACTCAAATTATTTTATGTTGGTTTAAAACTTTAGTTATGCAAAGCATATCTTAACTAAGTTTTGCATTCGTATATGCTTCTATGTCATTCCAATCAATCTGAGTACTTCATCACAGCCTCTTCAATGTACCCAGACCAAAACATTAAATTTATGTTCTTTTTAAGCTTACCCACCATCTTCTCAAAAAAAAAAAACCTTAGAGTTTTCTCTCTTTAACTTCTTGTTTCAGCATTAGTAGAAGAAGAAGATGCAGAAGAAGAAAGGAGAAGGAAAAGAAAAAAGAAGAGAAAGAGAAAGAGAAAGAGAAAAAGAAAAAGAAAAAGAAAGAGAGATAGAGATAGAGATCAGATATATTATTGGAGTTGGCATGTGTGTTAAAGTTGGTGGGGCCATGGGTAACTGTGAAATAATAAATAAAAAATGTGAGAAAAATATTATTTAAATAAAAAAGGGTGTAGAATAGACAAACTGATGCGAGTGTTTTGTAAAAATGAGTGTGTAAAATAAAAAAAAGTAGGATATTTTTGCAAAATAGACAAATTTTACATCCATTGATGCAGATGCTGAGTGTAGATACTACAAATTTTGCACTTGCAGGCTATTCCTTCAAAAGACTTATATATTGAATTAATTAGTGTAGACATAAATGCTAGAGCTTGGTTAGGACCTTGAGTGATAAATTCTGGTTAAAAGATGATAAACTTTTTTCCCATGATTAATTTTAGTTTGTTAAGTTTAGATATTCCAAACTGTTGTTTTGCTTTTGTTGCTGTTGTAGTTTTCATGTTCACTGTCCTTGGATATACTCATTTTGTTATGTTATTATTTTTTATCCCTTTTCTTGCTTAAAATGGTGTTTATTAAAAACTAAGTAAGCTCAACATTGTAGCTAAACGCATAAAATGTAACATGAAAAAGGAAGTATAACAAAATCTTTATTGTGAATGGTTGCAAGTATTTGATAAAGAGCATTAATTGTAGCATATGGCATCATTAGTTTCAAAATTTTAATTAGACAATGTCTTAGCAAAACTCAATTGCTAATCATTGGAATATAATGTTTGTTATTATTTTTAGAACTTATTGGCCTTAAGTAAATAAGTTCTAAGTAACTATTACTAATCATAGAAATATAGATGTTCATATGTTCAATAGCTATTTTAAGTTTGTGCAATCTAAATTGTTATATTAATGAGATTAGCACTGTATAAAATATTTTTTTTTAGTAATTGGTTTTATGTTTCTTCAAATAGAACCTCTATTTTTTTTTTTTTTTTCCCACTAAGCAGCACTTGCCTTCTCAACTAGTGTTGATAAAATTGTGAAATTTACTGAACCCGCCTGTCACGGTATCCTCCAACCACAAGCTCTCTCCAAGATATCCAAACAACAAATTTGGATTTGGGCTCTTAAATCCAAATTCACTGGCCCAAATCCAAACATACTATAAATAATTTGATAGAAAAAAAAAACTCCCAAGAACCAAAATCCCCTTTGAAAGTCAAAAAGTAAAAAAAAAAAAAAAAAAAAAATTCCCAAAGAACCAAAATCCTCTTTGAAAGTCAAAAAGTAAAAAAAAAATCAAAAAGTCAAAAAGTCGTGGTTCTCCTTCATTTGTGTGGTAGGCGTTATGCCCGACTGGATGTCATTGATGTCACCGAACCACTAAACAGAGTTGGATTGAAGCTGTACCTTCTTTTATGTGGCCCATGCCATATGGAAGTGGACGTAGAGCATTAGCAGCAGTAAAGCTAAATAGTAAAGCTAAATAATTGCCAAAACATAAAAATGCATGCTGCAGTAGTAGTGTCATAGATAAAAAATTTTAGCTTCTTGCTATAGTGCACAGCTATTCATGGTTGTGCACCGTAGTAAGAAGCTAAATATATATATATATATATATATATATATTTTTTTTTTTATTAACTTCTCTCTCTTCTCTCATTAAACAAATATTTTCTCTTTTCTTTCTTTCTCTCTCCGGCTTCTCTTCTTTCTTCTTTTTTCCTCCTCATTTTTTTTTTTTTTTTCTCTCTAGCCGTCTAGTGCCTTCTTCATCTCTCTCATCCCTCAGCTTTGTTGGAGCTTGATTTATGGGTTTCCGCCGACCCAGTTGCTGGGTTTCCGCCGATCTTCATCTTCATCTTCATATGTGCTGGGTTTTCGCCGACCTTTTTTTTTTTTTCCCTGCTGTGGACTGGTGGTGGTGGTGGATGTTTGTGCTGTGTTGGTTTTTTTTTTTTTTTTTTTTTTGCTATGGATTTTTTATTATTATTCTAATGAGTTATTTGTATTATTTAATCAAATAGCTAAAAATATAGATCTATTGATGTTGGGTGCGAAGAGGTAAAATAAATAAAGTGACTTTTGTAAGTGCCAAATAACTATATTTTTAGCTCCACTACTCTGGATGCTCTAAACGCCTACTAAATAAATACTCTCTCTGTCCCAAATTGTTTGGCCTAGTTAGAAAAACTCAATTATTTAGGGAAACATTATTAACTATCTTATCTCTTTTTTAAAAAAATTAAAATTTTTCTAAATTACCCTTAAACAAATTTATCAAAAAATTATTTTAAAACATTTTTTTTAAAAAAAATTTGAATATAGATGGCATGTATAGTGGATTTCAAAATTTAGGTTTTTAATTTTTTTTTTAAATTAAAAAATACTCCCACAAATAAATTAAGGGCATAAATGGAATGTTAATAAATTAATGGTATTTGACTTTTCAAACGTGACATAATTTTGAGATATCTCAAAATGGAATACATGCCAAACAATTTGGGATGGAAGGAGTATAAAAATGATATTGATATATCTTCATTTTTATTGGTTTATAAATAATAATAATAATAATAATAATAATAATAAGACATACATTTACAGGTTATTAAAAAAAAAATACATTTTCTGAATAAAATTAATATATAACAACCGGGAATGAAGTCTAGGTGGATGAAAAAAAATCATTATAAAATTTTAAATAAACATCTATTTAGTATTAACAAATCAGACAATTTTTTTTTTTTTTTTTTTTTTGTGAGAAGGATTTTGGTAATTTTTGTTGTTAAGTTAATTTTGTTGGGCTTGTTAGTTTTTTTTTTTTTTTCCCTAAATTTTATATTTATAAATTTTTTAATGAACTTTAAAAAGATCAATGATATTATTAAGTGAGGTAATTGTAATTTTATCAAACCAAATTATTAAAAGGGTTTAACTAACATATGCCAGCATATGTTAGTAAACCATTTTTAGATAATTTTTATTGAGAATTGAAAAAGCTATTAAACTTTTTACAGTTTTTTTAATTTTTGATAAAAAATTTCTTAAAATAAATTGATAGTGTATATATGCCGGCATACATATCCCTGATTTCCAAAAGAATCAAAATCTTTAACTCTAGTTTTGACTAAAATTCGACGTCACAAACCACTAAAACAAAAAATGATGGAAAGACGTCGAAATGCATATGCATGTGCATGTGAAGAGAGGGTGGTTTGTATATATCGACAACTCTTCCATTCGTTTTCCCCTATAAAAACCCCATTAGCCTTTCGCTAAGACAAGCATTGAGAAATTAAGTTCTTATGCCCTAATCAACCATGTCGGGAAAAACTTTCTTAAAGGTGGTCATGGTTTTTGCTCTGGTAGTGTTGATTTTTAATGGAAAGCCTGCTTCTACCAGGGCTGCGCGTTTGGCTGTTATGATGAAGAAGTCCAAACTTGAAGCTGTTGAAGATCGTTCTCTGGTACCTCCCTCCATGCCAAACCCACCAACTTATTTACCGGCACCACCAGGATCGTCTTTGTCGCCGCCATAGACAGTTGCAGATGATAATGGATTGGAGAGTAGCTAAATTTGGTGGTCTAGCTAGCGTTACGTTTATTCTGAATAAAATGTCTGTTTTATCATTTATGTTGGAGTTTTGTTGCAATCAATTCTCAACATAAATGTAATATATAGTTGTATTGGATTTGGGAAATGAAATTAAATAATTAAAAAAAAAAAAAAAAAGTTTCTACTCTCCATTATAAAAAGCTCGTGTGTGATTTATGGGTTATATATTGGTTTTCTTTCTCTTTTTTCCTTTTCTTTTTTTCAATTGAAATAGTGTGGATTAATTGGTGCAATCATTTTTTTTCTTTCTAGTGGCTCAAATTATGATATTTGGATGTGTTTTGTAGCTAAGAAAATGAAGGAAAATGAGAGAAAGTGGGATAGAAAGAGAAGGAAAAAAGAATATATATATATATATATAATGGGGCTGACGGGTTTTTCTTAGTTCAGTTAGCCGTGGATGAGATGGTAGCTAACTTGGATTTTTAATTGACTTGGCAAATTTCTGATTCGCTTTCTGGGTACTTTGAATTTCTGTATTGGTCACTTTGCACTTAATTTCAATTGGAGACTCTGGAACGGTAAGCTTAAAGCTAATTTACAACATATTATTAATGAATTGCCTCTATCTCAGTGATACATAAAAGTAACTGAATTGCCTTCTATTTGTAGATTTTTCATGCTTGGCATGATGGACACTCTCCTAAACCTTGGACTTAATGATGAGGTAGTTGGTGGTTTGGCCTCAAAAAGTGGAGAGCGCTTTGCTAATGACTCTTACAAACGTTTTCTAGGCATGGTTGTAGATGTTGTAACTTGTAAGTGCTTCTTCTAGATGTTGCTCTCTATGCTAACTTGTGTTCAGCTCCAATGTTTCTCAATTGTCTGCTTAGTTTCCTGTCTTCCACAATTTGTTAGCTAGGCAATGCAAAGTCACTGAAACATTAAAATTACCCAACTAAAATGCTCCCTCTAAACCAATGCAATCTGTTGATGATTGTGTGTTAAATGAATCAAACTGTTGTATTTTCTTGTTGCTAATTTATTGAAAAACTTGTTAGAAAAGTCAAACTTGACACTGATCTAACAGCCTTTGATCTCAAAGAGCAGGTGGTGAACAGTACAATAATTTTTTCCTTGAAACCAAGGGTGAATATTTTCCTTCAGGTACCAAGTATGACACCAAAAACTTATTTTTATTTCACTCTTTTCTTAGAAAAATCTTTATATTAACTGATAAAGAATGCATAGGAAAATATGGCCAAAACTGTTTATATATTCTAGACGAAAAGCACATTTTAGTCCCTACATTTTCAGGCTATTCTCATTTTAGTCCTTACATTTTATTTTTACCGCTTTTAGTCCCTATCCTGAAAAACGTTTCCCGTTTTGGCCCCTGCCGTTACATCAGAAACGGAAAAGCTGACGTGGCAAACGGCAGAATAAATAATACTAAATTAATGTCCACGTGGCTTAAATTAATAATAAAAAATGCCACGTCAGCATTTAAATTAAAAAAAATTAATTTATTAATTTTAACTAAATAAAAAAATTAAAAACAGAATTAAAAACTAAAAATCATAGGAATTGAGATCTATGTGTGTCCTGAACAAGAACAACAAGAACACAACCTCAGATCCAAGAACACAAACCCAGAAATTAAAAAAAAAAAAAAAAAAAAAAAAAAACCAAATTCCATTACTTGAATCTGAGAGTGCCAAATTACAGAAATACAACCTAAAAACAAGAAGCGAAATCCAGATCTAGAGGCAAGATCTACAACAACCACCACAACTAACTAAGTACACAAATCTAATCATTAGTGTAAATTTAACAGCACTGTCAAACCCAACCCCAACACCACTGATTCAAACCCAACCCCTAGCTCCGGTACTACAATCAACCATGAACCATCGAAATTGAAACCAACCCACCGCCACCCAGCACCACCAAAACGACATAACCCACAACCATCATGACCCACACCTCAACCACTACCATTGTGACCCATACCTCACCACAACTATGAACCACACTCTGACCCATACCTCGACTACAACCATGAACCACACTCTGACCCATCGTGACCCACACCATGACCATCGAACTTGAAACCAACCCACACCACATACCCAGCAACCACTGTGAACACAAACCTCGACCACAACCCATTGCCAACACCACCACCACTGAAGAGCATGACTGTGAGCAAAACCCACCACCAAAAAAAAAAAAAAAAAAAAAAAACCAGACCCACAACGAGCAAAACCCAAACCCATGGCAGCAAACCCACGGCGAGCAAATCCCAGACCCACAACGGCAAACCCAGACCCACGGTGAGCACACCCCGATTTCGTTCAACCACCCAAACACAACCCCAGTTCCAACCCCATCTCCACCCAAACGTTGACCCAAACACCACTCCAAAGGCCAACCCAAACGCTATCTCCTCTTCGTCTTCTTCTCTTTCCGCCCCTTACGATGTGATCCCCAGAATTTTTTGCTTCAGCTCCACCATTGCTAGGTGGGTTGATATGGAGGGAGATCTTGTGTTTTGCTTTGTGGCTTTTGGATTGGATTTGGGTTCTTGGCTTTTGTTGCTGTTGTTGGGATGACATTTTTGAGAGAAGAGAGAGAGAGAGAGGCGTTGTTGGTGTTGTTACATTTGAGATCTGGGTGTTGTTTTTTTTAGTGAGTTTGAGTGAAGGAAAGAAAGTGGGTGTATGTGGGTGTTTTTTTCTTTCTTTCTTGTATCTAGAATTGTGTTCTTAGTTTTTTTTTTTTTTTTTTAATTTTTGGGTTTGTGTTCTTGTATCTGAGTTTGTGTTCTTGTTGTTCTTGTTCAAGACACACTTAGATCTCAATTCTTATAATTTTTAGTTTTTAATTCTGTTTTTAATTTTTTTTATTTAGTTAAAATTAATAAATTAATTTTTTTAATTTAAATGCTGACGTGTCATTTTTTATTATTAATTTAAGCCATGTGGACATTAATTTAGTATTATTTATTCTGCCGTTTGCCACGTCAGCTTTTTCCGTTTCTGATGTAACGACAGGGACCAAAACGGGAAGCGTTTTTCAGAATAGGGACTAAAAGTGGTAAAAATAAAATGTAAGGACTAAAATAAGAATAGTCTGAAAATGTAAGGACTAAAATGTGTTTTTCGCCTATATTCTATCCCATTAAACTCACCCCTTTTTGCCTGTATCTATCGGCAGATCCCTGTTTTGGTCCTAAACAGCAATTGCAGTTGGCTATTAAAGCTGTTTTTGATTCTTGGGATAGCCCAAGGGCCAATAAATTCCGGAACATCAAATAGATAACTGGGTTAAAGGGAACTGCAGTCAACATTCAATGCGCACATGGTGTTACTATTTACTATGCACTGGTGAGAAGAACCTCTATGGGGAGTTTCTACTTTCTAGTCAATGCTCAAGTTTATATGCCAGTCCCATCTTGAGCTTACTTTACTCTTTAACTTATCCTTTTATGTACATATCAGTAGAGATTATCTTAGAATTGATTCTATGAGTGTAGCTGAAGAATGGCTTTGATACAGTTGCTGGAATTAATTAGGACACCATAAGACTTGGACACCATGAAAAGTGGCATGCCTGAAGCTTACAAGGGGCTTCTGGAGAACTGTGAAATTCTAGAGCGACATTACAAAGATATGATAGTAAAAGTTCACATCTGTTGGAAGATGATTATAATTGTTATCATTACAATATTCATTACCTTCTTGATTTAATATATGGGACACCAGTTTATAACAATAAAGTCCCAAGACCAAAGATCATGCGTTGAAGGCTTAAATCCTGAAGCTTAATGCGTAAGTTTTAATGTTGCGTGGCTTCTTTGAGAAGCTCAATAACATGTCGGCTGGTACAAGAAATATGCATGGAAATGTTCCACTATACATTCATATTCTTTTCTTTTGGTATATTAACGGGTGCTCTTAAAATAATTATTAATAAATCATATTAGAAAAATTTTTAATACCACTTTCATGAGAAATATAAAAAGCTGTCAAAAAAATTAATTGCTTCATCATTTCCCCATAAAATGTTTCTTAAAATAATTTCTAAACTAATACTTTTAGAACATTTGCTAATATTTCCCCTTTTCTAATGGAATGTGAAAATACTATTACCCAGTATAGATTATATATATTATTAAACATCATGTCAATATGTGCAAATATATTAATTTGTATTATCAACATGGACAATTCGATGGATCTTATTAAAGACATTACAAAAATGTATGGAGTGATCAATATATTAATGTATGTAAGGATTTATCAATTTTAAAATTCTCTATCTTATGAGATTGATTCCTGATAATGCTGATACCGTGTAAGATATCAATTGTGTGACACAAGTTACATTATACAGCCAAATCTGAAGGAATATTCTCTTTAAAATAATAATAATAATAATAAGGGGAGCTGTCGTATTAGATTTGGTCCATGTTCTGTATCTCCTAAAGCATTAGTATTGGTGTGTTAAAAAGTCATATTACTACTCTTAGCACTACTAATATACTCATAATGGTGGAGGGAAAGTCAAAAAATTTGACTGTTGAACTACAGTGCACGGCCATCTTTGGTTGTGAACTGTAGCTAAAAAGGTAAAATATATATATATTTTTATTAAAAGTTATAGTATTATTTTATTGTGTTGGCAATGGTGATTGTTGTTTATTATAGTAGATATATTATTTTATTATATTGTTTATATTATTTTATTGTGCTGAAAACTAAAATAAAACCACTTATGTTGGATGTTTTGTAAAGTAAGGTGATAAAATAGATAAAATAGTTTTTTGTGTTATATGTATTTTGGCATTTGCAACTCTACCAAAGTGGTACACTAGATATAACTTGGATCTAATTCATATATGTGTATATGTACGTATAGAGGTATATTTTTTATGGATCAAAAAATAGTATATGCCGAGTGCTTTCACCAAATTGGGTTTTGCCCAAAATCAATCACGTAGTACTCAATATACACCTTCATCCATGACTTAAAGTCATCATTGTGGATATGATATATTTTGTAATATTGTGGAATGGTATGACATTTTGATTCGTTTTGCTACTATTTGGTTGTGTCTCTGTTAGACATCATATTTGGTTATGTGTCTCTGTTAGACATCAAGATTGTCAGATAACCCGTGAGGGAACTGGGTGCTTATTTTGCACGATAGCCTTTTTCCTTTTGTTCTTTTGTTGTTGTTGTTGCATGATAGCTTAAATGTTCATGTGGTTTAGCATCCACTAGGTAGGGTCTGGTTTTTAAGTAATTGCATGGGCCTGGTTTGTTAATTTGGAAGTATGACAGGCAGGCTAGAGAAAATTAGCTGATTGTCTTCAAGTTTTATTTGAATATCAGCTAGATGTTCTGCTTTGCAATAAAAACAATTGAATTTCTAGCTCCCATATCTGATTAGGTATTTACCATGGGCATTGTGGCAAATTTTGGTTGATATGAGAGATTGTGGTGTGGTTATGCAGCTCCTTAAGCAACAAGGAATCTACACGTGTGGTAAAGTTTCTTATCTTCAAATAAGATATCTGAGATTCAATTTGCCTACACCAAAAAATCTAATTGATGTTTTAGTCTGATGATAAAGAGCAATCATCACAAGCAAACGACATAAGTTGAAATTATTTCTTCCAAAGACCATAAAAAAAAATTAAAAAAAAAAAAAAGTCTACACGTTTTGGTGTGTTTGGGTGTGGGAAGAGTCATTGATGGGATTTTATAATATGTTCTCAAGAATTAAGGTAAGGTTGCTAGCAACGCAGACCTTGTTGGGCATAGGCACAAATTTTGGTCCAATACCGCTAATCTCATTACTTTCTTTCCTTCCTGGTTATACCTATCCAGCATTGTGAAAGAACAAACAATTTTATAAAGAAAAAGGTCAAGAGCTATGTTCCAATTGTCTTAGACTCTTAGTTTACAAACCCGCAAGCTACTACTTGGTCAATAAAACTCTAGTGATACAAAAAAATTTTACAACTATCAATGTGGTCTATTATGATTGGTACTTTTGAGTCGTGTGAAAATAATGTTTTCATCAAATTTTTTTTTTTTTGGTTTAAAGACGAATTCATTCAAACAACTAAACAGCTACATCAATGACAGAGCAAGCTCTGTTAATATACAAACCAGCAACATCATCATCTAAAATACTTCTAATGTCCACAGGCGGACAGGCAAAGGAAAGAAAAGCAGCAACTTGATCCATGCTCATCCTAGCAAGCATATCTGCACACCTATTCGCTTGGTGGTAGCAATGTTTAAACTGAATTTGGCGAAACCGGAGCACCAATTGCCTGCAATCATCCAAAATAGGCGAAACAACATTACTCTGATAGTTTGGGTTAAGAAAGATATTTTTCACCTTAAATAAAGTGTGAATTTTTGTGTCATCTTGTGCTGCTTTATGTTAGACCAATTTTCACTGTATTTTGTGTCATCTTATTTTTCGCCCCTCAAACTCTATAATACAATATTCATTTTTTAAAAATAAAATCTATATTTTCATCTCTCCCATCTTATTTTGTTATGAATTAAATTTAGCTAATGTGGCTTTTTTTTTTAAGGCAAGTCAACAGATGTTATGAGCTGGATGATGGTATGGTATGGATGGAAAGGATACACGCTTTAAAATATTAAGGACTAAAATGAAATATATAATTTTTTGAAGACCAAAATGACAACACTCTAACTAACTAAGGCTTGATCGGCCACCCAAAAGTGAAATGCAAATAAAAGTGTTTGATTAGTCGAATGACAATAGGCACCCGAGTTGCCTGCTTTGTGAGCACTCTTGTATTGATTTTTACTTGGAGTTTCAAAGAAGAAGTTCATTGTTTGGATTTGCGAGAAATTTTCATAGATAAGTGATAGAAATTTTGACAAAAATGGAATTTTTTTTGGAGTGGGATTTGAGAGAGAGATTTTATTTTGTTAAATCAAGTGTACGCTATGACAAAAATTTTCTTTGTAATTAGGGTGAGTTTGGTTCAGCTTTTTAAAACTTGGCTTTTTTAAAAAGTAGAGTTTTCAAAAAGTGTATAATGAAAAAGTGTTTTTTCAAAAAACTGAGTGTTTGGTAAAATCTATTAAAAAGTGCTTTTTGAAAAAGCTGAGTGTTTGACTAGCACTTATAAAAGTGGCAATTTGAGGGGTAAATTACCAAAAATGACAATGTATATATAAGGGAGTTTATTTCATACTTAAATAAATATTGTAAAATTATTTTTTGGCCACCAATATTAGCTAATAATAACCTATCACTTAAGATTTATTGTGAAAGTATTGTAATAATTTATACTGATTTTAATTTGAACGTACTATTAAAATTATTTTTTTCTCTTTCTAACAAAATTATTTTTTTCTCACCAATATTAGCTAATAATAACCTACCACTTAAAATTTAATGCGAAAGTATTGTGAAAATATTGTGATACCATTTCCTTCTTCTTTTTTCCCTCTTTTTTTATCCTCCACACACGTACCGCATTTCTTTATTCTTTTTTATTCTTTTTTTCCCCTCTTTTTTTCTCCTCCACACACGTACCTTTACACTTTTCTTTTTTTACTTCTTTCTTCTTTTTATCCCTACCACTTCCTCCAAACTCCAGAACGTTCCAACTCTCCTTCTTTTTTTTTCTTTTTTTTTTCTTTTTCTAAGCACTTCGTCTACAACACCCATGCAATTCTTCACCCTGATCTTCTTGATTCTTTTCTCTTTCTCTAAATTCAACCACTTACAAACGGGATGATTCAAATTCAACCACAACCACTTACAAACGGGATCAAAGCAAAGCAAACGCAGATGGGTACAAACTCCATTTGAAAGATTTTGCTATATTCTGATGTTTTTTTGTTTTGCATTTTGAGGAATCCTAATTTGCAAGGGATTGATTTTTTTTTTCCTTAACTGATTTGGGAATTTGTTATAGATTTTTTTGTATTTGGATTTGGAAATTTGTTATTGAGAGGGCAGAGGGCAGAGCAGAGAGATGAGAGGAATGAGGAATGGTGTGAGACGAAAGGAATGAGGAAGGCGTGAGAACTGAAGGGTAATAGAGCATGATTTATTGAAGGGTTGGTAATTGCCCAACTCACCCCAACGGATATATGACAACGCGCACGGGCTTTTGGCAAAATGGACCTGAAGAGCTCCTTTCAAGAATTGCGCGTTCTCTTCACAAGTATAAAACGCAACTTTTTTCAAAAAGTTGCGGTTTATACTAACCAAATGGACTTTTTGGGCTGGCTTTTTTCAAAACGTGCTTTTTGGGCTGAAAAAGTTGAAACAAATGGACACTTAATTAATGATAGAGCAGGGTTCATGATAGTCCGATAGTAACTATATTCTTTGTGGGGCTTTATATTTATGGTTTGACTTCTATTTCTTTTTCTTTTAGAAGAATTTGAACTCCATTTCTCATGTTCCGTGGATAAAAACACAAAAATTAATGATACATATTCTTTTAAAATAGATCAAAATTATAAGGGTTTTACATACATATATATATTTATATATATATATATTGAAAGAACATTAAAAAAAAAAAAGAAAAAAAAAAAGAGAGAGTCCACTTCAACTTCAAGGTGATATCCACGAAATAATATTAATCAATCCATCAAAACGGCGAAACCTACATTCCACCATATAAATATTCCCACCAAATCCAAAGATAAAAAAAAAAGAATAAATCCTATTTAAAAAAAGAATAAATAAATTATAATTCTAAGGATCCTAATCATCCTATGGTTACATCCAACCATGTAATATCACTTTGCTTGCATAACATTGAAGGAAGGGGTTAAAAAAAAAAAATGTCCACACCTATGAAACTTCTTGGTAATATCCTCCTAAGTACTTATCAAATATCAACTCCTTAGAAAAAAAAAACTTGAAAAAAAGTCCTTAGAAAAAGTCCTATAAATAAACCCTTTAGAAAAATAAAAACTTGAAAAAAGAAAAAAAGAAAAATCAACCCATTGAGACGAAAATCTAATGCGACAGCCCCTCTTCTCCATCAACCTTGACAATCCAATCCCATACATCCAAATCACATCCCATAACCATTAATCCCACTAAACAAGCAAGAGTTATGCTACTAACATGAAACATATTTTACTGCTTAAATCTTACTAAATGACTTTAGTATTTTAATAAAATGGAAAAAATCAAAATCCATTTCAATGCTGCTTGTAAATTTTTTTTTTTATATAGAAAAATTGGTAATGGCTTTTTAAACATTTTTTGAAAAAAAAAAAGTAATAATACTACAAACAAGATAAAAAATTTCACAATATTTTAATTAACAAATTATAATTAATGTAACACATATTTTAAAAACACTCTTTCAACACAAATGTGTAGTACAGCGTATAACTGAACATGTGAACGCGTTTTTATTACTCTATTGCTATTTAATAATATTTATAAAATTGTGAAATTTATTGAACACCCCTGTCACGGGATCATCCAACAACCAAACTCTTCCCCAAAGAAACTCCATTCATTCGATAAATAACAACAACAAATCACAAAAACTCCATTCATTCGATAAATAACAACAACAAATCACAAAACAAACACAAAAACCAGAAAAAGCTGAAGACTTTGTTCATTTCTCAAAATCCCAGAAAGAAAAAAAAGAAAAGATGTTCGGATACACAAAAGTAAGCAACACAAAGGTCGGTGGGGATGTGGAAATAGACTTAGAGACAGGAGGTTCAAGCACTCTGTACCCAGGTCTGAGCCACGGTGAGAACCAGCTTCGATGGGGGTTCATTCGCAAGGTGTACGGAATCGTAGCCACACAGCTTGTCCTGACCACCATCGTCTCCTGCATCACCATTCTCTACACTCCTGTCAACGAGGTCCTCAAAGCCAATCCTGGCTTCTTGCTCTTCCTCATGTTCCTCCCTCTTGTCTGTACGTATCTTTTACCTTAAAGCTTTGATTTTTTTTGGGGTTTTTTTGGTTAAAGATTTATTATTTACGTTTGATTTATTATGGATTTGTGGTTTTTATTCGATTTGGTGATCTGGGTATTTCGTGTTTTTGAGTTTTGACTTAAATGTAAATTGTTGGAATTCCCAGATCTATTCTCGTACACCCACGTGTCTATGTTTATATGTATGTTGACCTAAGAGAAAATCGGTTTTGATGAATTTGTTGGGTGTAAAAGTAGAGTTTTTGTATCTAAAATTGAATCCGGGGGTTTTTATTGGTTGGTGGGTTTTTTGCTGTTTGGTGAAATAAAATAAAGAAATGCATATTTTTTTAGATGAATTGAGGCCCTTCTCAGACAAAAAAAGGGTAAAGATTAATAATTGTAATAGATGATGATGATGATTTGTGACAGACTTGCTGATTAGTCTGCTGAGGATCCATAGCTAGTTCCAAAAGTTAAAAAAAAAAAAAAATAGGGAGCCTTGTTGTTGTTGATGGGACTCTCACTGGGGGAAAATTAAAACTAAATTTTTATGGTTGAACTTCTGTCTATTGTGAGCATTGTGGAACATAACTTTATAGTGTGCTCTATGAAACTCGTATAGTCTAGCTGAAATGGCAACTGGGCAGAGGGTGTGCTTTTGGGTTCAAGGCCCATCGGATGCGTGTGTAACTCATCAATAGACAAACAATTCTATTATTTTTATTGATGTCATGCTTGAGGCCGTTTACCCTCTCAACTAGATACGTAGATTACCTGAAATGGCAAGTTTATGCAAAGTTGAACTTTCATCAGCTGTTCTAGCCTCAAGCGATTCACTTGCTGGAGTACTCAGTTGGATCCTACTTGTGTTTTTGTTACAATATGCTAGTTTCATCCTATTAATCAGCCTTAATCTCTGCAGTGTTGTGGCCCATGTATGTGTATCAACAAAAGCATCCATTGAACTTCATATTCCTTGGACTTTTCACCTTGTCGCTGAGCCTCACAGTTGGTGTAAGCTGTGCCAACACAGATGGTGAGCATCTTCTTTTCCCCCATTAGATTTCCTGGTGAGAAATCAAGGATGAAATGCAATTTTATAGAATTCCGATCTGATTTTTGTTGTGCATTGGTATTTGCAGGAAAAATTGTGCTTGAAGCATTAATTTTAACCTCAGCCGTGGTCTGCTCCTTAACTGGGTACACTTTCTGGGCATCTAAGAAGGGCAAGGACTTCAGCTACCTTGGACCAATCTTGTTCACCAGCCTCTTTGTCCTTTTTCTAACTGGTTTTATCCAGGTCAGATGCTTGACTTTCTTTGTATTTGGCGTGCCATGAATTTAGTTATTCTGAACATATTCACATAATGCACGTGCAAGTGCACTAACACTATTGATCTGACTTGGTGGATATTGTGTTGTTATGTAGGTATTCTTCCCACTTGGCTCAACATCTGTTGCCATTTATGGTGGAATGGGTGCTATAATTTTCGCAGGCTACATAGTTTATGACACTGACAACCTCATCAAGCGCTTCACCTATGATGAGTACATTTGGGCTTCCATTACTCTTTATCTGGACATTCTGAACCTGTTCCTTG
Source organism: Notholithocarpus densiflorus (assembly GCA_030021035.2). NCBI lineage: Eukaryota > Viridiplantae > Streptophyta > Magnoliopsida > Fagales > Fagaceae > Notholithocarpus > Notholithocarpus densiflorus. Next base: position 1,603,586 of record JARYZH020000072.1, on the reverse strand, counting down.
CCATTTTGAGGATGATGAGACAGGGCAACAATTAGTTGTGCCGTGTAACTTTGCAAGCCTTGTTTAAATCAATCAAATGGTACTCTACATTTCTGTCTGAGACCAAAGGCATAATTGTGGATAACATGTTCCCATGAACTATCGTAGTACAACTGAGTGGGCTGTTATGACATACATATTTTAGTCTTACATTTGCGTTAATCGTAAATATATTTTGTGGATTGTTTTCCATTTCTTGTTGCTATTACTGTACTTACACATGTTATAGAACTGCATGACCTCCTTGATCAGCTACTTTTGGTCGTTTTAATGCCAAAAAAAAAATCAGCTTGAATGATTAATGTTCATCTCTGGCAGCACTTCACTCCTTAGCAGGTTATAGTGTTCTAGAGTCATTGAGATGATTTCTCATTTTTCTGCTAACTAAATAACCATAATTTTGAGAAGAAAGGACAAAGATTGCATCCATTTTCTAATTTTATCTGCAGCTTCATGCCCCCCATTTTTTTTGTTTTTTTTTCTCTAGTTTTTTCTTTTCAGTAACAGTTCTTCTGCACAAACAAGAAGCTGCTACATTGCCAGGCGGCATGACTCTGCGTATCTGGCTGTACTTTTTTTCATGTCCTATAATTTGTCTGACTCTCTGACCATATTGGATTCATTAACGAGTTGTGTTAGGACCGCCAAAAATGGCACGTGGCGAATTGTGACGGGTGAAGGAGTGTCTGTGGGCCATGTGGGGACACCTTCATCAATTACAACTCGCCATGTGACAAGTTGTGGCACAAGTAGACATGGCAAAACGGGTCAGAATTTTCTGACCTGCAACTCGATTGATCCGTTTAAAAATGATCCGTTTTGACCCGCAACCCAATTTACCCGACCCGAACCGCCCATTTTGCCACGTCTACCAACGTTGAGTAGATTGAGATTGAGGTGTAATTCTTATAAAATATTTACTTATTCTTCTTTACTTAATATGTTATGTACTCCATTATAGTTTGTCATTCTTTACTTGTCACCTTCATTTTTTCTTCCTACTTTAAACAAATCAAAGATTATACCAAGATTACCTTCTAGAAAACTGGAACAAGAGTTGCACCAAATTTGGGTATCAAGTGTTTAGTGGTAATTGGTAATAGTATCACCCGTGAGAATCTAATCATAGTTAAGGAACTCATAAACAATTGACAGATTGCATCTATTTCAAAAAAAAAAAAAAAAAAAACTTGTTTGAAAAATACGAGTCAATTCGACCCGACTCGACCTGTTTGACTTGTTTAAAAATGACCCGTTTTGATTCGTGACCCGTTTTAACCCACAACCCGATTGACCCGACCATTTTGCCACGTCTAGGCACAAGGTTGTCCCATTTTCAGATCTCAGCATTTTCCTTCATTTACCAACTTGAGATAATAATGGAAGGGAACTGACACGTCTTTAGGACCCATTTCATGCTGTACATGATCCACTTGGGAATAAAATAATTCCAAGCTAAAAGCATTTTCGCCCGTCCTCAATTCATCAACTTGATTGCATATGATGGTGGAGTATTTAGAACTCCAAAAGCAATTATTATGTGAAACCCATATATATATATAAATATATATATATATAATTGGATTTTTAATTTTATGCCAGATTTCCCATTTAATTTTAATTTTGTGCCAAATTAACTATTATGTGTAAAAATCGAAAAGTCCAAATTCAATTAGATTTTAAATTGGATTTTAATTAGAGTTCAATTTTCTATCATGTATCCATATAAGTTTTTAATTTTTGTGATAAGTGAATTATTGGATGCACAAACTAAAGAGTCTAAAACCAATTTAAATTTAAATTATATATATATTTATATTACATATTTTAGAAATGTATAGTTTAAAAAAATTGTAAGCTAATACCCATGTTTAATTTGAATCACTTCTAAAAAAAATGTATAATTTGAAACCATATAATTATAATTGTTTTTAACTGTGTACGATAGGAGCAATCTTAACGGTATATGATAAGAGTAATTCATTTAGGACCCAAAAAGTTGTGGTGGCCATGCTTGTTTGTGATCCCACAAGGCTCAAACCACATGGTCTTCCTATGCCTGACCCGATTTGGACAAAAGATGATGTTCTTTCTCTTCATTCTCCATCTTGAGTCTGGTCTGGTACCAAACTCGAATCCTTCCCTTTGCATTCCCTCTCTTCTTCTCTCTCCATTTAGTTCTTTTATAACTTTTTTGAAGTTTTTCTTTTACCAAATTAGTTTTGCATATAGGAAAGGAAACCATCATATAGTGGAACGGTATGACCTATTGACTAATGTCAAAACTATTTGACGTTGTTGTATAGCAATGCGTTCCATTGTTGCTTTTAATTCAACTTGGAAATCGTTTTTTCTGTCTTGGATCATGGGCGAAGTGATTATAAAATGGTTTGCTGGCAGCTTAACTCAAGTTTAGAGATAAATAAGTCACATTAAAACTGTTCATAATTTGACTTGGAACGCCATGTTTATCTTTGCCTAAACTTGATTCATTAAAATTTCTTGATACTCTAACCTTGTTCACGTAGCCTTGATTCATTAAAATGAAATACAATCATTTTAACTTTCAAGAATTCCATAAACTAATAATTAATCCTGACCTGGTTGGGCATCTTTGGTACAGGGATCCTAAAATCTCTTTTCTCACAAATGAATATTGGCCACAATTTAGATCTGGAAGCCCCCTAGATACATCAAAGGAAAATAGCTCAGCTGTAAAACCAAATGAAAGAATTTCTTTCAGCTTGGGCATATAAAATGAACTGGAAAAATACTTATAAAATATTGATAAAATTTGGTCAGAAGCCCCCAATCAATTATAGCCAAATTTATTGGAAAAATACTTAGGTACTCTCAAAGTATAGTAAAATGATGTTTTCTCTTCTCACATTTATAATGGACCTCACCATGAATGTGAGATAAAAGAATACCACTCATAGTGCTCCAAGAATACCTAAGAATTACTTGTTTGTTTGCACGTAACTTGATAAAATTTGGCTTGTAGCCAACCCCCATCAATTAGCCAAATTTTGCAACGTATGCAGAAAACTGCAGCCTTCATTGTTAAGGCTACCGTTGGTGGCGTCTCAATTGGGGTCGAGCCTAGAATGATTTTGGGGGAGAAAATAAAAACACCAAGAAATCTCCCAGCTTTAAATCATTGAGATTTTAATAGATTGCACCCAAGAGAATGCCATAATGCAATTAAATTAAATAACCATGAATGGCTCTGATACATTGGTCAGGCCAGACCAAGCAACCAGAGAAGCCTAATCACCCAAATCACAGATACTACAAGAGTACAGAGTAAAACAACTTGGTAATAGGAGAGTCTGGGCAGAACAATTCAAAGCACCATATGGCTGGGAAGAAAGCCATAAAAGATTCTTGGTTAACCCAAATCTATGTACAAGGATCTCCAATGATGGGGAATAAGTAATATAGCCCAGACAAGTATACAAATTGAAAACAATTATAAAAATGAGACAATGTAAGATGAATCTAATCACTTTAAACTAAAAAATAAACAGATGCAGAGACAAGAATTTACAATTTTAATCTATAAAAGGCCAAATAATCGAATATCACTAACAAATAAACGAACACTTTGCAGGGGAACCCAAATCAGGGAAGAGTATAATAAGCTCAAACTAATCACGATTTAACATGCTTGTCATCATCATCATCATCGTCTTCGTCTTCAATATCCCAACTCAAATCATCCTCCTCCTCGGCCTTACTCAGCCGCTTACGCAAATCAACCCTATTGGAACTCAAAACAACACCATCCTCCCCTTCCCCTTTGTTCTCATCATTACTTCCAATATCCTCAATCTCATCCCACCCGAGCTCTTCCTCCTCCGCCACCAACAATGGCTGGCTTGAAACAACCGAAACATCACTATCTCGCTCCGATTCCTCACTATCCCCTCTTTTCTCATCCAATTTCACACCAACATTTTCAACAACATTGTCCCGATCCCGGGAATTCTTATCATCATCCAATACTACATTATCATTATTACTAATATTATTGTTCTCGCCATTTGCTTCATCATCATCATCATCAAAATCCCAACTCAAATCCTCCTCTTCTTCGCCATGGGAAATCACTCGCTTCACGAGCTTAGCTCTCGCCTCCTCGGCTTGCTTCAGCTTATGTACTCTATAAAAATACCTAATCCAAAAACTCTCCTTGTCAACCCTAGTTGGAACAATGTTCCCATAAATCTCTTCAATTACAGGATTCTCTCTGATCAAATCCTCAATCTCTTTCCCCTTTTCCTCTAACACAAACCCTAATTTCCACTCCTCCAAATCCTCCTCCTTCGGCTCCTCCAAATACGTGTTCAAATCGCACTGAACCGCACGAACCTGCGCGTCGAACCTACTGTACGGTTTCAAATCCGAAACCTGACTACTACTACTCAATCGCATACCGTTATTGGAATCGGAATCGGAATCAGAGCCGGCGGCGGCTGCTACGAAGAGCTTGTCCGCGCCGTGAGTGATGATCTCCGCCGTCGATTTCCATACGGAGGAGCCGATATCGTCGATGGCTTGACCAACGGACTCGAGCGATTCCTGAGCGACGGAAGTGCCGGCGTCGAGCGAAGCCGGGAAGTCCGTGACGGCTCGCGACGCGACTTCTCGGATCACCGACGTTTCTTTCTTCAACCCGGACCCGAATTCCTCTATATCGCGCCGGTAGGTTTGGATCACCGACTCCGATTTCGACGCGATCGTTTTGATTAATCCGCCGAAACTCCAAATCGCGGTGGAGTCCGAGTCCGGATCCGGGATTGGGTCCGGGTTCGGTTCCGGAGCGTCGTCGTTTTGGGGTGGGTCCGGGTCTTCGGAGAAGACGGATTTGAAGAAATCCATTGGAAAATGTGAGAGAGAGAGAGGGAGAGGGGACAGGGAATAGAGATTTTGGAGATTTTATTTTTATTTTTATGAGAAACAGATTTTGGAGATTTGAAATAAGAGAAAGTGTGGGGTTTGATATTATGAGAGGGATTTATAGTTAGATAATTCAGGAAGAGTTGTATTCATCCAGTTCATATTTGAAGTTTTTTTTGGAGAAACTGTTCATATTTGAAGTTTTTTTTTTTTTTTTTTTTGAGAAACTCCATATTTGAAGTTGACTCAATACAATAAATTAATAATTAAATAGATAACTTGATAAACTCTTATTCTAATTTTAAAATCAATTTTTTTTTTTTAAATCTTTCTATCCCATTGGCATGAAAATCATTTCTATTATTATTTAAGATGTAAATAATTTTTAACTTGCTTCCAAATATAATATTATCTTCTAATAAAAAATATTGGCAAATTACAATTTACCCATATGAAATGTGGTTGAAATTTAAGTTGTTGTAGTATAAAATTTGACGTTTTACCTACCTGAGATTTGATCAAAATTTAAGTTACATATATATGATTTGAAATTCCACAGTGCAAGTGTTTCGATAGATAATTTTTTTATCTTATTTGATCTTGTATTTTTATGTTTTTTGTGTTTTTGGAGAAGAGAGATATAAATTGGAGCAAAATTACATATTTAGCTATGTTTTTAACTGACTTGGGTTATAAAAATCTAACTGAGCTAATCTCAAGTGAGTAAAATGTCAAATTTTAAACCATAAATAGACAACTCAAATTTCGGTCAAACTACATGTGGGTAAATTGTAATTTGCCTTAAAATATATGGATATATCTAATATAATATAATCTTACCTTTATTAAAGACCATATAATCCAATCTTACCTTCATTGAAGATAGGATAGGATATAACGTTGTGTAGTCAAGTTTATAAATGAAATTGACTCAATTGTAGAAATTAATTATTGTCTTTCTTGGCTTAAAAAAAAAAAAAAAATTTATTGTCTCTTTCTTTGTTTTTTTTTTTTTTTTTCTTTTTTTTGACAAGATGAAGATGATCCATTATTCAATTTTACATCTTTTGTACACACCTTTCATCTAGCGAAGTACACAAAGAAAGTATACACATATTTGATGATTGATGTTAAAAAAAAAATTTAACTGCTCAATTTGTTTCTGGGTTGAAGAAGATATTGTGTGCTGGCTTGGGAAGCATCTTATTTTTATCAGATATGGAAGAATACACAATTGGAAAGTGGAGTTATTATAAATGGGGATCTTGAATTGCATAATGTTTAATGTCAGACGCAGAGTAGTTGCAAGATCAAAAGTATAAAACTCCATCCAAAATTGTGCTTTATCTAGCTGATTAATGGAGAATTCCCTTCTCTGTTCTTGGTGGTTAATTAATTGTTGATGTCTTTGTTGCTGTATGTATGTTTAAGGAGCTTATAGTAGGGAGAGCTGCCTTGTAGATTTGTTCTATTATGTACCCTTGGCTGCTTGTATCTGTGTCCTGCTTGGCTGGTTTTCTCTTACCCCCCAAACTGACCAAAAGAAAGAAGAAAAAGAAACTTATATTATCTGTTTGTTTGCTTTGATATGAATAACCATTATTGAGTCTGAGGATGACAAGGCTTCCACTTCTATGGTATTATTTAGGGGTGTTCACCAAACCGCATAAACCATAAAGCAATTCATGATAGGGTTTCCAATATGCCAGTTTTGATAACAATTTCTCCAAATTATTGGTTGATGAAAAACAAAATTATTAACTTCTGAAAAATTAAACAAACAAACATTCTCACAGTTCACCTGAAAATGAACTCATTTAACTTCTAAAAAATTACACAGAAAATTTCACAAAACAAACACTAACAGTTCTCTCTTCTCCTCACTTGGACCTACCGCAATACAAAAGCAATGAGAGAGCTAGAAGTGGCAGATCGAATAATCATAGGATGAACCTCTCAATTTTTCTGAGCTCTTTTGTAACATCAACCATATCTGGCCTGATCTCCGGATCCTTTTTTCTGCATATGAGGGCAAGCCGTAATACAGCTTCTAATTGTTGCCACACAATAGATCCTTCTTCCCCTACAAGGATTGCAGGATCCACAACCTCATTTATGGTAAATCTTTTTCTGTCATTTTCAAAATCATCATCACAAGAATAGTCAGTGGTGCTAAATAGCTCATGCAAATTCTGTCCAGTTAAAAGCTCTAATAGAAACGATCCGAAGCTGTAGACGTCAACTTTCTCCGTTATGTAGCTTGTAGCCCAATAGTGGGGGCATAAAAAACTGACAGTTCCACGAGCAACATCCTCTACGTGAGTTTCACCTTCAGGGATCGATATGGACAATGAAAAATCAGTTAGTTTGGCAACATTGTTTTGGTCTAGGAAGACATTTCCTGGTTTTATGTCCCTGTGGACAATAGGTCTTGAGAACGCAGTGTGGAGATAAGAAATTGCATGAGCAATTTCCCTTGCAATCTTTAGCCTGCTCTGCCATGACAAGGGCTCACGTTGATGTTGTTGTGCACCATCATGATCACTAGTAACATTATATAATCGACCCGAAAGTGATCCATTTGCAGCAGATTCATACACTGAAATGGGGACTTGAGTCTCGAGACAGCACCCTATGAGCTTTAGAACATTATTGTGAGTGCTCATCTTTGCAGAAACAGCTATATCAGTGAAAAGATAGTCATCGTCGTCGTGTCGAGAGTACTTCTTAATGGAAATCATTCGGCCTTCAAAAGAACCATGGTACCAAACATAAGACCCGCCATCTCTACGAAAAATACGGCTAGGATCGTAGTTATTTGTTGCCCGCTTGAGTTCTTTACAAGAGTAGCTACGGATAGGAATTGGCCTACCATTACAAGAGGCAATCAGCATCGCATGTAGTTTGCTTCCATTTTCAAGAAACGCTCTCTCTCTTTTCTTTCCTAACATTCTTAACAAATTCTCTCTCTCTCTCTCCCCGTTTGGCTTGAATATGGCTCAACCTTTAATCCCCTTCACCTCTGCCGTCCACGAAGCTACAAAGAAAGTTCGTCCAAAATACGTGAAGCTTTCCTCTTGCAATTTGTTAGCTTCTATATTATTGACTTTCTGAAGAATTTTGCTTCGCTGGGTCATCATGATGTTAATATTTTACGCGGAAAGTTTGCCTGTTTTGTTTGAAAGTTGAAACGCGGAAAGTTCGTCGCTTCTAGTACTGTAGAATAATCATATGCAAGTTTAACACTGTTTCCATAACACTTAGGCCTGAGAGAAGGCGGCCTCTCTCAGGAAACAGGGCCCAATTTTTCTTCACTCAAAAGTTAAAACACCACTTGTGGTTTTAAAATATTTATAAAATAAAATAGAATTTCAGTAATGATGCATTTCCCCTCAGAAAAGGCCTTCAAGGCTTAAACCCATACAACACTAGTATGCAAATTAAAAATGTTTTGCAGCAGAAAGGCAGGTTTTATTTATCCAGGTCCTAGCTTTCAGACAACCTTTTCCAGGAGAGAGATTGTGAAGCAATTCCAGCAATTTCTCATGGTTTTTTGCCAGAATAACCTTTACTTCTCGTGGCTTGTTAGGATTAGCAACAAAAACCTATAAAATAAAATAAAAAATAATATAAACAAACGAGAAACATGTACGGCAAGCAAAGCATCAAAACCTAATGCTTTAACAAGTTAACAAATGATAATTATGTTGTGAAAGAAATAGATATTTTGCAGGATACATGTGGTACTTTCTAAATGCACCAGAAGGAATGTGAAAATAAGCAAATTTGCAACTACAGACGAACAATGAGAAGAAAGAGCAACATTCGATTTGAGTACCTTGAAAATGTGGAAAGCAGACATCTGGATAGTTTTGCTTGAATCCTTCTCAGACAAACAGAAAACAACAAACAAACAAAAAAGTTATTGCACAGAGAAGGAAGAATTACAAATATGTTGCGGTCAATGTTTTGATGATAGAGGAGCTTGGAAAGCTAGTCTATTACAGCTTTGGGCTGCCCATTAGTTAATTAAGAATTAACATCAGCAATACACAGTTTGAGCCAACCAACCTAGGAGGCAGAATAAGACAATCTAGTCAGACAGTTCTCCAACAGAAGCAAATACCACAAGAACTACTTTTACTTTTAGCAACACCAAAGCAGTACAATCAGTTTAGAATTTCTAATGTTTAACAACTGTATAACAAGGATTTTAAAGTGAGTGATAAATCCTAAATTTCTGAAGCAATGCTACTTCCATCATCACACTCCATATAAAAAAAACCAAATCCTTTTTTCTTTCTTCCACAACACAATAGAAGCACCTTACCCCCTAAGTCCCATAAATAACAGGGTGAACACCAGACACCCTCCTCAAAATAGAGAAAGGTACCATTGAATACAAAGGTCAGTGATCAAGCTACCAATTACTTGGATGCTGGTCCAATTATGTATTTATGTAGCCCCAGGATCCATGTTATATTATTCATTAATAAAAACAGGCCACCTTCAAATGGTGATAAAATTAATATTTGCCTACGAAAGCTTATACACAACCAGGTGAAAATAAGCTAGAGGTTCTACAATAAGTGAATGCTTAAAAAAGGGGGAAAATTGATAAGTTACACACGCATACAACATAAGCCTCATGCTTTGAAACTAAGCAATATAGTAAATATACCGTGATGAGTAACATAAAAACACATGGTATCAATTCTTGCACTAATATATTCCATAATTCCACATGCATAAATCATATGTGAGTAGAATTTTGTATATCCAAACAATGATGCACAGCTCATAAATCCTGTGTGGAGATAGTAGAACTCATCATCACTTGCACACAAAGTTCAAAATTCAAACAATCATAAGGAATCAGAGATCAGTCACAATAACTGGTGATTGAGCCTCATTCTTCTCAAACCTACCTAACAAAAAATTCTCAATATATATGCCTCAAAAGCATCCAAAGACCATAGTCAAAATAGATCATAAAAAGTGATGGTGGTGATAGTGATGATGATATGATGGTGATGGTGATGGTGATAATGGAAAGATCACATCTGGAAGTTTTCATGAACTGGAGGCATCACAAATATCCTGAACACACAATTTAATTCTTTCTATAATTTAATTAAATAACTTCCTTTTGTACAATCCTGTACAATCATTGCTAATGAATGAATAAATATGGAGCACATTCACAAATTTGAACCAACTTAGCAGGATCATAAAGGGCACAACAGATAGGGAAAAAAGAAAAAACAAAGACAAAGAAAAACAAGGAAGAAGAGGTTGAATGTCTTACTTTGCAAGTGATGGAAATTTGATGCAGTCCCTCAACATATTTCCACAATTCAAAGCAATTTCCTTGCTATCATAGCTGCTCAAAAAAGAACTATCAGTCACATGCGACATTATCCTATCAATTCCTCTAACACCACAGCACTGAATGGCAAGTACATGGCACCAAATGGTAAGTTTACTGCAATGGATGGTAAGTACATAACACTTCAACAGAAGATATAGCTACCACCCAAAATAGGCACAATCTGCAAGTAAGACTACAACATAAAACTAGGGGACAAACATTTTTTTTATTTTTTTTTACAAGTAAAGATATCCTTGTCAATACAGGATAAAAACTCAAATACACCAGAAGTGTATCAAGCTACTCCTAAAGAATTACAGTATAAAATTTAAAATATCTATAAATTCTGAAAAAAGACATGGAAAGGACACTGCCTAGACCAGACATCCAACCATACAAACTTCTCAAAAACCGCTTTATTACACGTGCCGGATGTTCAATACCTTCAAACGTCCTAATATTCGTCTCTCTCCACTATAAAAGAACACTACTTGACAATGAGTTTTCTACATATATAATTGTAGTTGACCAAAACTGATAGGACTTCAATAACCAAAATAACATAATGTGAAACACCGAAAAACCCATTAACATCAATAACAACACAATGCTGAATCTTGCCGGATGGCATCAATTTCTCCACACCCTTTAACATAAATAACCAGTCATACATGTATCCACAAAGACCCGATTAACCTTAACTTACCACACCACAAGAAAATCTAGTAACTCCAAATGATTTTCAATGTATTGCAGGCAGCAATACGTAGAGCCAACCTTCTGCTTCAACAATATAGACCAACAATGCACCAAATCCTTCCGCGTCTGCGTCAAAAACACTACACCATTGTGAGAAATCAGTTTTAAAAAAACACGACAATGTGCTTCGAAAATTACTTACTTCCCATCCCAATATAGGTAACTTGTGGACCAAGAGAGCAATCACATCCTCTTTACATATCTCCTGAGCCAGCTGCGTGACTTGATCAGCATTCGGCTCATTCTCTCCGTCTCCGCTCAGCATACACCTCATTGTCGCGAAATTCTTCTCCACTTCTTCCAGAGCCTTTTCAACACAAAAACAATTCAATTCATGCTAATAAAAATTTGTTCAATTTGTTCAATCTTCCACATAAACTAAAAGACAATGCGAAATCGATTAATTGATGAGAGTATGACCAAAACCAAACAGGAAATGAGGGAAAAATGTGAGACCTTTTCGAGGGCTTTGACTTCGACGACGGTTTTGGTATCGAGGGCGGTGAGGGTGTCCTTGATGGCCTTGGCGACCTCGACTGGGGTTTTAGGCCTCGACGGCTTGAAGAACGAGAACGACATCGGTCGATTCGATTCGATCTGATTCGATTTGGATCGATTTCTCTCTAATCTCTATTTTTGTGGACAGAATTGATGATGATGATCGGAGCTAAAGCAAAAGCAAAAGTCTACTTTGGAATTTTGCTTTTTGGTTTTTGTGTATTTCGAGAAGAAATAATGTTGTGGATCGCAATGATCATGCAAACAGAGAAGAGGTTCACTCGCAGCGACTTTATTGCGTCGATTTTGAATCGACGTTATAAGGTGTACAGCGGCCTTTTTTTTTTTTTTTTTTTTTTTCTGACGAGGAACTTTCACTTTCACAGGCGTTGCTAAAAATTTTGTAGACGTAGGTGTTGCCTCAATAACTAACTTGTATTGGGATTTGGGACATTGACAACCCACCGCACGGAGCAGTGATGCAAAATAATTCGGACTATTTTATCAAACTTGTTAGTTGTTATCTCGCAGCAAAAATTTTAAAGAAAAAATTAAATTATTTTTTATCTATTTTCATATATAGGACAAAGTTTGCACATCCTATTAGAATTTAGAATGGGTGTTGATATTCCCTCTATAGTTTTAAGGGTAATTCAGTGGAGTTGACATAAGAGTGATCAAAGAAATTACAAATTTTATTATATAAGTCTTACAAATTAATATTGATGAATTGCTAATAATTAATTAAAAAAAAGTAATTTAGACAACCAGGAAAAAAATTTAATTAAAAAATTTAATTATTATATTGTTTTTAAGTGCCACCAATTACATTGACTGTTTTTTGTAGTAAAATTAATTGTATCTTTAGTGATTTACTATCAATAATTTAAATGATACCAAAACCATATGCTTTTGGATGAACTTATTTTCATTAACTTATTTAGTTTATTGTGTAAAAAATACTACTATTCGTTCAAAATAGAGATGAAAATAAGCCCAACCAAATGAAACATTTTGTCTTGAACTACGTGACAAAATCTAACCCATGCCAAGAGTTTGTAGCTCAATTGATTGATATATTTAGATGATTAAATCCCTCCCTTAACCATTAATATATAATAATAAAAAGTCTATCCCTTTAATTTTGTGGGGATAGGAAGTCCAAGTAAGTGTATTGGGTTATGGGCCATACCTGAGGACAAGCAAAAGCCTGAGGATGGTCAAAGGGATTATTTAGCCAGGGTCAATAGGCGGACAAAGGAAAAGAATAACGGGTCAACTGTGTTTCCCGAGGAGTCGGGCCACCTCGAGAGGGCTTTAGGGAGGTAACCATTATGGAAGGATAAGTTTCATGGAAAGTAGCAGAGCTCAGTTAACAATAAAAAAAAATATATATATCTGGGAAAAATGCTATCACCACCACATTAAAATGCCCTGCACAAAATAAATTGACCGCATTTATGGAGAAATGACACCTGAACAGTGTCATCTCAACTCACAACTACCCACAAAGCTTCCAAGAGGTCATGATGGAACAAGCATCCAAATGATTTCTCTACCAAATCAACAAGTGAAAGGTTGGGATGAAGGGGTGAAAGACAATATAAGGAAAGGGCCACCGTGGAAAATGGGGCATGTAATCTAAAAAGGAAAAACAAAGAGAACATAGTGTATTTAGAGAAGCTTGAGTTAAATATAAGAACATCTCATCCTCGAACTTGACTGAGGAGCATTATTTTCCACCATTTTGTGTTTTCATCCTTATTAATGTCTATTCTATCAGTCTTGGTCCATACTTAGTTTGCTGAGTTGTTTTCTTGTTAAGCCCATTCTCTAACAAATATATTGTTTTTGGGCTCATTGGAGTCTCATTCGCTATACTAAGTGTGCTGAAGTTCCATTTCTAGTCCTTACAAATTTTATAATAATAATGATGCTATGAATAAAACAATTTTCCTACATAGAGCATAAAAACTTGTGTGTTTTCACAAAATAATAATTATACTAAATCAAAGATTCATTTATTGTTAAAACTCACCGATTACACTAATTGCCGCAAAATGTTCATCCAAATTGGAATTACTACTAGTTTACTTGCTATGCTAGGAGCTAGATTGAGTCTAATGTTGCAAGAGTATTTTTTATTTTTATTTTTATACAAGATAGAAATTATACTTTAGCTTAATATAAGTGTATGTGTATGTGAAACTCTCTCTTAAAGACTTGAATCTCAACCCTTGCCCTCACACCCTAAAAACACTTATACTTGTAGAATGACTAACTCACCAACGGTGTGCAGTGGTATTGTAAAAGTAATTCTAGTATAACATAAAATGTTACAATTTTTACCACGACTATTCTACGTGGCAAGCTGTGACGAGCTACGTATCATTTTTACCAAGACCCATAATTTTATTTTCACCGTTTACCGTTTACTACACCTGTCACAACAATTACGGTCTTATAATTTTTTATATTCCATAGCAAAATAATTGAGTCTTAAATATTCCTTGTGAATTAGACACGGGACAAAGTGTCAAATACTTGCTGCCATATAAACTCAACTGAATCACTGCACAAAATAGTACTTGACCCAGCTTTGCCAGTGATGCTACTATTTCCTAAAAAAAAAGTTACCTTTATACCTTTGACACATTGTCCAACAAAAAGAAAGCTGTTGTCCCGCAATTCCACTCCACGCCACCTCTACTGTTCGAAACTCACGCCTTGGAACACACACCACACCACAACACCCAGATACGTTTCCTTCTCTCCTCATCACCTTATAAATATTAAAAATAAAATAAAATAAAAAAATAACCGCCGACTCCACCGCTTTCCATTTACATTACAAATATACCACTTCTCAAGTTCTGAAAAACTACACCGTTTCGTAACAACAACAAACAATGCGAGGGCATGATCGGATCAACAGATGTCTTCCCGACGAGCTCCTCATCGAGATTTTCCGGCGGCTCCTCGACTCGAAGCCGAGCCGCGACGCCTGCTCTCTCGTCTGCAAGCGGTGGCTCAACCTCGAGCGCCTCAGCCGCTCCACCCTCCACATCGGCGCCTCCGGCTGCCCCGACCACTTCCTCGGCCGCATCACTCGTCGCTTCGTCAACGTCAAGACCGTCCACATTGACGAGCGCTTGTCGCTCCCGATTCAGTTCGTAAGCCCTCTCTCATTTTTAGGTTAGGGATTTAGGGTTCAATAATATTTGAGTTTGATTATTTAGTTTAAATTTGTGAGATTTTTGTTTTGTTTATTGGAGTTCAATTGAGCTGAGCACTTTGTGATTCTCAAAATGTGATTTTTGGGCATTGAAGGTAATTGAATTGGATAATTTGATTTTCAATCAATTTCGATAAAGAAATGAGAAGTTTTTAGATTCAAGCATTTGCCAATTAGCAAAATCTCAACTTTCTTTGAAATAATCTCAAATGATGCAAATTAGGAAAAAAGCCATTTCCAAACGGACACAAATCATAATTCCACTATAGTTTCAATTTGTGAACATTACTGTTCTTGTGTTTGTTTTGGGTATAATTTTGTTTATTAGAGTTCAGTTGAGCACTGTATGATTTTTAAGGTTATTGGCTAGGATGCATGGACGCTTCCGTACCCGTGTCGTAACGTTGTCCTATCTACCCTCTCATGTTATAATTTTTCAAAAATTGCTCGTGTTGCTGTATCATACCCGTTCCCGTACCGGTATCTGTGTCTGTGCATCCTAGGTTATTGGTTATAGCAAATTGTTCCAACTCTTGACCATTTTGTTTTGTTGGGTGAATTTGGGGCTTTTAACATAGGGAAAAATTTCTGTAATATATGTTTGGAAAGGCACATTGGTTTTAACAAACAGCGCCTTTGCAAAAAGAGGAACTTTGAGTTCATTTTCAGTGTTTCTTTAGCTTGTTAAATAGTTTGATTATGTGATAAGACAAGTTTCTATGTGTAGAGAAGAAGATGTGGCAGTGAATCCACGAGTTCGTATACAAAAAAGCGGCGTTATGTGAAGGAGAAAAGCGGGTCTGAAGACAGTGATTTTGAGACGTCTTGTATATCGGATGCTATGTTGAGTGTCCTTGGTGAAGGCTTTTCAAAACTTGAGAAGTTGAGCTTAATTTGGTGCAATAATGTGACAAGCTCGGGTTTAGCATCATTAGCTCAAAAGTGTTGTTTGTTGAAGTCTTTGGATTTACAGGTAAATCTTTGGTTAATTGAACTCAACACTGTTCTACTTGCTGATTTTTTGATATTGTATTACGTAATGCCTTGCCTACGTTTGTGATTGATGCAAGGTTTTTTTTTTTTTTCCTTTTAAAGCCAGTTTTGTGATCATCATTGCCTACTTAGTTGAGATTTAACTGTTCTGTCCCTTCAGATGGGAAGGGCTTGGCATCAAATCTTCATACTCTTCATTTTGTCATTTACTTTCGATTCTATATGTCAGTGCAATTCATTATCATAAGCTTTACTTTTTTACACTTTTTTCCAGGGTTGCTATGTTGGAGATCCAGGTCTAGCTGCTGTTGGACAGTGCTGCAAGCAGCTTGAAGATTTGAATTTGCGTTTTTGTGAAGGTTTGACTGATGCGGGTGTGGTTGAATTAGCACTTGGTTGTGGAAAATCATTAAATACTCTTGGAGTTGCAGCTTGTGCAAAAATAACTGATATCTCATTGGAAGCTGTTGGGTTGCACTGTAAATCTCTTGAGACCTTGTCATTGGATTCAGAGTACGTAAGTGACAAAGGGATGCTTGCTGTAGCCAAAGGATGTCCTCTTTTAAAAGTTCTGAAGATACAATGTGTCAATGTTACTGATGAGGCTTTGGCAGTTGTGGGCACTTGTTGTTTGTCACTCAAGTTTCTGGCTCTATACAGTTTGCAGAAATTTACTGATAAGTCAGTTACTGTCCATCTGCCAATTGTTATTTGCTTCTTTCTTTCATTTTTTTTTTCCCTTTATCTGTGTTGCGATAAGAATTTGATGTGTGTTTTCTATTATTCTTAGACACATTTATCTTTCAAAGTAGTTGGAATTATTGATGAAGTTGAGCCAGTCTTTATTGTGTCCCTGGTTTTGCTTAATGTCATTGTGCTAAGTATTTAGGTATTTATCTCATTTATTCCCACTTAGATTCTCATTGCTTATTTTCTTACACTTAACACATTTCAGGGGTCTACGTGCTATCGGCAGTGGTTGTAAGAAGTTAAAAAATCTCACTCTTAGTGATTGCTATTTCCTGAGCGACAAGGGTTTGGAAGCAATTGCAACTGGTTGCAAGGAACTTACACATCTCGAAGTTAATGGGTGCCATAATATCGGAACTTTGGGATTGGAATCTATTGGAAAATATTGCCAGTATGTTTCTCTCCCAGCCTAATCTTAATGACTTGGGTATGTGGTTATGATAACATGTGCATTCATTGAAAGTCATGTTTGGTTCACAATATCACACAAGCTACTAGCCCCGTTGCTTTTGAGCTCTACAAGTATTCATTTGAGCTACATGCTTTTAATAACCTGTTAAAACTATTAAATATCATTTCATTGACATTTTGAAAAAGATTTCAATGTTCTGGCACTTTCTTTTTTATCATTACGGTGAAAATTTCTTCCATGAGATGGAATGATGGATACTCATCTGTCTTCTGCAGTAGCAGCTTTGGTAAAATGTTTCCACTCAACTTATATTAAATTCATCAAATAGATGTTATCCAATCTGCGTAAAGTATCATGGCTTCCTCTCAGTTAAGGGTTTGGATGGATTTAGTCACATGTTCCTTGCATTTTATAGTTAGGTTGTGCTCGCATTCTGCTTAAATTGAAGTATATTTCTTGCATTTTACATTGATCAAAGCTAGTTACATATTATTGGCTTTTGGCTAAATATGTAACATTCGTTTGATACAGTCTGTGGATACTTTTGTGAAGATGCTAATCTTAGCTCTGAATATTTGCAGGCAACTCACTGAGTTAGCACTGTTGTTCTGCCAAAAGATAGGTAATAAAGCCCTTCTTGAAGTTGGAAGGGGCTGTAACAAATTGCAAGCTCTTCACTTGGTAGATTGCTCTAGTATTGGAGATGAAGGCATTTGTGGTATAGCTAGGGGCTGCAGGAATTTAAAGAAACTTCACATTCGGCGGTGTTATGAGGTCCTCGCTCTCTCACAATTAGTTCTTGTATTGCATATTTTTCGGAACTAATGTCTTGACTAATTTGCCAAAATTTTCATTAGTATTCTAAGTATTCCTTTCATTTATTTTATCTTCAAAAATTCTATTTTGTTCCTGATTCATTTGGATGGTTGTTCTCACAAAACATGGCGGCATTTAAATGCTTACTGAAGGTATGAGAACAACCATCCAAATAAATCATGAACAAAACTTTGACTTTAATCAGTCAATCTTCTAGCTTGAACAAATGGCTGAGATATGTCCTCTCTATTATCTAGAAAATTTCTATCAACTGTTGGGGTCAAAATAATATTCCTCACTTTGCTTCTTTCAATATCAGCTTGAATGTTTACTGTGCCCTGCTTGTAACAATGTTATAAAAACGTAGGAAACGTGGGAATTTTTAACTATGTTGCTGGTCCTTTTAGCAATTTAAAAAAAGTACAAATTTCACAAGTAAAATATTTTAAATACACCCTCAGAGTTTAGGGTAATTTTGATTTTATCCCCCTAAAGCTTTAAAATTTTGATCCGCTCTCCTTACATTGCATGTCATTTGAATTTATGCCCTTCCATCCATGCGCCATGCCTACCGGTCCATTAAGTGTCAACTAAGCTCAAAATAACAGTGTGATTAAATCGACTTCATTTTGTCCACGTCAATATAAAAAAAAAAAGGTAACATTTTATCTTATTTTCTATTTTATTTTCATTTTTAACGTCATTGTTTGGATAGGAGATTGTGTTTGTAGTGATGTTCACAAATTGCATTGGGATTTCTTACAGTTAGGTTTCTGTTTGGCTGCCTAGAAAATGGTGGAAAAGATTTTTTTATTATTTAATTTTAATGTGTATTTTTTTAGATTATAGAGGATAGTTTTTACATTTTCATCATTTTTTATGTTATTTAATTGACTTGACATCATTTAATTGATGTGGCATAATTTGATAGGTCAAACTAATAGACATGATAGGCTTAGCTGGCGCTTAAATGACAGCTAAGCATGGCACATGGACAGAAGGGAGCAAATCCAAACGATATATGACATTAGGGGAGCAGATCAAAATCTTGAAACTTTAGGAGACAAAATCAAAATTACCCGTAACTTTAAGGGTGTAATTTGCATTTTATTTAATGTTTTAAATAATATGATAGTTGTATTTTTGTTGTTTAAATCTGCATCCTTAGTAGGCATTCACATTTTTTATAGCGTAAACATCTTGCACTATAATCTCATATATCTTTTGTTTTTGCCATTAATAGATTGGAAATAAGGGAATTTCTGCTATTGGTGAGTATTGTAGCTCTCTTACAGATCTTAGCCTTCGATTTTGTGATAGGTAAAATATTCTTCACAGCTGGCTCTTTATATTATTATTTCTTACCCTTGAGAATTATAGATATTTTCCCCCCTATAGTCAACATTTTTCCAGTTGAAATCTTCATCATTACATGGAACATTATATAAATCCTACCGGACCTCTGACTGAAACAACCCCCCCCCCCCCCCCCGGGCCCCTTTTTTATCACTAGGGTTGGAGATGAGGCCCTTGTTGCCGTTGGTCAGGGTTGCTCACTACATCATCTAAATGTCAGTGGCTGCCACCAAATTGGAGATGCTGGAATAATAGCCATTGCAAGAGGCTGCCCGCAGCTCCGTTCCTTAGACATAAGTGTTCTCCAGGTGCGTTCTCTCTCCCCATCCTTGATTTATGATTGTGTATGCGTGCATAAATTTGCATTATCCTTGGATATATACTCTGATTAGTAAAACTTGTTTCTATGTGAATATTATGAAACTGAAATTTAGTGCCCCAAATTGCTCTATTATTATATTGATGTGCACTATATGTGGTTGAAAGATGGATTTAAAACTTTGAATGAGTGGTTGGAAACATATGATACTGTAATATGATGGCATACATGTGCAAATATAAAATTACTTGATATTTTTATCAGGTTGTGGAGTAAAAAATTTATTTACATATCGATGTGTATGTAATCGGACCATTGTCTGGTGCAATGATAAAGTCTTTGGCTGTGAAGTGCACAATTTCAATCCTTAGAGCAGCATCATTATAATATTTTTAAAAGGTTGGTCCATATCCAAGCCATCCTTCCCAAAACCTAATATAGTTGGTTCTAACGCTGGGTAATAAGTAATAGCCTTTATTGATGCACATTTAATATCTATGTGCTGTTATGTGAAGTTCACATGTCCTGAGTTATGCACTAGTCAACTTGGTCAAAACAATTCCTTGATTCAATATTTTTATCATTTGCTTCTCTCTTCGTGCAATTTCCCCTTCAATCTAAATATTTGTCCATCTTGGCAGAATTTGGGGGATATGGCAATGGCCGAGTTAGGAGAAGGCTGTCCATTACTAAAAGAAATACTTCTGTCACACTGCCGCCAAATAACAGATGTTGGTATAGGCCACCTTGTAAGAAATTGCAGCCTGCTTGAATCCTGCCACATGGTTTATTGCCCTGGTATAACTGCAGCTGGAGTTGCCACTGTGGTTTCCAGTTGCACCAACATAAAGAAGGTTCTGGTTGAGAAATGGAAGGTTAGTGAGCGGACCAAACGAAGATCAGGCTCTGTCATCACTTACCTCTGTATGGAGCTTTAGGTCCAACATCAATTTATGTACATACGCTGAGCTTGTACGTGTTCGATTACAAACCAAGTGGGAAGCCCAGATCTTGGCACTCAGAAAGATAAGCAGTTACTTATGCACATGCTGTTGATGTTTCCTTTTCCTTTCTTTTCTTTTTTTTAAAATATATTTTCCTTGTTGCTCCCCTTTCAGTTTGTCAGTTGTGCCATCTTGTAATTTATTGTTTGTGTGTGATATTTGTACCAAATGTAAAATAGTGTTAGGAAATGATTCAGTGTAAATGAATAAATTATGTTCTCACTGCAGCTCTTATGTATAGAAAAGTCTGGTTGAGGAAATGAAGTTTTGCTTTCAAAACCTAGGGCCCCATTTTTCCTTCACCAAATTGTGTACTGATTCGTACCTTTTCTCTTCTTTTCTTTTCCTTTTATTATAGACTAATGATAGCATCTGGCTTGGTTGGCGATATTTCAACTCTAGTACCAGGAAAGAGCTTTTAGATTTGAAACAGCTTTGGATACCTCCTACAGAATCAAGTTCTTCGCAACCGAAATTATGGATAACTTTCAATCTAACAACTGAATTAACCCCTGCAACTGAAAAAGTTGCAGTGGAAATCTTTCCTTGGCAATGGGACACCCTGCAACAAAATCCTAGATTTTTAACCAATTACTCACTTTCCCAATGGGACACTCCAGGATTGAAAAGGCTTCTCTTTAGAAACTGTTATAAAACCCAAGATCTTTGATAGCACCCAATCTGAAATCCAATAAATTGCTTGATTAATAAGCAACAAAACGCTGAACTATCTTTTGCAGTATATATCTATATATATATTTTTCTTCTCATCAGAATTTAACCATGTTTCTTTAAATTCCAATGTTGAGGACCACCACTTCTATTAGCTGAACTATCTAAACTGGGATAATCCAAAATACATGACAAATTCTGGACAAGGTTTCCATATGAGAAACTCCAGCTGTGTTTGCTTCCCATAATAAAAAAGCGAAGAACTGTGTCCAAAACTCCAAATGTCTTATGTATCTAACGTATGTCTCACAACATGTGGGAATTGCGAGTATATGGACCTCACTAACCCATACATTTTTTTTTTTTTTTTCCTGAATAAATAATTAAATATTAAAAAGAAACAGAAGATGGTCCTAAAATTTATATAAAAAAAAAAAAAAGAAGAAGAAGAAGAGAGAGAGAGAGATGTTCAATTCATCACTATTATTTTTTTTTGGGGGGGGGGGGACACAAGAAGGTAGAGAGGCTAAGGAAATGACCCATCATCTGAATTACGCTGAGCAGCTCAAAGGACTAAGGGCACGTTTGGTATACTAAATAAGAATTACGACAAAAATGGTAATCTTTATTACTGGAAATAAAATGTGACGTAATAGAATAATTAAATATATTTATAAGTTTGGTTGTGAATTATAATATTAGAATAAAACTTAAGATCTATTTTAAGAAACATCTTCCTCATACAATCATATTTTCTTTAAAATAATTTTTTTTTTAATTTAAGAGAGAAATGAGTAATTTTTTATGATTTTTTATTTTATAATTGTAATGTGTATATGGAAAGTTTGTTTACTTAAAAATATATTAATTATAAAAATTATTATACTTATTAAGGAATAGCTATTACAAATTTACAACCATTTAAAAAAAATAGTTATTCCTCATTTTAAGAATAGTTATTCTTAAGAAATAATTATTCTATATAATAAAAACATTACCAAACTAAAGAATAGCTAAATCGTAGGAATAATTATTACATTATAGTGTCTATTACAGCCTACCAAACATGCCCTAAGTTGTGGGGCAAAAAAATTTACATTCCTTTCCTATATAATAATAAAAATATATATAAAAAAAGAGAAGTTTCCTGCAAGTGAGAAAATTTAAGGCAGTCTTCAATTCAAGGAAGGATCAAGGAACCATTGAGGGGAGGAATGTAACTGATGTAGAGCTTGGAGAGCTTATGATTGAGAATTTAACTCAAAAATTGTTTAAGGGCATATTTAGTAAACTGTAATAGGCATTGGAACGTAATAGTTATCAATAGTTTGGTTATATTTCTATTATAGAGAATATTCATTCTTTATAAATAGCTATTATTTAAAATGAGAAATAATTATTCTTCTCTAAAAGAGTTGTAATAGCTATTCCTTAGTAAATAAAATAATTTCTAGCATTAATATATTTTCAAATAAACAAACTTTCCATATTCACGTAACAATTATGGAAATAAAAAAAATCATCAAAAATAACTCATCTCTGTCAAATTTAAAATATATTATTTTCTAAGAAATATAAATATAATTGTATGAGTGAGATATTTCCTAAATTAGATCTTTAAGTTTTATTCTAATATTACAGTTCACAACTTACCAAACTAATGAATAAGTTTAATTATTCCATTATAACACATTTTATTCTTAGTAATAAAAATGATCACTCCTGTTGTAATCCACATTCAATATACCAAATGTGCCCTATTGTTTTTTTTAAAATAAATACAATTGCTAAATAAATTACACGATATAAATTTAGAGTCTGTTTAAAATCCGCTTATTTTGTTGAAACTAAAATTTTTTTGTTAAAAGTACTGTAAATAAAGATAAATATTAATTAAAATAGTACAGTAAGACCCATGAATAGTATCAAAAAGTGCAATGAGATCCATAAATAGTAGCAAAAAAAAAAAAAAAACTAAATAATAAAATAAGTTAGCAAAAAATAATCACTTAATAACACATGATACTATGAGCTTTCAAGATTTTGCTTAAATATAACAAACTGTGATATTACGGATTTGAAATCTGTTCATCTCTTGTTGTGTCGTGTTAAATTGTGAGATTCCCCCCTTATATTAATAAAGTTTAAATCTCTTTAAAATTTTCATAAAAATATATTATCATTTTATACACTTTTTTAATAATGGAAAGCCTAAAGAAAGTTCTTCAATAGAGGAAAAAAAAAAAAACATTTCGCATTATATAAATAATTCAAACTATTTATATACTCTACCCAAACTAACAATGTGTTTGGGTAGAGTATTTGGAATCAAAATTCCCCTTATTCAACCGCAACTGCAACTGCCTGAAGAAATAAACCAACAGTTGCAAATGTCTGATAATCATATTCAAATTCAACTATTGCTAAAGCTTCAACAGCAACAGCAATCACTTCTAGCATAGCAGTCAGCTCTGCAACAACCTGCTCAATTTACACAACTCCAAGATCGACAGAGGCGGTTGTTAGATTAGATATGCTGCAAAACTTCTCTAGGTCTCTGACACCCTCCCAAATGCTGAAGGTCCCTCAAGCAACCTCAACCTCAACCTCGCTCCCTCATTCAATCCCACGTCAGATGACAAGGAATAGCAGCTGCTCATATATTCGGTTCTCTCATCCACCCCAGCATCCAAAGCTTCAACAACAGCAATCTGGTGAAGGAATAGCAGCCGCTCATATATTCGGTTCTCTCATCCGCCCCAGCAGCCAAAGCTTCAACGACAGCAATCTGGTGTTCAGCCCGATAAATCTGGTCATGTGGGGCTTCCTGTACCCCCAAGAACCAATCAGCCATCTACAGCCGGTAGCAGTATAGTGACAGGAGCTGCTGGTGCTGGGCAGTCTACAATTACCAATGATCTTCCATCTTGTTCCACTTCACCTTCCACAAACAACTGCCACAATGTGGTTCAGCCAGTGATGAATGACATGCCCATTGAAGTACAGCTATACGGGAGGACATGGCTCATTCTTCTGCCACAATCTTGTGTCCAAGTGCCTTGGAAACCATTTTATCTAATGCTAACCTGGTTAAAGATTTGCAGCAGAAGTCCATTGTGAAGCCTTCATTTAACATCTCTAGGAATCAAAATCAAGGATTTTTTGCTCCACAAAAATACTTGAATGGGGCAGCTTCCCAGACAGATTACTTGGACACATCATCTTCAACAACTTCAGTTTGCCTTTCACAGAATGATGCCCATTTACAGCAGAATAACAACCCAGTGTCCTTCAATCCCCAATCATTGTTGTTTAGAGACACCAATCTGGATGGGGAAGTTCAGGCAGATCCTAGGAATAGTGTTCCCTATGGGATTAAAACTGACAGTCAACTAGGGATACCCTTGAATCCTGATCCTTTACTAGCAAAGGGCATAACAAGGTTAGGGAAGGATATCCACAGTAATTTCTCTTCAGGAGGCATGATTACAAACTATGAAAACTCAAAAGATGCTCAACAGGAACTTTCATCCTCAATGGTTTTCCAGTCTTTTGGCTGCTAGTTTGGACGAGAGAACCGAATATTTGGAGGATCTAAATAAACATGATCTTATTTTCCTTGAACTACAATACTCTCGGGCTAATGCATGTAAATTGATTTTTTGAGCAAATATCATCATCTCACTGTCTTGACATCAAGTTTTTCTAGTTCTAAATCAAACAAAACAACCATGACAATCGTTATATGAATATAGAACAAACAACCTTGAGCTTTCAGTTTGTATAGATTTATTCAACCAATCCAAGTCACTTTTCCTTCATTGCTTTTGTTCACCCCACTAATATTTGCAAATCATAGACAACTCTGTTAATTTTTTAGATTCCATACCCAAATCAATTTTTTTTTAAAATGGTACTAAATTCTATAAGGATTCAGTGTTAAGTCTCTTAATTCTATAATTTTTAAAATTGTCAATTTATTTGGCTTTTACTGAGGTTTTTTCCGTAACCTGTCTTTTTTATTTTTAGGAACTATATGCTGCACTTAGTAGTTTTCAAAAACTTTGGGTCAAACCTTTATTATAGTAATCATCATATGCATTCTCTTTATAGGCCGCAACAAATTCTTCTGCTAACCTTAATTACCAGTCTTTCATAAGGGCAACTTTGAGTTCTATACTGAATAAGCCAACATGAAATATTTACCAACATCCATAGAAATAAAGATTTGAAAACAAAAATCAGTTTAGAAAACTAATAAAAATAAAAATAAAAAGCAAGAAAACAGGTTCCAAGGGTTGGAGCTCGCCCAAGCTCCATTCTTTATGCTCCCAATATCCATCCCTAGCAGCAACACCCTTTTTGGCAACACCTTAAACGGGACTAATGTGAGAGAGGTCAATATGCTTATCAGAATACACCCCGACCGTGAAAGACGCTTTGTTGCCCAATGGTGTCCCCTAATCCAGACAAGGAATATAAGTGTAAAACGTGACATACTCAGGGTCTATATAAAAATAATTACTACTATATTATATAGATAAAATAAACATATTAAAGGGCTAAACATGCACAGGATAATTATTGAAAAGTACTTGATCCCTTTCCATGTGAAAATTATAGTAACTTTGGATAATCAACATTAATATGTTAACAAATTACTAGTGGCCTTGTGGGACACAGATATAGGAGGTAATGTGTTAAGTTAATGGCTTACCACCTTTTCCTTTTATAGTGTGTTTGAAAGTTTGTAGAGAGGAGAGTAAACGGAAAGGGGAGGGGAATGGTTACCCCGTCCCTCTGTTTGGATACAAGTATGCAGAAAATTTTATTGCAGAATTTTGAAACACCAAGAAAACTATTTCTTTAATTCTAAAACCCAATCACATGTTATACAAGCATGATATTGAAGACCGCTCTGATACCATTTGTTGGAAAATCTGGTTTTGCATCTCATACAAAACACACAGCGGAAGCAACAAACACGGATCTACTTCATTCATGAAAGATAACATGTAACTTTGAATTCTAGAAAAAAGAATAGAGAGCGTACCTTGATGCAGTGAAATTCAAAACCAAGACTTGAGAATACCTTTATTCTTCATCTCAATTCCACATGGTGCCCAAGATGTATGGTCTCTCAATCAGTCCTTTTGTACATAGATTCTCAAAGAAAAATCATTCTTCTTCTCCTTGTAGAGAAAAACTGATTTCTTTTCTTTTCATCATACGTACATAATAACTACCTTGGTAGTTTCTTTATTTAATAACTCTTATTAAATAAAAACTGATTATCTAATTGGGTTAGCCTTTTGGGCCTACCTAATTGGGTTTTAGTTTGTGGCTTGAGATGAGACCAAAGGGAACAAATAAGACTCTAGCTCTAATGGGCTTTGGGCTTTTCTATCAACTCTTGACAAGTCCAAAGTTACCATTAATTATATTCAATACCATTATAAGAATATAATTGCACTCTAGGCCTTATTAATAAATTATATCCCAAGACTTTATTATACATGCAACCTCTTCATTAAAATATTCGTAGTAGTACAAAATCATGAATGTTGACTTCCACTTTGAAGATTACTACATCTTAATTCTTGAGTACTTGGTTTAATCCTTTATATTATTTATCATATATTTATGAAATCCAATTTCATAAATATATACTTTAGTAACTCCTTATTAAAGTGGTTGGGCCCAACACTCTGAATAACCAAATCCATTAAACTTATCTCAAGAGAATATTTTATATCTCCGTTAAGAGATTATGAATTCCATCTTGAGAATATATGTTCCATCAACATTAAATGCGGCTGCCCAACATACTGAGGTTTTGACCGTAACTTATAGATCTCACTCCTGATATATCAAAGCAACCTACACCTCATGATCATGTTCATTATTCTCTCAGGATTTAGAGTTGATGTAAATAGAAGTCGTGAGATTTATTATTCATTTGACAGTCGTTAGGAGAATAATAAATCTCACAGTGGTCCAGTTCAATATGTCTTAACTCTTAAAACATATCAACATATCAACTAGAAGTCTTCACTTCTATGATCAAGACAAATCATCGTAGTTGATATGTTATAGTTTTCGCAGATGAAATGCCCAATTTTCATCACCGACTATGAACTAAAATTCTGAGTTTACAAAGAATTAGTAATTTATATCTTCTGTGACTTTTTATATAAATCACATACTATGCATCTCATGGACTAAGATAATATCCCATTAGTTCATTTATAAATAGTTTCATATAATTAAACAATTTAATTATTTGTGACATGCCAATAAATTGGATTTTAGGGCATAAACCCCAACAGATTGGGCCTCATGCCCTGACACAAGGAGGTCTGTGACAAGTTATAGTATCTTCATTGGGGACTCTTTGGTGTCTTGGAAGTCAAAGAAGCAGTCTACAATATCAAGATCGTCAGCAGAAACTGAGTACAGTGCCATGGCAGTTGCAACATGTGAGATTGTATGAATTTTATACTTTCTTAAAGACATTGGGGTCAAACATGATAGAGAGGCTTTGTTGTTTTGTGACAGTTAGACAGCATTGCACATTGGCTCCAATCCAGTCTTCCATGAGAGGACAAAGCATATTGAAATAGACTGTCATGTGGTCAGGGACAAAGTTTTGGAAAGGGTTATCAAGGTAAATCATGTTAGGACTTATTGTCAATTAGCAGATATGCTTACCAAAGCATTGAGTTACAATCAATTTTCTAATCTTGCTTGCAAGATGGGAATGATAAACATACACACACCATCTGCTCTTGAGGGGGAGTATCAGAGCGTAGACAGTAATGAGCACAAGGAAGTAGCAAGAGCGGAGCAATAAGAGCAGTGGAGTTTGATCAGAAGAACAATAGTGCATAAACGACACAAGATAGTTATATACTGTAGATATGGCTTGTAGTTTAGTAGCTGAATTAATTCCTTTAAGTGATGGCATGCGAGAATGTTAGTTATTACTGTAGACACACGTGTAAAGTTAGTTTTTCTGTTCTGTTAGTAGCAGTTAGTTGGTTAGCTTGCTTTACTCATTGTATATAAGGTTTTGTAATCTTTGTTTGCTAATTAATGAAAGCATAGACTTCGTCCATTCATTTCGTGATAACTACCAGCACCAAACACTTGTTGATTATTTTTTGGCCCCCTCTTTTCATTGCCTAATTTTTTTGGTACAGAACATCAAAAACCAGAGTAGACAATTATCTTGGAGCTATCAACATTTATTAAGATGTTTAATATAGCAGTGGAGTCGGGTGGTTGTGATAATCTTATCTGATTCAGCAGCGTGCGGGTTTTTTTTTTTCCTTCAACTAAAAGAGATTTTATTTGGGCAGGCAGATACAAGGAAGTAATTTTAGCAGAAAAAAATGGTACTAGTGGTAAATGCACAGGAGGAAATTGAAGAGATATTTTGATGTTTGGATATGCAAATTATGTACATAGTATACACAAACATAGAGACAGATACATCTATGCAATTTCCAACCTAAGCACTAGCTTTAGATGCAGGAGATATAATTTATTAGCTACAAACCCCATGAGATTATATGTAGAGATATTTTAGTCCTCTAGAGAGAGAGATAACATAATGAAGGATTTTGAAGAACAAAGGTCCAACCTGGAGCCTCCTATCCAATAAAACACCATAAAATACCTTATCCTACAGCCATGTCAGCACACTATCCTGATAAAAAGTAATGAGTGGTTGTCCATCTTCGACTTGGAAGAACAGGGATCTCCACTTTTCATCGCAAATTATCACCTCCCCAAAAACCAAAGTAATAAACCCAGACAAACAAAGAAAGCTTACCTATTAATCCTTTCTCCAAACTCTTCTCTCTCTAGTGGCCTCAGGATCTCTCACAAAGTATAATCTGTAGGGGTTCAGTAATAATGGCCTCAACCTCCTCCTCCACACTCACAATCTCCTCCTCATCCACCCTTGTTGATGTCAAGGCTCCTCGCCAATCAGCTGCTTCATCACCACAGTGTGTGTCACTCCCCACACTGCCCCCTCCTCCTGTGCAGCAATCTCAAAACAAACCTTGGAAGACCACAGCTTATTGTGAGTCCATCACATACACATACACATACAAGAGCACCCTTCAAATTAAACCTGCTTTATCCATGTTGCTACTAGTGTTTATAGATATGGATGGCCATGATAATAGTTATTTATCTTCCTGGTTTCAGGCCGTAAGCTAGCTCGCAATGTCATGGCCATGGCCACTGGAGAGGCGCCAGCAGAAGTTGCAGTAGCTGAGCTGCCAGAGATTGTGAAGACAGTTCAAGAAGCCGTAAGGATTTGACATTATTATGAATGATCTAATCAATATTCTCTAGTGTTGTAAGAGAATTCGGTAATTGTAGACATGAATTCATGAAAATTGATTCCCTTGGATGCACAGTGGGACAAAGTTGAAGATAAGTATGCAGTGAGTTCACTTGCAGTAGCTGGTGTGGTTGCACTGTGGGGCTCCACTGGGATGATCTCGGTGAGGTTCTCCAATTGCTAGTTAATAAATTATTATTGCATTTGTTAATCTTTCTTCAAAATATAATTTAACATGATTAGTAAGAAGGTTTTTGAGAGATGGGTATTACTTTTCCAGGCAATTGATAGGCTTCCTTTAATTCCTGGTGTTCTTGAGCTTGTGGGCATTGGCTATTCTGGGGTAAGTTGAATTTGCTTTATTGCTTTATTCTTTTACAACTTTTATACAAATATAAAACTGGTAAGAACCTAGGGGGCCGTTTCATTGTCTTCCCTGCTGAACAATTTGAATTGTTCCAAGTATGTGGTTGTCAACATTCATTGACTGTTTGCATCTCAGGAATGAATTCCTGAATGGAAATTAAAATTTTCCTCCAGATCAATTCTAGGAATTTCCTACTAACTATTAGGTGGATGATCCAAGACAATCCTTGTGTTTTAATCACACAATTACTATCTTAGCCAAATAATCTAGTTTCGTCTTGATAATCAATTTCTATGACTTGGATGAAGTCTAATGCAAATAACAGCATGCAAAATTTTACACCCTTGATCCCCCAATCTCATGGACTAAAATTTATTTGATCAAAGACATATTGATAAAATCATACTTGTCACAAAAGTTTAAACTATTATGAAATTGATCATTTTAATCATTATTCTAAGTTGTTTTAATTCTATGTTAAATTATTATTAGTCTTAAAAAACTTAAGCTATTAAAAAGTGATAAAATAAATTATATAACCGTTATTCTAAGGGACATTCTTAGAAGAAAATCATTTTCTGGAGTGCTTAATTTGGAATTTTTGTGCTTTTGTCTATTTCTTATGCATCCATCTTCATTGTCTTTCTTTGCAGTGGTTTGCATACAAGAACCTGGTTTTCAAACCAGACAGGTTAGTGTCAAATTGGACTCTACCATCAAAAACTTAGTTCCAATTTTCATGATAACTACCATCATTTTGAAGAATTGTTTTGTACAATTTTTTCACAATGCGTCATCAAATAAATTTCAGGGAAGCTTTGTTAGAGAAGATAAAAGTTACATACAAGGATATAATTGGGAGCAGCTAGAGGAACTCAATAGGGAATGCTGCTGAGATTAGGTGGACCTCTGGTTTTTGAAGCAAATATCTTGCAGCATTGTCATGAAAATGTAACCATAGTTCGTTTTCTTGGCATAAGCTTCTAACCCATTTAATATGTACTCCATCTTGACGATATATGAAACCATTATATTTTATTTCCCCTTTACCTTTAGCACCAATTGAATCCCATGATCGCCATTTTCTGTTACTTTCGAAGAGCTAGAAGAACTTCACTGACTACAAATATAGTATACATCTAGCATATAATTTGCTTGCTTGGAAATTTAAGCTTTAGAAATAATTCACTTGATTTTGAGGAAGCAAGGGAGGCATTTGATTAATAACGAATTTGAGTAAGATATTCAGCACAATTAATTGCAATAGCTAATAGGAAGTGAAAAAATCTGAAGGGTATGGAGAGACATCCACAAACAAAGAATTTCCGTTTCGAGCCACATAAAATTAGTGGGTTTGAACCACTTTTCCAATGGTAAGAGTGTAGACTAGGATTAAAGTCACCATGAGGAGCAGCAACACCACATGAATGTTGAGATAATTTTTAGCATCTAGGGAATTCTTATACTGCAGTCTGAAACTGGAAAACAGGGTTGTGAATTCTAAGCAAATAAAATTTACCACTCAGGGTTTCATGGCAGAAAACACAAGGATTATAGGTATAAAAGAGAGAGTTCATCAATCACAGTGGAGCTATAAACAGCTCTTCATGATAGCAAGCTCATTAATCTTGATTTTCACGAATTTTCAAACTGACTTACCAAAACAAAGGGATTTAAACCCAAAAAGAGCTTGAAACAAAGCTTATAAACATTCAAACCTTTCCACATATTTCTCAAGAAGAATGATTCCCTTTGGTCCCAAAATTTGACTCTGACCATATATCAAACACTTCCAAACAGGTGCACTTCAACAGTGATAATAGACTCACTTATCAGATATATAGTAAATTAGCAATTACCAAATCCAGAACAAAATCCTAGAGCAATGAAAAATAGGAAGCTAATTCCATTCTCATAGAATGAGTCACAAACATCCCATATTGAGATAATAATATCATCAGAAACAGATCCTTAAGTCTCAGTGATTAGGCAAAACATTTAGACTGTCAGCTCCTACAAAAGAAGTGTTCAACCTACACCACAATTGATACGGATTTCAAACCCTTCTTGTAGAACTCCATCACATGCGAATTACAGAAATAGCATGGAAGAGCAAAACTCATAAAACCAGATCCAAATGCCAATGAATCAAATTCATGTTGCTTCCGCTCCTTTCCTCCCGGTTTTTGAGTCATCAAAAGCATATCAAGTAGGGATTTGCTCCTTGCAAAAGTGGAAATCTCTGGATAAATTGGAAGAATTTGCTCCACAACAATCACCTTTCCATCATTTGGAAGAGAATTGTAGCAGTTCTCCAACAATTTCAAGCAGCGATCATCACTCCAATCATGAAGTATCCCCTACATAACATCAACAATCTCATAATTTTTCATTCAGGAAAAAAAAATGCATAACTTTTTACTGAATTTCAAAAATGGATTATTTACTGACACAGCATATAATGTTTACGTCATCAGTACAAGTACTAAATTTCAAAAAAAGAAAAGAAAAGAAAAAGCATAAGACCAAAGAAAATCAGGAAAGAATACCCAACATACTCAAAAGTCAAAACTCACCATCAAAAGTATGGCATCTCCTTTTGGAATGCTTTCAAACATATCTCCAGCTACATGTTTCACACCTGCAAGATAAATTAACTCACCCTTTAATCGAGGCACTCAATGAACTAATCACTGAAGACCATCTAGGGCACTCAACCATACATTAACGACCACAAATGATAGATGAAGACCATCTAGGCTCCTAAACACTCAGTTATACATTAACAACCACAAATAACAGATTAATTGGAATTACTCTCTCTCTCTCTCTCTCTCATGCAGTTTTGGAAAGATGTGGCACAAAGAAATTGATAATATGAAGGTTGCAGAGAGTACAGCAGCAGATACCAGGTGAACCTGCATCTAAATCCACTCAAGTGATGAAATATAAGATGCAATGTATCACCAACCATTTTGTTGATCATTTCATTCTTATAAGCCAATAAGCTCATCAAATTGAAAATTACCTTCAATGAACAACTAACTCCACAATACTATTTAAAGAAGTTACATAATGGGGAGACATCATACCAGGATAGGGTGGGGCATGTTGTATAACATGAGGCAAGTCAAAATTAATGCCCTTTATATTGGGGAATTTGGAAGTGATTAAGCTAAGAGCCACTCCAATGCCACCACCAACAACAACCAGCTGCTTGAGGTTCTGAAAACCTTTGTAGGACTCGAGCATCTTCTTAACAAGTATGGTAGTGTGGTTGAACATTCCTGTGTTGAAAACTTGACTGAACCTGCCGTCCCTGCCAGCGTACTCATAGGCATGAGTTCCATGGACCCTGTTAAAGGGAAGTCCGCCTTCAAGAACGGCATTCTTCAGTTGAGACCTAACATCCATTCAATTTAGCAATAAAGTTAGCCACCATTACAAACTTCTTATAAAATCTGGGAAAGACTTCTCATATAGGGTTAGAATGAGGCATCCAGGTATCCCTTTGAGCTGGGCGTTAGACAACCAGATTATGACCACTTGACCATTTGCATAACTTTCCCAACATGCCAAACAATCGGCCACAACTACATCTGCTCACAGGTAACAATGATGATAATAACAACAATGAAAATAAATCTAAGTACCCAAGTGAGTTGTAGTCAGATGGTACCAAGGCCTCCCGTCTACCATGTTGCGGGTCAACCCGCCTCCCCAAAAATCAAAGTAATAATAATAATAATAATAATAATAATAAATCTAAGTATTGATTTAACAACACTTTGGCTTGTAACTCAACTAGCATCTCATGTGTTTCTAGATATTAAATTTCTCATGTATTTTGTTTATATATATATATATATATATTTCAAAATGTACAAAATTAAGAAATCCATTACAAAAAAAAATCATCTTTTATTTTGTTTGCAGTAAAGAGTAAATAAAGTAGAACCACTCTATAATCAAAATAGTATTTAAAAACAAATATTGAAAGCCATATTTATTGTCATTATGAGTTCAATATTCTTCTTAGTAAAAATTTATTAGTCTGTCACCTGAAAAAAAGAAAAAAAAAAAAGACAATTTTTTCTATTCATGTCTCAAACTTTTTAACTTTGAATCCCAAACATCAAACAAACTAACTAAAAAAACACTTACAGATACACAAATATATATATACACACACACAAAAACAGGGCGACCATGGTCCCCCATGGTCTATACATACCTCTGTTTCGATAGCACTGACACGCACAACCTTGAACCGAGTAATGGTGTCCATGTCATCATAGTAGGAATGGCATACAAACCCAGCAAGGACATGAGTGTCAAACCTAGGAGGCACAGGAACAGCGACCCAGTTCGCAGTGAGTGGATTACAAACGTAGTACATCATCTGAGACAAGAGTGTTGTGGAACACAACACCAACCCATTACTCGTTGCTATGAAAATAATGGGGTTTGGACTGTGAGGAAGAAAGCTCAAGGAAAAGTAGGAGGACATAAACTGTGGATCCCTCTGAAAATGCTTGAACTCAACGGGAAATGGTAGGGGAAAGCTACACTGAAAGAACAGTGTAAAGGGTGGTGATGGCTGTGACGGGTACAAGAGTTTCATTCTCTGTGTAAAACGTTGAGCAAATTGGGGTTGACAGATCACTTGGACCCATCTCTTGGAAACGCACTTGAAGCGGTGTGCGGGTTTCAGAGGAATTCTGTGGAGGATTTCTATTAGAAGGTCGTTTGAGAGGTCGTCAATGGAGGTTTGCTTGGATTCTGAATTGGGTTTTTTGCAAGGCAGAGCACAGATATCCATGGCTGTGTTGGTGGGGACTGATGAAATGAAACTCAACTCAATGGGGACAAAAGTGGGCGTTGGTATTGGAACTATTGAAATGTTTTTTGCTTTTGACTTCTTATTATATTTCCAAATAACCTA
Organism: Notholithocarpus densiflorus; assembly: GCA_030021035.2. Lineage (NCBI taxonomy): Eukaryota > Viridiplantae > Streptophyta > Magnoliopsida > Fagales > Fagaceae > Notholithocarpus > Notholithocarpus densiflorus. The sequence continues at coordinate 1,568,789 of JARYZH020000072.1, read as the reverse complement.
GTTTTTTCTTTTTTTCCTAAAAGAAAAAAACCTAGTTTTTAATTATTATTTTTTTAAGTTTTTTATAAAACATAAAAATTACGAAAGATTATATTTTTTCAATAATTACTATGCAAATAAGCAAATTTCTAAAAAGATATTGTACTGCATGCAATAATATGTAGCGGCAGCTCTAAGAAATTTTTTTAAAAAGTTAAATTATACAAAATATAATAGTCTATTGAATTGGTAAAAATATACCAAACAATGTTGTTAATCACTTGCCGTTAAAATGGTTTAATAGTTTTTCTGTTTTAATAAGCCAATAGTCTTATTTTTTTTTTTAAAGTACCGATAAAAATGCAGGAGTTGGGCAAAAGCTAAAAAGGTAAAAAGAATTAAAATTAAAAACTAAAAAGACGAAAGGCAAAAAATGACCGATAAAAAATAAAATGAGAATTGAGCTCAGATGAAAGTAATAAAATGAAAGAAAGAGACGCTGAAATGATGAGAGAGAGCCGAGAGCAATAGACAATACTTGTTGCAACGGTGAGCCAAGCCACCGAGGAGAATAGAACTACTATTACTACAAAGCTAAGGAGAGTAACATTATCTATGCCACTCAAGATAACTCACAACAGCAGTATCTCTCTTGGTACATTTTTTTTTTATGAAAAATGAAAATATGGATTATTATTATGGTATGGGTTGAACGTGTTACAAATCTAAATGATTTGAGGGTTTTTATTTTTATTGAATATTTTGTTAGTTTATTAATGTTTGGCTTAATCTTATTGTTGTTCGGGCTAATTTTATTACTGTTATTTGCACTAATTTAATAAATCATTTATTAAGTCATTTGTTTGGGTATAATATTTGAGGAAATTTCAAAAATTTGCTTGAGATTTTAATTCAGATTTGGAAGGCAAAAATTCCAACCCAAATCATACCTAAATAGACTGAATTTTGCAATGGTAAGCCATGTGAAATTGATATTCTTAAATTTTGGGGGTGTGTCAATTGCAATAACTCCTTCACTTTTTCATTTTTCTTTACTCATCAAATGAGAGGGAAGATGTCTCTTACTCTCAAAAAATTTTCACTTCCACACCTATCTTGTTTTTTATTCTTCCCACCCCTATCCAACAAGCTATGGACGCAGGGCTAACTCAACCATACAAGTAACTTAGATAATGGCCAAAGGCCCTAAATAATAGAGGAGCCCCTTTGTTAATTAACATAGTATATTACATTTATATGTCTTAACATTTTAATAAAGGCTCATTCACTTAGAAAAAAAATAAATAAATAAAAATAAAGTCTCCCTCTATTAGGCCCCCACTTTGTCAAAAAACATAGAAGCGTTTTATTTATTTTGATTAAAACATAAAGAGAGAAGATTAATGTCACAATTGTATCCCAAAAACACAAAAGGTGAAAGAGACAAAATATTTATAACAAAATTAAAATATGAATTGTACAAATCCATTAATTAATAAAATCTAACCTTTGTCACTTGAAATTTGTCAAGAGAGAGACTATATATATCTCTAATATCACATCAACCCACTTACTCAAGTTTTCTTTTTAACAATTTTTTATATATAATTTAATTAGTTTTTGACTTTTTTCCATTTGTACCAATTTTTTATCATTATAATAAGAAAGATCAGTCATTTTTATTCTAAGTAGGTTGTTTAATAAATATTATTTAATTAATATTCAAATATAAGAATTGAATTTTCTTGAGAGCTTTCACATTATGCCCCAAAATTCATTCAACCGGCCCTAAATAGTTGATTAGCACCAAAAACAGCTTCATGTAATGGGGAGATCTATTCAATTCAAGAGCTTTTCTTCTTGTATAAATTTTGGATACTCAAATCTTCTATATCTATAGATTTTGGGAAGAAGCTTCTAAGAATCTAAGTTGGCTTTCAAGTTTTCAAAGCTGTAGATTCTAGTCTTGGATATCTCAAAGTACCTACTCCCTACAGGTTTACAATTAAGAGGGACAAATTTGTAAAATAAAACTTCACAATTTAAAACTTCTCACTAAACTTATGTTCTCAGCAATTTACAAGCTCCTTATCTTTTATCATTTTTTAAAATTTAAATAGACATACTCTATTTTCCTCTTCATCTTTTATCATTTTGTAAATTTAAATAGACGCACTCCATTTTCTCTTCTTGCTTCTTCTACGTTCTCTTTTATTTTGATAAAAAAAAAAAAAATCTCTATAGGCATTCAACAAACACAAATTCACCATAAATTTTTAGTATATAAAACTTGATTCCAATATGTAAAACTTAAACATCTCACACCTCTTGATTCCATTATGTTTCTTAACGCTCTTGACACACATGTTAAATTTTGTGCCAATCAAACATTATATTTACTATATGATTTAGAAATTTATTTTTTATGCATAATTTTAGACTGCAAAAAGTTGCAATTTAAACAATTGATGGATGACATAATTATTGTACTTGATTTTTTTTGAAATTTTGTAAACATAAAGGATATAAGAAAAAAATGTAATTCAATAGTAGATTTATCAAAATTTACATTCAATAAAAAAAATATTGAGTGATGTTGTAACCTTGGGCTACAACTAAGTTTGTAACCAACCTTTTTTTTTTTTTGGGTAGAAACAGTCCCTGGTACTTTCATCAATCAAATGCCAAATTAGCCTAGAAAACAGCAAGGAGATGTGGAAGAATATCCTCCATTCACACCGAAAAACCCTTAATATGATTTGCATGTTTGGCAATGTTATGAGCCACAGAGTTTAGGAAGCTTGAGGTCTACTAATGGGCAAAGGTCTTACTGGTTTTGGTGATTCAAGCCATTAGCTAAAAAAAATTAAGTACATAATAATTTTCATAATTATTTTTAGGATAAAATTTAGCTACAAAACTGATTATAGTTTTAGGCTACAACCTTACTGAATAAAATAAACAATACTACATATTTTGAAAATATAACTAAATTGCATGTTATTTATGCTCTTAGTCCGTTTGGTTGGAGGAGTGGAAAAGTGGGAGGATGAAAAAGTGGGAGGATAGAAAAGATTTGGTTTTCCCTCATGTGTGTTTGGTTGGAGGGGTGAAAAAGTGGGAGGGTGGAAAAATTTTTTGTTTGGTTGGAGAGAAAAAAAGGGAGGATGGAAAATATAGTTTATATAAATTGACTATTATGCCCTTGTTATATAATAGTGGGAAAGTGAGAGGAGTAGGTGAGTGTAATAAAGTGGAGGTATTTGTGTAAAATGCATTTCTCATCACTTTTCCCTCCTCATTTTCCTCCCAATTTGGGAGGATAAAAAAAGTGGGCCCAGGAGGGAAAAATTTCTTCCCTATTTTCTGTCTCTCCTATTTTCTTTCCTCAACCAAACAGTGGAAAACAGCATTTTCCACCCTATTTTCCTCTCCCTATTTTCCATCCTTCTTGTTTTCACCCCAACCAAACACATTAATACACATGTCAAACTTTGTATCAATCGGATATTATTTATTATATGATCTATAAATTTATATTTTATGCATAATTTTAAACTACAAAAACTTGTAATTTAAACAATTTATTGATGACTAGCTATTAATCTTTAATTTTCTATAAATTTTGCAAGTATAGAGGATATAAGAAGAAGATGTAATCTAATGTTGGATTTGTCAAAATTCACCTTCAATAAAAAAGATATTGAGTAAGGTTGTAACTTAAGACTACAACCAATTTTGTAGCTAAATTTTGTCCTTATTTTTATATTTATATCTATACTTACCATTTAAGGGGCTTCCCTGATTTAGAATTCTCATTTTGGATGCCTAAAATACTCTCAAATTTACATGTTTATCTATACTACTATGGGGGCCGGTCAGCCAGAGTGTACTATTACGACTGTACGAATTGGGTCTATGGCCCAATCCGAGGATATCAGCTAATCCGAGGATGGCCAAATAAGGTTATTACTGGAAATGGGATGAGTAGAAGGGATAAGGATTGTACATGGTAGTCTAAAATATGTCTGAGGATAAAAGCCACCTCGGAATCTGAGATCCGAGGACTGTGAGAAGATCTCATCAATCAGGGTACTCTTCGAGGTTGCATCATGACTATAAGTCGGCCATTGGATAAAGGATGGGCAAAGAGAGGCAACAAATATCTTCAAAACTGCTACCTCCACATTAAATGCTCCCCAACTAACTCTCTGGCCGCATTAATGTGGAGGTGATACCTGAACAGTGTCTAAGCAGCCTTACAGCTACTTGTTGGAGGTTCTGACATGTTCTGGATGGGACAGAAGGGAGTTCCTAGAGCCTGTCCTACACATATACGGTGGAGCTAAGAAAGGAAATGAGTATATAAAGAGGGAGGAGCTCTAGAGAAAGGGAGGAGGATCTTTTGGTGGAAGAGAGAACATTGTAGCTATTTGAACTAACCTTGTATCCATTTTCATAATCACTTTAGGAATACAAATTAAAACTCCTCGGACTAAGGCCGAGGACCGCATTACTTGCATAGAATTATGTTTGTGTTAATTATTCACTAGTTTAATTATCTTCAACTATTGTTACACTGATTAATACCTAGTTCTTCTACCCACTCGCTACAAATTTATTGTATTGGGCTTGTTGGGCTTGAACCCACTTATCCCTTAGGAATAGTGCGTAAACCCAGTCCCTACAACTACTATTTAAGGAGATTTTCCTGTTTGGTATCCTCAATTTAGATACCCAAAATACCATCAAATTCATCTGTTTGTAAAACTTATATAATAAGGTTAGACATGTAAGATTACTAATTTAAAAACTCCTAAATTTTAGCTAAATTAAAAAAAAAAAAAAAAAATTTCCCTTCCACCTCCACATTTTTCTCTCACGTTAATAGTTAAGCACTAATATCACTTCTTCTTTTTTTTAAAAAAAAAAAAAAACTGGTTTTTTTTTCCCACAAACGTAGATTTCTTTTTCTTTTTAAAATTTTTTTTTTCTAATTGCCGAAATGAAATGGCCACAAGTTGTGATCACTACATTTCCCCACATTTCTCTCACGCGTTTGTAAAGTCAAGTACTAATATAACTTCTTCTTTAAAAATAAATAAAAATAAAACTAATTTTTTTTCCTCACAAACATACTCTTCTTTTTTCTAATTGCCAAAATGACATGGTTACAATTTTTTTATCATTAAACGGTTTAATAAATTTTAAAATTTTGACACGTCTTTTTTTCCTAAAAATTAGCATACACTATCTCTATTTAGATATATCTCGTAAACGTTTTACATATCTTTTTAGTTTCTTTGCACATACTTTTGGATTGCCTCAACTTTTTATTCACTTGATCACCATCTCAAATTTCAGAAAGGTTCGTTTCCTTTGACATTGTTGAAATTATTAATTTGTTAGTTTGTGTTTTTTTTTTTTTTTTGGTAATTCTTTACAAATCTCTTTCTTTTTTTTTTTTAATTTCTTCTTTTTTATCTCTTTCTCAAGTCTATTTCCACATCAATTATTTCCACAATTCATTTGATCCCCATAATTTGTTTTTCCTCACTTCATCATCGTCTTTCTTTCTTTTCAAAGAGGTATGTTTCCTATACAAGAAGTGAAGATGAGATTGTGAGGATTTGGGGTACGTCTCGGCAAATTGTTATTTTCTTTTTTTCTTCTTCATTGTTTTTATTATAATTATAATTGTACGGTGTACAGCCATAGGCCCACTTATCTCTGGCCCAGGCCAGGATAGGTCTATAAATATTACCAGGCTCGGGCCTAATGTCATGATCGGCCCATTATTCATAAGCACAACATGCAAATACACCTCGCATATAAAATGGTCGATAGGTGTCCCTATGATAGGCAACAATACCTCGGCAGCCCAGTAGTGCCTTGGGGATTTACGCTACCGAGCAATTTTTGGAGGCCAGAACCAGTTCCAATGCCCTCTACCCCATGTCCAATAGAGCATATTCCTTGTCAGGAATAATCAATTTGGGTCCCACCCACACAAGTGTAACCAGGGGGTAATCATGATTCCTCCATTATCCTTAAGCTATAAATAGGAGGAAGAATGAGGAAATAAGGTTGGACATTCTAGAGAGAGGAGTGAGAGAGAGAGAGAGAAAAGAGGGAGAGAATAAGTAAGCAAACAAGAGAGCTTAAGGAGGGAAGAAGGAAGGTAGGACAGAAGGGTAACTCCTTCTTGAAGCTCGCCCGGGAGCTGCCCATAGTAAGAAACCCAATACCCACTATATAAGTAAATTGTAAGCCCAAACACCAAGCCCAGTCGATTGTGCATATTTGGGCACGTACAATAATTATTATATTTCATTTTATTAGTTCATATGGTTGAAAGTCTACATTTCTCTTTTACATTGATAGTTTTAAAGTCAAATGTTAAAGAGAAATCATTCCCACTAACGTGATTGTGTTTATATTTAAGTACATATTGATTTTTTTTATTGATACAAGATAGAAATTCTACTCGAGTATAATCTAAGTGTATATGTATGTGAAACTTTTTCCTAAAAACTTGAATCCCGGTTCTTACCCCTCATACCCCACAAGCTTGTGAAGTGACCATCACATCAAAGGTGTGCAGTAGTAAGTACAAATTGATTTGGTTTGGTGTGTTCATTTCTTTCATTTTCAAAAAAGCGGTCTATACACATTTAAATAGTTGGATAGAATTTATGTGAAAAAAATGTCACGAGTAAAACTTGTAAAAAAAAGAAAAAAATTCCTTACATGGTAAAAAAAAGGAAAAAAAAAAAGAAAAAGAAAAAAAAGAGAGGTTAGCACAACGTATTGGGGAAAGAGGTCAAAAAAGAAAAGAATATCTCAGGACTACTCTACAGGTGAGGTAGCTGTCAACATCTGATGAAAAACGTGCCGTCACGAACAAACAAACATAGATAAGCAGCAGCTGAGGCTGAGTGTGTAGTAGCTGTTATTATCGTTTAGTTACATGCATAATAATAAAACGATTTCGTTTTAAACTATATAACCAACTAGATACCGATTCAAAAACAATCCAAATTCGCCACCACCTTCCTTTCTCAAACTCTTCTAGTATTTCTCTCCCATCGCATCGGAAAACCATGTCCGGCGGCGGCGGTGGTAGCAGCATCAGAACCATCTAGATCCTCAACAGCCTCGACGCCGTCGTTCTCTCCAGGTACTCACTTACGACACTACGCCGTCGTTTCACATTTTATATACCTAACTAAGCTTTGTTTATTTCACTCTGTTTACATTCTCAAATTCGATTATTACTAGTTGAAGGACCGTGCAACGCACGGTTTTATGTTAAATATAAAATGATAGCACCTTAATATAAAATTATCTTCTAATATACCAATTGTGCTATAATATCATTTGTAGTTACATGTATCAAACTATTTGCAAATGAATTTTATATCTAATGAATCTACAATATAAGTGATTTGTAGTATTGTTAACAATAATATTAATGATTAAAATTGTAGGGCAACAAATTGTGCACTCAAGTCCAAAGCATGCAGGACCTGGGCCCAATAAGTCCGCTGCAATAAATTTGTAGAGAGTGGGTTAAAGAATTAGATCCGAATGGCGAGGACTACGTTCAACCTATTCTAAAAAACAACCTATTCTCAAAAACAAACTAAAAAGCTGATCAAAGGCCCAAAGCATATCGAGATAATTTGGTATGAATAAGTTTTATTTCGGTCCGAGGAGACATCATGTTATGTAATTCATGTTCTAGTTCTTTTCTTCTTTTCTTTTCGATCTTTTTTCTCCCGAAAAGTCCTTTCCCACAATGGAGGGGGAGTTACACTATATAATCATCTTCTAATCATCCTAACCTTACACTTGTCATTCATCTAAGGCGTCTCTTGATACTTGTCCTATCAGACCTTTTCTTTGGCTTCCCTGTGAGCTGTAATAGTTTTGGTAGCACTGTTCAGAGGTCTTCTCCACATAAATGCGGCCAGAAAAGTAGTTGCAGGGTATTCAATGTGGTGGTAGCAGCCTTTCTTCAGATATTTTGGGGATTTTTTCCTTCCCAGTAAGTTCACAAAGGTCATTTCTGTCATTGGGGATTCCAGGAGGATTACTTCAATCACTGGGATTCATCCTTGAACCGAACTCTTCTAATCCGAGGACTATACCCTCCTCGGACAGAATCGCCGTTTCCTATGTGCGAATCTTCTGAAAGTAGAATGTTTAATAAATGCCACACTGTTCGGCCCATGAGTCTTCCTCGGATTAAGCCCACAGCCCAAGATGCATGACTCTTGGTTATTTGTCCCCACAAAAATCTTTAGACAAAGTAACATAAAATTGGCCATTTTTTAAAGATAGAACTATTCGCGGAATAAAACCTTTGTTCTAATTAAAAAAAATTGCAAAGTTCTACATCTAGATTACAAACCTTTCTTAGGATGCTTGAAATCTTTTTTGATAAACCTAAAAAAAAAAATCAAGAAGAAAATTAAACAGAGTTAAAAAAACAAAGTACCATATAGATTGCAATTTTTTTTAAATTTAATAGTTTATGATTGGAATTTACTACGACAACTTACATATATATTGGACAACAAAATAATTAAATTGGATCAAACCATTAACATATGAATTAGATCAAACATAAGGAAATTACCCCCTAAGGAAATTAGCTTAAACAAAGGCAACAAATACATAAAACGTATTTAATTGATTATAATAAAAAATTAGAGTAAAAAATACATACCTACATGATTGTAGGTAGAAAAGTGGAAGCCTAAATAAAAAAATTGTACAATAAGTTGGAGAATGAAAAACTACACCAACTAACGGTGTATATATATAAATACTCCACCTAGAAAAGGAGTCCAAGTAAAAATCAAATACTCTAAACTCCTTGAAGTTACCTAATCAAGAAGTTTAGGTTAATTACATATTAGTTTTTTTTTTTAAATATTTTATCCCAAAAAAAATAGTTAATGGTTATTAGCTAGATTGTTATTAGATTTTAATTTTTTTTTTGTTTACATTAAAGTTAATACAAAAAAAAAAAAAAAAAAAAAAAAACTTACAGGAAGCAATATGTTTTTTTTTAAGAGATACACTTACTTTATGATAACAATGAATTAGAGTCTTGATTTTTTGAATTAGAGATAAGAATGAATTAGAGTCCTGATTAATCTAATATTAATTTACCTACAATCTTACATGAAACCGTTTTTATTTTACGCTTACTATATAATATTTTTTTGATTAATCTAATATTAATTTATACCTACAATCTTACATGAAGCAGACGTGAAGCATTTTTTTATTTTTTATTTTTTTTAAAGAGATAAACTACTTAATAATGATAAAAATGAGTTAGAGTCCTGATAGTATACTATTCCTTTTTAGTTCTTTAAGAATCTACAAATTTAATAAAAAAACTTACAGGAAGCAGTATGCTTTTTTTTTTAGAGATACACTTACTTTATGATAACAATGAATTAGAGATAAGAATGAATTAGAGTCCTGATTTTTTGAATTTGAGATATAAATGAATTAGAGTCCTGATTAATCTAATATTAATTTGCAGTTTTTTATTTCATTTTTTTTAAAGATACACTTACTTTATGATAACAATGAATTAGAGATAAGAATGAATTAGAGTCCTGATTTTTTGAATTAGAGATAAGAATGAATTAGAATCCTGATTAATCTAATATTAATTTACTTACAATCTTACATGAAGCCGTTTTTATTTTACGCTTGCTATATAATATTTTTTTGATTAATCTAATATTAATCTATACCTACAATCTTACATGAAGCAGACGTGAAGCATTTTTTTATTTCTTTATTTTTTTTAAAGAGATAAACTACTTAATAATGATAAAAATGAATTAGAGTCCTGGTAGTATACTATTCCTTTTTAGTTCTTTAAAAATCTAAAAATTTAATAAATTTTTTGCAATTTGGTGAAGCCACGTGGCGTAATCACAGTATCTAAGCCCAACTTTTATTATATACTAGTATTATACCCGTGTGATGTATGGCTTAATTAAAAGTTATATATGTCGAAACTATATTAATAATTTGTGAGCCACAATAAAAACTAATTAGTTTTGAAATATGTAATACATACATGTATTTAGTCACTTTGTGCATACATGATGTGTAGTATATAAATTATACATATTAAAACATAAAGTTGTATGGTTTATAATCTAAATAAATATTAAATTTATTTTAAATTACTTGAAACATTTTGTAATAGAATTTTAAGTGAAGTATAATTTAAAAATTTTTAGAACTTAGAAAATAAATTTTATTCATAGTAAATTATATATTTTACTAACATTATCAAAATTATAAATTATATATTATATATTTTACTAACATTAAAGTATAAATTATATATTTTACTAACATTATCAAAATTATTTTAAGCACTATTCAACTTTCTTGATGTATAATATAAACAAAGAAAGAATGAGTATTAACCTTATGCATTGAGTAAACTTACTTGAGATGATTAAATATGAGATCTTTACATGCCTTCTTAGTTTATGTCAACCTCTTTGCTAATCTAACAAAATTTCATGTTTAATCAAAAGTTATCTACATACTCACCTTATATTATGAACACTTTATATCTTTCACACTCTACAATCCTATCAATGTTTGTAATTCCAAGAATTTATTGTCATGCCAATTGGGTCTCAACAATGTTTTTGACAAATAAGTTAAATCCGCCAAAAAATTGGGAGAAAAAAATACCATGCAATTATGCTCCACATGTTTGGTTTCATAAAACCCTTTTTTTATGAATGTCAATTAATTAAATGATGAAAAAAATGGATAAAAAAAAAGAGAGAAAAGAAACAGAGCTTGGAACAAATCTAAGATTTGAAACTTAGATTTGCTTATATTATGAACTTAAGGGTGTGTGTGTATATATATACACACTTACCAGATAATGAAACTTTTGGTTTTAGTTTTGAAATAGATTTTTGGCAAAAATACAAAACTAACCCTCTAATTTTCAGTCTTTTTTATTTCAGTCTTCTAACTTTCAATTTTGTCATTTCAGTCATCTAACTTTCAATTGTTGTCAATTTGGTACTCCGTTAAACTCCAGTTATGTCCTGCCGTTAATTGAGCCAAAACGACGTCGTTTTGGCTCTTCTTCTTTTTTTTTAATAAATTTCAGAATTTAAAAAATTTAAAAAAAAAAAAAAAAACTGAGGGTCAATAGTCTCCGAGACTCACCTGGTATGTACTTTATACGAGATTGCTATGAATTTATGTACCTATTTGTGTGTATGTATGTGAATTTCGTTTCTTTTTGTTGCAAAGGTCAGGTGGAGTTGCAAGAGGCGATGAAGTTACGGAGCAAGAGAGATCGAGAATCGTTGATGAACAATCGGAGCAAGAGAAAGAGAACCAGTTCTAAACGAGAAGAAGGAGAGGAAAGCACGGAAGAGAGCGTCAGAGACAAAGAAGACAAAGAATACTCCACCGTTCGTCGATGACAACAACCACCGCCGGCAAGCGAGATCCTCAAGGCACTGGAAAGTTGCCAATGAAATGATCGGCGTCTCTGTCCCGAGAAAAGCTCGGTCCTGTAAAATCTAAATCTCTCTAACACCTCATCGTTTTGTGATTGTAGGTACAAAGAAGAGGAAAATGGAGGGTGAGAAAATTTCGGGTACGGTTGAGAACAGTGAAATCGAAAGTGAACAGCTTGAAAAGATTGAAACTTCTTCTTCACCAAAAGAGGGTGTCATTGGAATCACAACAAGGGGTGGACACTGCAATAACAGTGATAATGGAGGAGGAGGATCTGAAACCGTCGGATAAAGAAGCCGAAATCGGAGACTGTGTGTCGCCAAGGAAGGAATTAGCTACTCCTTGTGGTGGTGATGAATTGAATGCTGTTGAGGATGTTCAAGATTCCACAAAAGGGTAAGCCATCGGAATTGACCCTCAGTTTTTTTTTTTTTTTTTTTTTTTATAAATTATTATTATTTATTTTCTTTAAATTCCAAAATTTATTTTTTTAAAAAGCCAAAACGACGTCGTTTTGGCTCAATTAATGGCAGGACATAATTGGAGTTTAATGGAGTACCAAATTAACAATAATTGAAAGTTAGAGGACTGAAATGACAAAACTGAAAGTTAGAGGACTGAAATGAAAAAGACTAAAAATTAGAGGGTCAGTTTTACATTTTTGCCTAGATTTTTATATCTTTTGAAACTTAGCTAAAAAGGTTTATTCTTTCTTCACGTATAACTATTTTTTTTTTTTTTAAGTTCTCTTGAATTTATCCAAAAAAAAGCTCTTCGTTATTGGGCTTAAGTCTATCCAAAAATATCTCTTTTGCCGGGCTCGAATTTCTTTTCTTTTTTTGGATAAAATCGTGTATTAAAAAAAATGAAAATTTTGTAGATTATTTTTCATAACGTGAAGGAAAAAAAAAAAAAAAAAAAACTGATATCAACATTAAATTTTTGTGTCTATCCAAAGATAAAATAGAGGAAAAGTTGATAAGATAAATTAAAATTTTTGTGTCTATACAAAGATTATTAGAGGAAAAGTTGATAAGAATAATTAAGATGCTTTGTGTCTATCCAAAGATAAATAGAGGAAAAGTTGATAAGAACAATTAAGAATTTGTGTCTATCTAAAAAATTGATTTTAAATTGCTACAATTCTGTGAAAGTCCCGTGCGTTGCACGATTTTAGTCATGAATTTTGTATATTTGTCCATATATATAATATATCTAATTACAAATTAGAATGATCAATAAAAACTTTTCAAGTTTTTTTATAATAATTCCTTATTTATTTATGAAGAGGGGGATTATCCTAAAAGAATTAATTTCAAATTTATGATTAAAAAATCAATTGTACTTGTACACCTAAAAGAAATTTAATTTTTATGTCTTTTTTTTATATTTATATGTTTCTCAAAAAAAAAGAAGAAGATATTTATATTATCTGTTTTAGTATTGACTTTATTCAAATGGTTATTACTTGCTAATAAATAAATATAACACTCTAACTTAAAGTAATGTCTATAATTGTATTGTGCTATAGCCTTTAAAAACACATATATTAATATTACATGGTAGAATTTTTTTTTTAAAGATAAAAATGATTATATATAATCTAGACATGAAAAAAAAAAAAAAAAAGCTTATTTCATTTAAATATTTTATATGGTCTCAAAAGAGAGAAAACATCAATTTTCAATCTAACACAATCAATTTCATTTAATTTGACAAATAAAATCTCTACCATTCTTACCTCTTCTTTCATATTGGAGAGTTGCGGGTACTTGATCTTGATTTAACTCCTCTGTTTTATTTTTTTGTCAAACACTACACAAATTTGCAATTTTTATTGTCTCACCAACTTGCAATTCCAGCTTGTATCTGAAACATTGTTATTCCACTTAAATTGATTAGAATTTTTTTTAATAATATTTAAACATGAGAAATAGTAAATAAATAGAGTTATTTACATAATTAAATCATTATATATAAGGAGATACATTCTAAAAGATACCACCAAATCCACCACAGTTGTTTAGTACTTACTGAATTTTTGTTATATCATCGTTATATCATCCTTCCAGTTGTATTTGCAACTGCAAGAACTTTGAAGGATCAATAATGATGAAATTTTCTCATACAAATATTTTTACCTTCTTTTCAAGAGCATTTCCTGTTCTAACTTCTAATACGTGCATTACTTTTGCTTTGCATTTACTCCAACCAAATTCTGTTTAGATCTATGAGAGTAAGCTACGTGAACCGTATATAGAGCAAGCCATGTGAACCAAAAAGTTGTTGAATCTTGGACTCAAAAAGTTGTACCGTTCGTGAATTTTAAGAGCATCTTTGGCTGCATGGGCAGTGATGAACTTATGATTTCAAGTATCAGGCCATTTTCTTCTGATCGATTCTTTTTATTTGACCTTGAGAAATGAGAACTGTGGGGACAAAGGCCCAGAACCATACATCTTGGGCTGTGGGCTTAGTCTGAGGAGCTTCATGGGCCGAGCAGAGTTGCATTTATTAGATGTTCTATTTCAAAAGATTCATAAGTGGGAAACAAAAGGAATTTGATCCGAGGAGGATCTCATCCTCGAATGAGAGGAGTATAGTTCAAGTGTGTATCCCATTAATTGGAGTGACCTTCCTGGAAACTCTGATGATAGAGATGGCCTTTGTGAACTTACTGGAAAGGAAGAGATCCGAAAAAATCTGAAGAAAAGCTGCTACCACCACATTAAATGCCCTGCAACTATTTTTCTGGCCGCATTTATGTGGAGAAGACCTCTGAACAGTGCTACCTAAGCTATTACAGTTCACAGGGAAGTCAAAGAATATGTCTGATGGGACAATTAATCAAGTAATGTCCTAGATGAGTGACAAGTGTAAGGTTAGGATGACTAGAGGGGGACTATATAATGTAATAGACCCTCCATGAGAGATGGACTTTTTGGGAGTGAAAGAATTTGAATTATATGATACGAAGCCTTCTCGGATTGAACCAAGAACATATTTATCCAAAGTTATCCCAATATGTTTTTCTTTTCTCTTTTGACTTTTTGATTTGTTTCATAGAACGTGTTAAACGTTATCCACGCCATTCATACCTAATTCTTTAACCCACTCTCTACAAATTTATTGTATTGGGCTTATTGGGCCAAAGTCCTACACGTTCAGGGCATATGGCTACAATTTGTGACCTTACAATTGGCGCCGTCTGTGGGAAGAATTTGTATAATAGTGAGTGCGACGTTTGACCATGGTAGGATCAGGTTCCCATCAGCAGGAGTCCAGGGGCTCCCATCAATAAGATGTCTTCCATAACCTCGAGCGTAGAAGAGATAGAGAAGGTAGCCTGCACACCACACAGACTAGCAGAAGTCATCCTCACTTCTCCCGGGGGCAAAATAACAGAGCCATGCAGAGGGAGATTGATGATTTAAAGGAAAAACTACGCCATGCACACCAACAACGAACTTCTTCCAATTCTGACGCTTCCTCCAATGATGAAGAGGATATCACTTACAAACAAAAGTCTAGGATGCCACATAGCGAGTCTTACTCATATGATAAAGAGAACCCCCACAAGCGAAGACGTAAGAGCCCACCTCTCAGGGGTATGGGAAATGACACCATGAGTAAGGCATTGAACCAGATCTCTAGATCACCCTTCACGCGTAGGATTGAGGGAGCGAAACTTCCTCGGCGATTCCATCAGCCTACATTTACTACTTACAATGGCCGAACGGACCCCGTAGAACATGTAAGCCAGTTCAACCAAAAGATGGCTATCTACTCTAAAGACGAAGCTCTGATGTGTAAGGTTTTTCCCTCCAGTTTGGGACTTGTGGCCATGAGATGGTTCGATGGGTTGAGGGCTAACTCCGTAGATTCCTTCAAGGAGCTCACCCAGGCTTTTGGCTCTCGTTTTATCACATGTAGCAGGGTACCTCAACCTTTGGACTCACTTTTGTCTCTGTCCATGCGAGAGGGGGAAATCCTGAAAACGTACTCGGATCGATATTGGGAAATATACAATGAGATAGATGGTGACTTTGAAGACGTGGCCATCAGTACTTTTAAAGGCGGTCTCCCTCCCGATCACGGCTTAAGGAAGTCCCTTACTGGCAAACCTGTTACTAGTATACGCCAACTTATAGATCGCATTAGTAAATACAAGAGGGTCGAGGAAGACCAACAGCAAGCAAAGGGTAAAGCGAAGGCTATCCCTCAGGAGCGGAGGGATTTTAGGTCGGATCGATTCAATAACAATCGACCTAGGAGAGATTTCGCTGGGCAGTCAGGATCTGCCACCCAGGTGGTTAACGCGGTATTCCGAGAACTAGTGCACTAAGTTTTGGAGAAGATTAAGAACGAATCGTTCTTTAAATGACCGAACAAAATGGCTGGGAACCTCGTGAGGCGTAACCAAAACCTTTATTACCAATACCATCAAGATCAAGAACATACTACTGAAGAGTGCAGGAATTTATGGGACCATTTAGACCAGCTGGTCCGAGAAGGAAGGTTGAAGGAGCTGTTGCACCATTCCAGTAGCCGATCAGGACAGGTTGGATTTGATTCTAGAAGAGGCGCTTCCTCAGGACCTCCCTTGGGGATGATAAATGTCATCTTCGCTGCCCCAGGGAGAACAGGATCCTGTCCATTCAGAGTAATGTCTATAGCTCGGCTACTTGCCGAGGACAATAATCTGGAGTCAAAAAGAACCAAAATGGAAATCCAACTGGTTCTGGGTTTTTCGGATGAAGACAAGATCGGAACTATCCAACCCCATGACGATCCCTTGGTGGTTACACTTAGGATATGTGGGTATGATGTGAAGAGGATGTTGGTGGATTAAGGGAGCGCTGTGAAAATTATGTATCCCGACCTGTTTAAGGGTCTGGGATTGAAACCCGAAGATCTAACCGCTTATGATTCCCCTTTGGTAAGTTTTGAGGGAATGACTGTTATGCCAAAAGGTCAGATTAGACTACCTGTACAGACCGGTTCTGAGGTGGTGGAGGTGGATTTCATTGTGGTGGACGTTTATTCGCCTTATACGGCTATTGTAGCTAGACCTTGGCTTCACACTCTGGGGGCCGTCTCCTCTACTCTGCACCAAAGGGTGAAGTACCCGTCCGAGGGTCAGGTAAGGGAGATCCTCGGAAGCCAATCCATGGCTAGACAATGCTTAGTGGCTGCCGTATCTCATCAATCCGAGGGTGAGTCGTCGACTGCAGCTGAAGGGAGTTCATAGTAGTTAAAAAGCCCGGAGTTGCCCTTCAATGGGCAGTCCGAGGAGGCAAAATGCGAGGACTTAGAGAAAATCACTATAGGGGATGATCCGGAGAAATATTTTTAGGTCAGGTCCCAGTTGCCTTCTCACGAGAAGGAGGAATTGATAGAATTTTTTAAGAAGAATGTTGATGTATTCGCCTGGAGCACTTATGAGGCCCCGGGGGTGGATTCGACCTTTATTTGTCATCACTTAAACGTTAACCCATCCATTACTCCAAAAAAGCAACCACCTCGGCGCCCATCCAAGGAGCATGCAGATGCTGTTAGGGAAGATGTGGGGAAGCTTAAGCAGGTAGGGGCTATTAAGGAAGTTTTTTTACCCTAAATGGCTGGCTAATACTGTGGTGGTAAAGAAGAAGAATGGCAAGTGGCGAGTGTGCGTGGACTTTACAGATCTAAATAAAGCCTACCCAAAAGACCTTTTCCCCATGCCTCGAATAGATCAGTTGGTGGATGTGACAGTGGGTCATCCTCGGATGAACTTCTTAAACGCCTTTCAAGGATACCACCAAATACCCTTAGCCTTGGAAAACCAGGAGAGGACTGCTTTTGTCACCCCCATTGGAAACTACCATTATAAGGTGATGCCTTTCGGTCTGAAAAACGTAGGATCAACCTATCAAAGGATGATGATGAGAATGTTCGAGCCTCAATTAGGGAAAAACATCGAGGTTTACATAGACAACATGGTGGTGAAAAACAAGGTGGTATCCGAGCACGTTGATGACCTCAGAAGCATCTTTAAAATTTTGAGGAAACACAAGTTGCGCCTAAATGCTTCCAAGTACTCGTTTGGTGTGGGATCAGGCAAATTCCTGAGATACATGGTAACTCATAGGGGAATCGAAGTCAATCCCGATCAAATTAAGGCGATTAACAATCTACAATCTCCTCGTAATCCCAAAGAGGTCCAGAAGCTTACTGGTATGACTGCCGCCTTGAATCGATTTATCTCTCGATCAGCAGATAGATGCCGGCCCTTCTTCCTCTTGATGAAAAAGTGGAAGGGATTTGAATGGTCCGAGAAGTGCGCTAGGGCATTCTATCAGCTTAAGGAGTATCTCTCTCGTCCTCCCATTATGTCCAGTCCTCAGGGGGGTGAGGTTCTGTTTGCCTACATCGTCGTGGTCCCTCATGCTGTAAGTTTGGTGTTGATGGCACACACTGTTATCGTCTTGACCCAGCTCCCGCTCAGGGCTGTACTTCGGAGTGCTGACTACACGGGCAGGATTGCTAAATAGGGTACAATTCTAGGGGCTTTTGACATCAAGTACATGCCTCGCACCTCTGTCAAGGGTCAGATCCTCGCAGACCTGGTAGCCGAATTTGCTGAAACCCCATTAGAGAATGTGCTAGCACCGCAGCACATGGATGAAAAATCGGTTGGCATCATCTCCCTGCAAGAACCTCTATGCTGGAAAGTGTATGTCGATGGTGCAGCAAATCAAAGAGGCTCCGGAATGGGGTTAATTCTGGTCTCTCCTGAACAACTCATGATAGAGAAATCGTTGAGATTGGGCTTCTCGGCCACAAATAACGAGGCTAAGTACGAAGCTTTGCTAGAAGGAATGTCCATGGTTCAGAGAATGGAGGGAAAAGAAGTAAAGATATTTTCAGACTCAAGATTGGTTGTTGGTCAAGTAAAGGGCGAATTAGAAGCAATGGATGAAAAAATGCAGAAGTATTTAAGTCAAGTTAAACATTTGCGGTCAAAATTCAAATCATTCAGTCTGCTGCATATCCCTAGAAGCAGTAACACACATGCAGATTCCCTTGCTACACTTGCAACCTCCTCGGCGCAGAGCTTGCCTCGAGTTATCCTCGTAGAAGACTTGTACAAGCCCACAGAGGCAGGGGGGAAGTTGGCCCAGATTTGCCAAGTCCAAGTGGGACCTAGCTGGATGGACCTCATTGTACTATTTTTGAGAGAAGACCTTTTGCCAGAAAGTAAATTGGAAGCTGAAAAAGTACGGAGAAAAGTGCCTTGCTTCTGGTTGTCCGAGGATCAAAAGTTGTACAAGCGTTCTTTCTCTAGACCATATCTATTCACCCTGAAGCGTCAGAATTAGTCCTTGAGGAATTACACGAGGGGATTTGTGGGAGCCACACTGGAGGCAGGTCTTTATCTCACAGAGCCATCACGCAAGGCTACTGGTGGCTAAACATGTAAAGAGAAGCACATGAATACGTAAAGAAATGTGACCAATGCCAAAGATTCGCACCAAACATACACCAACCAGGAGGGATCCTCAATCCGTTGACCAGCCCCCTAGCCATTTGCTCAATGAGGCTTGGATATTGTCGGGCCTTTTCCCAAAGTAGCAGGGAACAAGAGATATCTGCTGGTCGGCACCGACTATTTTACTAAATGGGTTAAAGCTGAGCCTTTATCGAACATCAGAGATGTGGACGTTAAGAAATTTATCTGGAAGAGCATCATCACTCGGTTCGAGGTTCCTTACACTCTCATCTCGGACAATGGTCTACAATTTAATAGTAAGGCGTTTAGGAGATATTGCTGTGAACTGGGAATTACCAATAGATATTCCACCCAAGCTTATCCCCAAGGAAATGGGTAAGCCGAAGCTGTTAACAAAGTCATCGTGAACGGATTGAAGAAAAGGTTAGATGATGCGAAAGGAAGATGGGTAGAAGAATTGCCACATGTTTTGTGGGCGTATTGGACCACACCTCGCAGATCAACAGGGGAGACCCCCTTTTTGATGACTTATGGTGCCGAGGCTATTGTTCCTTTAGAAACGAGCTTTCCAATGCTAAAGACCAGCTTATTCAATCCAAGCAGCAACAGTGAGTTGCTAGAAAAGAACCTGGATCTTGTGGACGAAAGAAGGGAAAGTGCAATGGTCCAATTGGCATACTACCAACACAAACTTAAGCAAGGTTATGATGCCAAAGTAAGGCTAAGGCCACTAGCGCCTGGTGACTTGGTGTTAAGAAAAGTTCTGGGCACTGCAAAAAACCCAGCATAGGAAAAGCTAAGACCCAATTAGGAAGGACCATATCGCATCACATCGGAAGTAGGTATAGGGGCATATTTTCTAGAAGACTTAGACGAACATGTAATACCGCGTCCTTGGAATGTAAACAACCTGAAAAGGTACTATTATTAATAAGAATTTCCTTTATCATTAAACTCGTGTGTTGTGTGGAGATGTGGAGATTCCCGTTGCTCAATCTTTTATAAAGTGTTAAACAGAACCTTAGTCATGCCTGATGTCCTCGGACCAAATGCTTTGGGGAAATTAATACATAGACATCTTTTATAAAGTGTTAAACAGAACCTTAGTCATGCCCGATGTCCTCGGACCAGATGCTTTGGAGAAATTAATACGTAGACATCTTTTATAAAGTATTAAACAGAACCTTAGTCATGTCTGATGTCCTCGGACCAGATGCTTTGGGGAAATTAATACGTAGACATCTTTTATAAAGTGTTAAACAGAACCTTAGTCATGCCTGATGTCCTCGGACCAGATGCTAGGGGGAAATTAATACGTAGACATCTTTTGTAAAGTGTACAGATCCTAAGTCGTATCAGGTCTCTCGGACCGCATACTTGGGTGAAATTAACGCTAAAAGACATCTTTTGTAAAGTGTTAAAACTCACCCTTAGGGGAAGTTAATAGACAATGATATTTTATCAAAATGTTTAAACGAGTCTTAAGTCATGATAGGGCCCTTGGATCATATACTTAATTCTAATTAACTCTCTAGTATCTTTTATAAAGTATTAAATAGATCTCAAGTTATAACAAGTCTTTTCTGTCAGCCTTCGACATAGAAAGGTTAGTTCTTGAAACAAGAGCATGATAAGCCCGTCCGTTACAAGTATTTTATCAAATGACTTAGCTTGCGGATAGTAAGTCATCATTAATTTCTAATAAAGGCAAACAGCAGCTATGCAAACAAAAGTAGAAATACACAAGGTATGAAAGAAGAGACTGCTCTTTAAATTGAAAATAAGTACATCGTAGGTGTTGACAAAAAGCTATATGAAAGAAAACAGAAGTAAAAGAGAAAGATCCTACAACTACTTTTTTGGGGGTTGTAATCCCTTCTCGGAACCAGTGGCCTTGATGTTGGTGTCTCCAGCGTTAGGTTTTGACTCGGCTGCTTTGGCTTGGGAAACCACGTCCTTTATAGTAAGGGAATTCTCAGTGGAGATATCCTTGGCCGAGGGCAGAACCTCATTACCTTTCCCAGCAACTCCTGTGGGAATCTCAGCAGCTATAGTGAGGGCATGAGTGTCAGATGTTTGACCTGGAAGAGGAAGGGGTAAGGCTGTGGTCAAAGGAGGGTTAACTGGGACTTCTCTAATATGTTCGGGAAAGAACACGCTTTCCGGTTTCCTTAGCTCAGAGTCAACAGGAATTCTTGCATGATTGAGCGCCTCTGCCCAAGACTCAGTGCAGTAATCCCTGCACACCTCAGCTACTTCCTCGGCCAGCCTTTCCTCCACTTCCCTCATCCCACGTTCGTAGGCAACTTCCTCTGACGCCTTAGCATTTTCCTCGGCCATTATGGCTGCCTCTTTGGCTTTCTGTAATTCAGCTTTCAGACTCAGAACTATCTCTTTTTCGGTCGCCAGATTCAGCTCTGTCGTATAAAGCAACTTGTGCTGATCCTCGGCTTGGGTTTCAGCATTCTTTAGCCCTACTTTGACACTTAGGCATTCACGTTCTGAAAGCTTCAGCTTCTCGGCCAGTTGTGCTTTTTCTTCTTTCAGGGCCCCAAGAGCTTTCTCGAATTCGCGCCGAGAGTAGGACTCAGCTTCATATTTGTTATGGGCACCTCGAACCCATTCTTCGGCCACATAGACTTGTTGAGTGACCTGCGTAACAATGGTAAAGGGATTACACATGCAACAATAAAGTGTATTAATACTGAGAAAAGAAGAAGTTTAGCTTACCAAGGCAAGATCCCTCTTTAATGACATAAAGAGGTCCGGCTGCCCGGTGCATCTCAGAGTCTCTATATCCCGTGGAAGAAGGAGAGGCTGCTCCAAAGCTTGGGCAAGATGGGCTGCATGCCCTCTCTAAGGATCCCTAATAGTGGCATCCCAGGGAATTGGGGCTCCATCCAATTCTATCCATGGTGCCCATGAGCGTTGTTGTCGGCGCACCTCAGCGTCCTCCCTGCTATCAATAGATTTGGACCTATTATCCCTTGGATCTTTGGTCTTCTGTTGTTTAGTGCCCTTCGAAGGGACCATCTCACCTTCTTCTACTTCCTGCATCGTCCTTTTCTTCTTTAAGTCTGGAACGGCGTGTAGTCTGAGATCAACAGAAGGGCCAGGAGGAAGTAGAAGACTGGCTGGAGGGTGGGTCTTGGGTACACCCTTCGAGGCTCCCCCTTTGTTTCTGTTGGCTACTAAGCTTTTTAACGATGGCCTTTCTTTTGGGCTCATTTCTCCCTTTTCCTCAGAACTTATATCCACACTGGCGACATGTATTTCGGGTTGGAGGGCTGTGGAAAGCTGGTCGGATTCAGTTTCTGAGTCCGAGAGTTGCACGGGTCTTTTAGGCACCTCTTCTTCTCCCCCGAAGCGAAACTGGTCTATCTCCTCTTCTAATGATAATCGAGAAGAAGCAATTTCCTCCTCTGCCGCAACTTCGGCCTCCAGAGGGACTTGTTGCAGTGGTATAACGAGCTGAGGAAGGACCAGATATGTGGATAATATGACTGGGGGAAGATCTTCTCGGACCAAAAAGTTCGGTTTTGACACGTCAATGTGATTGATCCGAGAGTCACCAGCTCTGATGGCGTGGCCGATTTCCTGAAAGATCTTCGAAATGGGATCGAAATCTAGGATCAGGTGAACAGCTCTTAGTTGTCGGTCCTCGCTCACAAAAATTTCTGACCGAAGAAGATAGTTGAGGGCCACCACGTTGGTATGACTAAGCCGAGGAGCAACAAGATTCCTATCTGCAGAAATAACCAAGAAATCAGATACAGTTAGACGACTAAGGTTCATTATCAAAGGAAATTAAAACAGTGAACATGGGTAGGGTTAAAATCTAAATCCTATGCTAAGGGATCTAACTCTAAGGTATCCCACCTGTCTTTCTCTCCCGGGTTGGGCAGGGTCGACCATCGTGCCATGCCCCTGAAGCGATGAGGTAGTTATCTTTCATCCCTTTGTTGGACTTGGGGAGGCACGAGATGAGCCTGACAATGGATGACCTGGATTTGAGGTAAAACCCTTCGTCAGTTTGTGAGTGGCACTCGTATAGATGAACCACGTCGTGCCATGTAAGGCCCAAGTGAAGATGCTGGTCAAGAGCATCAATGCAACCTAGAATCCTAAACATATTAGGTGCACACTGATGAGGGCATAGCCTATGGTTAATAAGGTATTCTTGGGTTATCCTACCCGAAGGAAGGGTCATTCCCCCTTCTATGAAGACTATTATAGGAATGACCACTTCTCCTGCCTCTCTAGGTAGAACGATTTCTTCTGAAGAGCAATATCGCAGGCCAACTGCCTGGGGTATATGGTATTTTTGTTTAAAAGCTTCTATTTTTGCGTGGGAATCTACAAGGCTCTTAAATCTACCCATTTGGACAACCTAATGTGGAATAGTTGGGATTTGTAAATGAGGGAATAAGAACTAACAGGCCGAGGAGAGTGACCGAGAAGAAATAGGGAATATAAAAAAGAAAAACTTACGGGATCACGTATGCTAGTCTCTGGAGTTTCTAGAAAAACTATCAAAGATCTCTTATAGGAAATCGCAACGGAGACTCAAGAGATTATAGGATGTTAGGAAAAGGAACGTTGGAATTCTCTGGCGCTCTTGAAGATTTTTCTTTTGAAGGAAATGAAAAGGGTTTCCCTCAGGGCTTTATATTAAGGGAGAGAGAGAGGGGAAGTTATCCCGCTCAAAATTCTAAGGGAAATGTCAGCCGTTGGATCTGCGCATTGCCGTTGGATGCAGGGGACAAGACGCCTCCTGGAGTAATTAATAACGTTTCGTGGATTGCGAAACGTCAAAAGTAATTATGAAGCGCAATTAAATCGTATTCCCACACATGTGGGTCAAATATCAATTGTCCTTATCTCTTGAAAGTCAAAACCCCATTTTTTCTCCTCGGATGGGAGAGGGAAAAACTGAAGTTTTGAGGGGCTATTGTGGGGACAAAGGCCTAGAACCATACATCTTGGGCTGTGGGCTTAGTCCGAGGAGCTTCATGGGCCGAACAGAGTTGCATTTATTAGATGTTCTATTTCAAAAGATTCATAAGTGGGAAATAAAAGGAATTTGATCCGAGGAGGATCTCGTCCTCGGATGAGAGGAGTATAGTTTAAGTGTGTATCCCATCAATTGGAGTGACGTTCCTGGAAGCTCCGATAATAGAGATGGCCTTTGTGAACTTACTGGAAAGGAAGAGATCCGAAAATATCTGAAGAAAAGCTGCTACCACCACATTAAATGCCCTGCAGCTACTTTTCTGGCTGCATTTATGTGAAGAAGACCTCTGAACAGTGCTACCTAAGCTATTACAGTTCACAGGGAAGCCAAAGAAGATGTCTGATGGGACAATTAATCAAGTAATGTCCTAGATGAGTGACAAGTGTAAGGTTAGGATGACTAGATGGGGACTATATAATGTAACAGACCCTCCATGAGAGAAGGACTTTTTGGGAGTGAAAGAATTTGAATTATATGATACGAAACCTTCTCGGATTGAACCAAGAACATATTTATCCAAAGTTATCCCAATATGTTTTTCTTTTCTCTTTTGACTTTTTGATTTGTTTCATAGAACGTGTTAAACGCTATCCACGCCATTCATACCTAATTCTTTAACCCACTCTCTACAAATTTATTGTATTGGGCTTATTGGGCCAAAGTCCTACACGTTCAGGGCATAGGGCTACAATTTGTGACCCTACAAAAATCATGCAATTTAAGAAGATAAGAACAAAAAATATATGTATCTATAAAAATTTATGAAAGTGTGAAGCTTAAGAATATTTTTTTTTCTTAATGGATGTCTATCAAACTTTATCTAAAGAAGTGATTTCAAATTAAAATTTTTATTAACTTAGAAATTATAGGAAAAAAAGATAAGAAAAAAAAATTTTATTTTTCAAAAATCTATTAAAATTTCTGCAATTTGGTGAAGACACATGGCGCAACCACGACGTCTAAGCTCAACTTTTATTATATGCTAGTAAAAGTCCCGTGCGTTGCACGGTTTTAGTCATTAATTTGTTCTATATTTTTTTTAAGAAACTATAACTAAATGAATCATTTTTTTATGTGAACTGAATGAATCATTATTACATCATTTCATATTTTTTATCTAACATAATTATATATATATATAATCTATCACCTTAAATTATATAACTTGAGTAATGTCTTTAGTTGTATTGTACTTTATAAACTATCGAAATTTATAAGCATTAACAAATATTTAAAACATTTTTTTAGAAGAGAAAAAAAATTAAAACTGAAGGCAAAAAGAACAACACTCACATGAAACAAAAAATAAATTTAATAATTACAAACAACCAAAAACAAAATTAAATAGAAATCTCAATTCATTAATTAAGAACAATCCATTTTTTTAAGAAAAAAGAATATTCCAAATTTCTAAACATTAAAAATATGAAAAACAAATTTAAGTTAAGTAAAGAGAGACTTACATCGGAATTGGACTAATGGATCTAATTAATCCAATTTCTTTTTCTCTTATCCAATTTTAAATTGGCAGCAAATTTTGCTTTTAGAAAAGCTAGACTATACATAAGAAAGTATCAAGCAAAAACTGCAACAAATTAAATCCACAATATTGATGTCAATAACATGTAAAATAAAAATAAATGATAAAGCTAGCATAATCTATAAATATATCCATACATGAAATTTTAACCTATCTATAAAATGAACAAATTCAAAAAAAAAAAAAAAAAAAAGAGAGAGAGAACAAAATAACCATTTTATTCAATTACGGTTTCTAAGTCGAACTTGTATTTCCTTCAATATTGTAAAACCTACCTACTTCTCATTTACCTTGCACATATGAGTCTAGCATATTTACTTAACTAAATAACATTAAAATTTATATACATCTTCAAAGAAAAAAGTTATATACTATAATACGACTTTTTTATTTTTCTCAAAAAGTGATTTTTCTCTGGTTTTTCTCCTAATCCTTTTTGTAAGAAAGTTCTTCTCTTTTATATTCCTATCACTTCTTTCATCTCAGCCTTCCACGTGTAGATCAGATTGCCAATCTCCTTGATACTTGTCCCATCAGCACCTTCCTGAAGTCTTTATGGGTAACTGTAAGGCTGAAAATTACCGTTTAGGTATCACTTCCACATTAATGCGACCAGGGGGTTAGATGCAGAGCATTCAATGCGGTAGTAGTAGCTTTCTTCCCAGATATTTCTTATATCTCTGTTGACTCATCTTTTTCTAAAGCTTATCCTCCCAAGCACGGTTGCCTGTTGCCCAGCACTCTGTGGGTGGTCAGACTTTAGGCCTCCACACTAGTAGCCGAGGAGGTATCGCTCCTTGGACAACGTCACCTGTTCATTATGATCTACCTCTTCCTTGGCCCAATAATCTATCTATCCTCACTAGTGCTTATCTGTCCTCGGGCTATTTGAAGTCCTCGGGCGCGGTTAATGGCCTAATATCCTTATCAGGGCCCGTCATCCCTACAATAAGCATTGTAATGTAATAGTCATTCCTATGATTTAGCTATTTATTAGTTTGGTTATATCTCTATTGCAGGAAATAGTCATTCCTTATAATAGTTATTCTTTAAAATAAAAAATTATTATTCCTCTCTAAAAGAGTTGTGATAGGTATTCCTTAGTAAATGTAATAATTTCTAATATTAATATATTTCCCAATAAAAAAACTTTCCTTATCCACGTAACAATTATGGAAATAAAAAATCACCCAAAAATAACTCATCTCTCTCAAATTTAAAATATATTATTTTCTGGGAAATATTATAAGTGAGATATTTCCTAAATTAGATTTTTAAGTTTTATTCTAATATTACAACTCACAACTTACCAAACTAATGAATAAGTTTTGTTATTCCATTACAATATATTTTATTCTCAATAATAAAGATTACCATTCCTGTTGTAATCCACATTCAGTTTACCAAACGTGCTTCTATTGCTTTTTTTAAAAAAAATAAAAACAATTGCTAAATAAATTACTTGATATAAATTTAATAACGCATGATACTATGAGCTTTCAAGATTTTGCTTAAATATAACAAACTGTGATATTATGCATTTGAAATATGTTCATCTCTTGTTGTGTCGTGTTAAATGGTGAGATTCCCCCTTATATTAATAAAGTTTAAATCTCTTTAAAATTTTCATAAAATATATTATAATTTTATACACTTTTTTTTTAATAATGGAAAGCCTAAAGAAAGTTCTTCAATAAAAAATAAAAAAATAAAATAAAAAACCATTTCACATTATATAAATAATTCAAATTATTAACCTAGGGGGTTGGCCAAGTTGGTTGGACTCTTGGTCTCAAAGTGCTTGTACTGGGCTCGACTAGGTGTGCTCCCTAGTTCAAGTCCTACTACCTGCATTTTGAAAAGAATTTCCTGGGCCAGTGCTTTACCCCTTCGTGGGCCCACCCGGCACGAACAGTGATTAGTCTCTGGTTGAAAGCCTTGAGGAAACACTGTGGAAACCAAAAAAATAAAAAATAAAAATAATTCAAACTATTTATATACTCTACCCAAACTAACCATGTGTTTGGGTAGAGTATTTGGACAAAATTCCGCCCTTCATAGCTGCCTGATGAAATAAACCAACAGTTGCAAATGTCAGATAATCAGATTCAAATTCAACTATTGCAGAAGCTTCAACAGCAGCAGCAATCACTTCTAGCATAGCAGTCAGCTCTGCAACAACCTGCTCAATTTTTACACAACTCCAAGATCCAGAGAGGCGGTTGTTAGATTAGATATGTTGCAAAACTTCTCTGGGTCTCTAACACCCTCCCAAATGCTGGGGAAATTCTTAGCTAGTCCGGGACTACAAGGTCAGCTCCCCAAACGCTAAACAATTCCCACTCGGCAAACACCAAACAAAATTCTTAGCTAGTCCAGGACTACAAGGTCAGCTTGCTAACCTTGTAGTCCCCAAACCCCAAACAATTCCCACTCGGCAAACACCAAACAAAATGTATTTCTGCCAAAGTTGGGTCATCTTCTACAATTCCCACTCGGCAGTGACGGCAACCTCGGTACTGCCCCTCTCATCGCTTCACCTTTCCTCCCCGTAATCCGTGGCCTTCTCATCCTGGATAGACAAATGCTTTAGTGGGCAATCTAAAAACCTTTTAGATCTTAAGGTATGTTGTTCCACCAAGAAAGGAATAATTCTTGCCCCAAGATTCAAGCAATCACAAATCTTTCAAGCAATGAATGGGGTGAGTCTATTTCCCTAAGTTTTGGCATGACGAATTTCCCGGATTTTCTTGGCCATGAAATTTTCTGCCACGGATGTTCTTGATGATTTTGTTTTTGTTTCCTAAGATACCCATGTTGATCTCTTTGATGATTATGGTTAGTGTTTGATGGAATGATGTTTCTTGAATGGTATTTGTTTTGGGTATTTAGGAATTCATGGCCAATTGATATCACAGTTTATGTTCATTCCTTGTATACTCAACATGTTTGATAAAATATCCCAGTGAAAAGAAGAGGCTTTGTCATCTTTAAAGAATTTGGGTTTGGACCTTTTGTGAAATTTGTTTATTTCCATGAGAGAAGCTTAGCTTAATCACCAAGACTCAGTCTTGGACATGTTATCATGCTCTGTACACTAGATCAAGATTAGTGCAATGACCATGCTATAAGTTTTGTTCCTTGTTTGTTAGTATTGTGGTCTCTACATATATACATGAATTACGGTGTGCAAAGTGAATTTAAGTTGAAATGCTACATACATTTGGTTCTTTTCTGGTATCTTGGGGTTACTTATGTAATTATTTGATAAAATGCATGCTATTCTTGGATTTATGATTGGAATCTTCCAAGTGCTTTTTGTTTCTTCATATATAAATTTTCCAAATTGGCATAGATTTGTCACACTTAGATATTGATATTTGGTAATTGATTCATAAATTTCTCTTTGAGTTTGAATTTTCATTCATTTGCGTTTGTTTTTTGGTTGCTTGCAAAATTTTGATTTTCCCACAATGCTTTCTTGGCAGATATGCATGGGCACTGGTGTTATGCCTTCGTGAACAAATTCTTATTTTCACAACTAAAGGTAATAATTGATACTATATATCATTCATGTTATGCCTTCTCCATTGCCTGCTTTCCTATTGAGTTTTATATTTTTATTAAATAAAGATAGAAGTTGGGCATCATTAGCCTTTATTGTTAGCAAACTTGTGTGCTTTTTAATGCACTTCTGAATACAGTTAATGATGCAATGGTGGATTAAGAACCTGCATAAGGAGATGGAAATGGAGATTGAGAAGAGAGGGAATGCATAAGGAAAGAACTGAACAAACAACTGAATTCTCATTGATGACTTTACAATTAGTATCTCACTTATACAATTCCCAATAGCTAAGCAATTAAAAAGTAACTAACTGTAACAGCCATGTAACCAACTATAACTACTTGTAACTGTTATAACTAACATCTACAAGTGTACACAATAGCTGTACCAGTGGCTAGATAGTCCTATACTAGATAGATGTTACCCTGAAGTGGTTAGATAATAGATTTTTATTGGTGAACACTAACCTAATGATTTGTGTTATGATTCAGACAAACTTGGAAGACGCTTGTTGGAGAGAGGGAGTCTCAGCTTGCCCAGGATGAAGATAAGGATGAACAACAAGGCAAGGATGAGGATCAACAAGTTGAACATGAATAAGTTGTCATTATCAGCTTTGGATGAGATGGATAAGTGATGAAGTTCAAGATTGAAGGCTGGCTGGTCTCTTTAGCCAGTATGATTCATTTGTTGGAGGTAGAAATTATTAACAACTTATTTCCTAAAGTTTTGGAAGCGTAGAGGATAGGATTACATTGTTTGCTAGTTAGTTATCAAGTTTATGTTATTAGTTGGGTGCCTATCGTCAACTATAGGTGTCGCATTACATTAATTTTTAGATATAGTTGTATCAGTGTGTGGGAGTCGCATAACATTGATTTTTAATAACTGAATGCTCGAATAATCACATCAAATCAATATCTATTTTGTAAGATCAATGGCATTACATTGATTTACATTGACATGATAGTTGTGTTAGTGTGTGGGTGTCGTATTACATTGATTTACATTGAAATAATCATTTTGTTACAGAAATTAGACATACTTGTAATAATTTATGGATATGACGGCTGACCAGCTCGTGGGAAGGGATGGATGACAAACCCTTGAGTTCATTGTCAGTAATTACGTTGTGAGCACGGCCCATAGCAGTAGCAGGATCATCCCAAACGCTCCTTCCAACCTTGCCTTTCCCTTTAGCACGGGTAGTTAGAGGGGAGAAGCCAGTCACTTCTAAGGATGGAGTAGAAGAAGTAAGGGCAATATGAACGGGAGGAAGAGTAGCAACCTCACTTTTCTCGTTGCCCAACTTCTTCTTCTTGGAATCAGCAGTCATATTGGATAAGGGTTCATTCTTCAAATTCTTGATGCGGGCATACTTCTCTTTACTATATCTAGTGGCCATTTCTGCTAGGTAAAACAAAAAAACAAAAAAAAAACAAGTAGGCAGTCAGGCAGAGTACAGACGAAGCTAATAAAGATGAAGGAGTTTTAGAAACTTATGGACAGACGATCTTACTCTTTTCCTCTCGACGAATCTTTTCTAATACGTACTTCGAAGGCTCAGGACCTAAACAGCAGTCAAACAGATGACGAGGATCGACAAGGTCGTCAAAATCCTCAATTTCATGGGCGTAGGCAAGAGCAGCACGAACCCGTCTTCTGTGATGTATTATGAAACTTGACATTTTTTTGGTTCACAAAATCTATGATTGATTTGGTAGTAAATGGCACAATAATTTCCCTTTAAATGTACAAAATTAAGAAATCCATTACAAAAAAAAAAAAAAAAAATCATCTTTTATTTTGTTTGCATTAAAGAGTAAATAAAGTAGAACCACTCTATGATCAAAATAGTATTTAAAAACAAAAATTGAAAGCCATATTTATTGTCATTATAAGTTCAATATTCTTCTTAGTAAAAATTTATTAGTCCGTCACCTGAAAAAAAAAAAAAAATGACAATTTTTTCTATTCAAAGTCTCAAACTTTTCTCCCTCAAAAAAAAAAAAAAAAAGTCTCAAACTTTTTAACTTTGAATCCCAAACATCAAACAAACTAACTAAAAAAACACTTATAGATACACAAATATATACACACACAAAAAAAAACAGGGCGGCCATGGTCCCCCATGGTCTATACATACCTCTGTTTCGATAGCACTGACACGCACAACCTTGAACCGAGTAATGGTGTCAATGTCATCATAGTAGGAATGGCATACAAACCCAGCAAGGACATGACTGTCAACCCTAGGAGGCACAGGAAGAGCGACCCAGTTCGCAGTGAGTGGATTACAAACGTAGTACATCATCTGAGACAAGAGTGTTGTGGAACACAACACCAACCCATTACTCGTTGCTATGAAAATAATGGGGTTTGGATTCTGAGGAAGAAAGCTCAATGAAAAGTTGGAGGACATAAACTGTGGATCTCTCTGAAAATGCTTGAACTCAACGGGAAATGGTAGGGGAAAGCTACACTGAAAGAACAGTGTAAAGGGTGGTGATGGCTGTGATGGGCACAAGAGTTTCATTCTCTGGGTAAAACGTTGAGCAAATTGGGGTTGAGAGATCACTTGGACCCATCTCTTGGAAACGCACTTGAAGCGGTGTGCGGGTTTCAGAGGAATTCTATGGAGGATTTCTACTAGAAGGTCGTTTGAGAGGTCATCAATGGAGGTTTGCTTGGATTCTGAATTGGGTTTTTTGCAAGGCGAAGCACAGATATCCATGGCTGTGTTGGTGGGTACTGATGAAATGAGACTCAATGGGACAAAAGTGGCCGTTGGTATGGGAACTATGGAAATGTTTTTTGCTTTTGACTTTTTATTTTTCCAAATAACCTAGTTTTTTTTTTTTTCCCCCTCAAATAAAAAAACCTAGTTTTTAATTATTATTTTTTAAAGTTTTTTTATAAAACATAAAAATTACGAAAGATTATATTTTTTTCAATAATTACTATGCAAATAAGCAAATTTCTAAAAAGATATTATACTGCATGTAGTAATACGCAGTGGCAACTCTATTAATTTTTTTAAGATAGTTATTTAAAAAGTTAAATTATACAAAATATAATAGTTGGTTGAACCAGTAAAAATATACCAAATAATGTTGTTAAATCACTAGCCGTTAAAATGGTTTAATAGGTTTTTTTTGTTTTAATGAGCCAATAGTCTTATATATTTTTAAAAAGCACCGATAAAAACTCGAGAGTTGGGCAAAAGCCAAAAAGGTAAAAGGGGTTAAAATTAAAAACTAACAAAATGAAAAGTCAAAAAAGGACCGATAAAAAATAAAATGAGAATTGAGCTCAGATGAAAGTAATAAAATGAGAGAAAGGGACTCTGAAATGATGAGAGAGAGAGAGAGAGCAAAGAGCAATGGACAATTCTTGTTGCAACTATGAGACGAGCTGTCGAGGAGAGTAGAGCCACTACTACTACAAAGTTAAGGAGAGTAAAGTCGTCGATGCCACTCAAGATAACTCACAGCAACCGTATCTCTCTTGGTGCCTTTTTTTATATGAAAAAAGAATATATGGATTATTTTTATGATATGGGTTGAACATGTTACAAATCTAAAAGTTTTGGGGTTTTTCTTTTTACAGAATATTTTGTTAGTTTGTTAATGTTTGGCATAATCTTATTGTTGTTCGGACTAATTTTATTATTGTTATTTGCGCTAATTTAATAAATCATTTATTAAGTCATTTGTTTGGGTATAATATTTGAGGAAATTTCAAAAATTTGCTTGAGATTTTAATTCAGATTTGGAAAGCAAAAATTCCAACCCCAAATCATACCTAAATAGACTGAATTTTGCAATTGTAAGCAATGTGAAATTGATATTCTTAAATTTTGGGGGCGTGTCAATTGCAATAACCCCTTCTTTTTTTCTTTTTTTTTTGGGTTGAAAGACGATTTTATTCAAAAGCTAAACTGCAGAATCAGAAACAGTGCAGTATCTGTTAACATACAGACCAACTACATCCTCTTCTAATATCCCTCTAATGTCCACAGGCGGACAGTTGTATGAATTAAAATCAGTAACTTGATCAAAACTCATCCTAGCTAACAAATCCGCACAGCGATTAGCCTGACGAAAGCAATGTCTAAGCTGAACCTGCTGAAACCGGAGCATCAATTGCCTACAATCCTCCAAGATAGGTGAGACAGCATTATTTTGGTAGTTAGGATTGAGAAAGACATCCACCACAGCTTTAGCATCAAGCTCAATGACTAGAAAATGGACATTTAAGTTGCTGCAAAGTAAGAGACCTTCCCGAAACCCCCATAATTCAGCCACAAAGCTGGTAGTCACCCCTATACGCCTAGCAAACCCCGCAATCCACCTTCCATCCTCATTCCTCAACACTCCTCCACAACCTGCCAAACCTGGATTACCTTTAGCAACCCCGTCCGTATTTAATTTAACCCAACCCACTTGTGGCTTCTCCCAACTAACTCCTATGATGGTGCGACGAGCCAAATCTCTAGGAGTTGAAGCACAGTACATAAACTCCATCACTTGACTAACTACCTCCTTGGCCAAATTTGGGTTTGGATTTTTCCCTCTAAAAACACTCCCATTTCTACTTTTCCATAAGTTCCATAAAGCAAAGGGGAAGAGCATCTTCCAAGGCATACTCCCAGTCATGCCATTGAGATTAGCGTTCCCATTGTAAACCAGCCACTCCTACAAATCTGCTCTCCAAAAAACTTGGTTTGAAGGCAGCATTCCCAAGTGCCTCCATATTGATCTAACCCACGAGCAATCCCTAAGGGCATGCATCACAGTTTCTACTCCCTCTTGACATATAGGACATTTATCATCAACACCCATCCCTCTTCTACTAAGACACCCTTTCACTCCTATGCTATTGTGAGCACATTGCCACATAAAAGTTTTAATTCGAGGCAGAATGTTAGCTTTCCAAATCCAATTAGTCGAGAAGGATGGATCTTGTGCAGCACCATTGACAAGACTATACGCACTCTTTAAATCAAAAACACCTCTAGGATTACTCCGCCAAGCTAAGCTATCACTTCCTCTACCTACTAAAGGAAATGGAGTAGCGTCGATCATAAGACTCACCTCTGAAGGGAGCACAAAGGAAATCCGGCTTAAGTTCCACCCTGTATCCGTCATGAGGTCTTTCACTTCCCACTTGGATTCTTCAAAATTTAGAGGCCCTTGAATGAGGTGCCGAAGGGGTCCTCTCTGAGTCTAATTCCCATGCCAAAAGCTTATCTTACTATCCCTACCAACCATCCACATACTCCTGCATTGAACACTTCCCTTCCTTTCTTCATTGCTTTCCAAATTCAGGAACAAGGAAGCCTATCAGCATTAGACGAAGTTAATCTTCTGCTGTTACAGTATTTAGCTCTTAGGACCTTAGCCCAAGGGGCTTCTTTTTCATTATTGAATCTCCAATTCAGCTTGGCAAGCAGAGCTACATTCCTTCCCTTTGCAATTTACAAGCCGAGACCGCCTTCCTCTTTAGTTCTAGTCACCTTATGCCAACCAACCCAATGAATCTTCCTGGCTATCTTCGAAGAACCCCAAAGGAAATTACGGTTAACCCGGTCTAACCCCTCAAGAATTTTCACCGGAAGATGAGAGCATTGCATCACATATGAAGGAATAGCCGCAGTGGAGGCTTGGATGAGAATAGCTCGACCCGCCATCGAAAGCAAATTTGCCTTCCAACCAGCTAGTTTCTACTTAACCCTATCCAAAATGAAATTGTAGTCTGGAGAGGAATTGCTCCCATGCTTGATGGGAATCCCTAAATACTTACCAAGCTCCGGGGTTGATGCAAAACCAAGAATATCACAAAGGGACTCTCTAGTATCCCTATCCACATTAGGAGAAAAGTAAACTCTTGACTTGGCTTCATTGATAGTTTGGCCGGAAAGGCTACAAAAACAATCAAGAACATCCCTAATTGCCGAGCAATTAATGTGATCCGCTTTAGCAAAAAGCACAAGGTCATCCGCAAAAAAAAGGTTAGTGCGGTCAGGGCTTAGGGCCGGATGCAAACCATCCAAACTCTTACTCTCAAATATTTTTTTACTTCCATACCTATCTTGTTTTTAATTCTTCCCACCCCTATCTAACAAGCTATGGATACAGGGCTTACTCAACCATACAGGTAACTTAGGTAATGGCCAAAGGCCCTAAATAATAGAGGAGCTCCTTTGTTAATTAACATAGTATATTATATTTATATGTCTTAACATTTTAATAAAGGCTCATTCACTTAGAAAATAAAAATAAAAATAAAATCTCCCTCTATTAGGCCCCCACTTTGTTAAAATACATAGAAGCATTTTATTTATTTTTATTAAAACATAAAGAGAGAAGATTAATGTCACAATTGTATCCCAAAAACACAAAAGGTGAAGAAGCAAAATTAAAATATGAATCTAATAACGTACATATCCATTAATTAATAAAATCTAACCTTTGTCACTTGAAATTTGTCAAGAGAGAGACCATAGTCTATATATATCTCTAATATCACATCAACCCACTTACTCAAGTTTTCTTTTTGACAGTTTTTTATATATAATTTAATTCGTTTTTGACTTTCTCCGTTGTACCAATTTTTTATTATTATAATAAGATAGAATCAGTCATTTTTATTCTAAGTAGGTTGTTTAATAAATATTATTTAATTAACATTCAAATATAAGAATTGAATTTCCTTGAAAGCTTTTACCTTATGCCCCAAAATTCTTTGAACCGACCGTAGATAGTTGATAAACACCAAAAACCGCTTCATGTAATGGGGAGATCTATTCCATTCAAGAGCTCTTCTTCTTGTATAAATTTTGGATACTCAAATCTTCTATATCTATAAATTTTGGGATATTTAAGGAGCTTCTAAGCTGGCTTTCAAGTTGTCTAAGCAGTAGATACTAAGTCTTAGATATCCCAAAATATCTACTCCCTAGTCACTTATAGGTTTTTATTTAAGGGGTCAAATTCATAAAATAAAACTTCACAATTTAAAACCTCTCACTAAACCCACGTTCTCAGCAGTTTACAATCTCCTTATCTTTTATCATTTTTTTTTTTAATTTAAACAAACGCACTCTATTTTCCTCTTCATCTTTTATCATTTTTTAAATTTAAACAGACACACTTGATTTTCTCTTCTTGCTTCTTCTACGTTCTCTTTTATTTTGATAAAAAAATCTCTATAGGCATTCAACAAACACAAATTCACCACAGATTTTCAGTGCATGAGAGTCAATCCAAAGGTATGTTACTTAATATAAAACTTGATTCCATAATGTAAAACAGAATATGTGTGTTTGAGTACTCAAACACACATATTCTATTTTTAAATAATATTACACGCATTTTCATACACTTTTTCATACATAAGGATGTAAATGAACCAAGCCATTCATAAACAGCTCGAGCTTGGCTTGATAAAAAGCTCGTTCATGTTTGTTTGTTTACAAACAAGCCAAGCTTAAGCTTTAGTTTTAGGCTTGTTTAATAAATGAGCCAAGCCCGGGTAAAAAATATTGTTCATGAACAAGCTTGTGAACACCAAGGCTCGATACAAAAGTAAAAAAACAAGTTGAGTCTAGGCTTATTTATGAGTTTGGTAATAAAATTGATATGAGCTTGACAAGTAAACTCATATCTTTCTAAAACTTTAATTAATTATAAGTTGAGACCACTCGTCCAAACCAAATAGATTAGATAATAAACTTGATATAGGCTTGATAATATACTTATGTTGGTTCTCAAGCTCAAAAGCATGATATCGAGCTTGAGTTTGGGCTTGATATTGAGCTCGAGCTTGGCTTGACTAATGAATCAAGCCAAGCCGAGCCGAGCTCAAGTTTTTATATTTTGTAACGAGCTCAAGCTTGAACATTATTTGTAGGCTTGTATCAAGCTCAAGCCAAGCTTGAATATTCTATTTTTGCTGTCGAGCTGAACTTGAACATTCACTACTCGACAAAGCTCGACTCGTTTACAACCCTATTCATACACATGTATTTCCACACATGTTTTCAAACACATGTACCAAACACCCCCTAAACATCTCATGCCTATTGATTCCATTATGTTTCTTAGCCCTCTTAACACACATGTCAAATTTTGTGACAATCGAATGTTATATTTACTATATGATTTATAAATTTATTTTTTAAGCATAATTTTAGATTGTAAAAACTTTCAATTTAAACAATTGATGAATGACATAATTATTGATACTTGATTTTTTAGAAAGTTTGTAAACATAAAGGATATAAAAAAAAATGTAATCCAATAGTTGATTTATCAAAATTTACATTCAATAATAATAATAATAAATATTGAGTGATGTAGGCTACAACTAAGTTTGTAGCCTTTTTTTTTTTTTTTTTTTGAGAAACAGTCCAGTACTTTCATTAAACAAATGCCAAATCGGCCTGGAAAACAGCAAGGAGATGTGGAAGAACAACCTCCATCCACATTGAAAAATCTTTGACGTGATTTGCATGTTTAGCGATGTTATGAGCTACAGACTTTAGGAAGCTCGAGATCTACTGATGGGCAAAGGTCTAACTGGTTTTGGTGATTCAAGCCATTAGTTAATGAAAATTAAGTACGTAATAATTTTCATAATTGTTTTCAAGACAAAGTTAGCTACAAAACTTATTGTAGTTTTAGACTATAACCTACTGAATAAAATAAACAATACTATATATTTTGAAAATATAATTGTTGAATTACACGTTTTTTACGCTCTTAATATATATGTCAAACTTTATATCAATCGAATATTATTTACTATATGATCTATAAACTTATATTTTATGCAAAATTTTAAACTACAAAAATTTGCAATTTAAACAATTTATTTATAACATAGCTATTAATCTTTAATTTTATAGAAATTTTGCAAGCATGGAGGATAGAAAATGTAATCCAATGGTGGATTTGTCAAAATTTACCTTCAATAAAAAGATATTGAGTAAGGTTGTAACTTAAGGCTACAATCAATTTTGTAGCTAAATTTTGTCATTGTTTTTATATTTATATCTATACTTACCATTTAAGGTGCTTCCCTGATTTGAAATTCTCATTTTGGATGCCTAAAATACTCTCAAATTTACATGTTTATCTATACTACTATTTAAGGAGTTTCCCCCATTTGGTATCCTCAATTTAAATACCAAAAATACCCTTAAATTCATATGTTTGTAAAACTTATATAATAGGGTTAGACATGTAAAATGACTAATTTAAAAACTCCTAAATTTTAGCTAAATTAAAAAAAAATAGTTTTTTCTTAAATAAAACTGCTTCCCCCACCCCCCAATGTAGATTTTTTTTTTTTCTAATTGCCAAAATGAAATGGCCGCAAGTTGTGATCATTACATTTTCCCACATTTCTCTCGCACGTTTGTAAATCAAGTACTAATATAACTTCTTCTTTTTAAAAAATATAAAAATAAAACTATTTTTTTCTTCACAAACATACTCTTCTTTTTTCTAATTGCCAAAATGACATGGTCACAAGTTTTTACATTAAACGGTTTAATAAATTTTAAAATTTTGACACATATTTTTTCCTAAAAATTAGTATACAC
Source organism: Notholithocarpus densiflorus (assembly GCA_030021035.2). Classification (NCBI taxonomy): domain Eukaryota; kingdom Viridiplantae; phylum Streptophyta; class Magnoliopsida; order Fagales; family Fagaceae; genus Notholithocarpus; species Notholithocarpus densiflorus. Next base: position 1,530,045 of record JARYZH020000072.1, on the reverse strand, counting down.
TATCTCTATTTAGATATATCTCATAAACGTTTTACGTATCTTTTTAGTTTCTTTGCCCGTACTTTTGGATTGCCTCAACTTTTTACTTGCTTGATCACCATCTCAAATTTTAGAAAGGTTTGTTTCCTTTGACATTGTTGAAATTATTAATTTGTTAGTTTGTGTATTTTTGTTTTTGTAATTCTTTACAAATCTCACTTTTTTTTAAAAAAATCTCTTTTTCAAGTCTATTTCCACATCAATTAAAAAAATAAGTCTATTTCCACAATTCGTTTGATCCCCATAATTTGTTTTTCTCACTTCATCCTTGTCTTTCTTTCTTTTCAAAGAGGTATGTTTCCTATACAAGGAGTAAATATGAGATTGTAAGGATTTGGAGTTAGTCTGGCCGTCTGGGCAAGTTGTTATTTTCTTTCTCATTGTTTTTATTATAATTATAATTATTATATTTCATTTTATTAGTTCATTTGGTTGAAAGTGTACATTTATCTTTTACATCGATAGTTTTAAAGTCAAATGTTGAAGATGAATCATTACCACTAATGTGATTGTGTTTATATTTAAGTACATATTGATTTGGTTTGGTGTGTTCATTTCTTTCATTTTTAAGAGCTCGGTCTATACACCTTTAAATAGTAGTACGAAATTTATGTGAAAAATGATAAAAATGATGCCTTTAATATCTAATTTTTCAATTACAAATCACCATAATATGGTATATAAAAAAAAGAAAAAAAAGAAAAAAAAAAAAGGGAAAAAAAGAGGTTACAGCTTAGAACAAGGTATTGACGAAAGAGGTCAAAAAAGAAAAGAATATCTATGGAGTCTGGACTACAGGTAGCTGTCAACATCTGATGAAAAACGTGCCGTCACCAACAAACAAACAAACAAACAAACAAAAGATAAGAAGCAGCAGCTGAGGCTGAGTGTGTAGTAGCTATTGTTATCGTTTAGTTACATACTTATAAAAAACGAAGAATCCGTTTTCTCAAACAATCCAAATTCGCCACCACCTTTCTTTCTCAACACAAACTCTATCTTCTAGTATTTGTCTCCATCGCCCATCGCATCGGAAAACCATGTCCGGCAGCGGCGGCGGCGGCGGCGGAGGTTGCAGCATCAGAGCCATCTGGATCCTCAACAGCCTCGACGCCGTCGTTTTCTCCAGGTAACCTTCTCTTCTTCTCCCTTCAAAAATACGCCGTCGTTTCACATTCTATATACCTAACTAAGCTTTGTTTATTTCAATAAATGCTTTACATTCTCAAATTCGATGATTATATGTCTCAGTTTCTTCTTCGTTTGCTGTGTACTAATCGATTTGACTCTTCTTCTTGCCGAGTCCATTTCACATTTAGGGTTTTTTCTGACTAATTCGTTGTTGAATCGCCGTTTATATATATATATATAAAAATGAATCTAGATTTCAGTAGTGAAAATTTGCGTTTAACTTAGCTTTTTCACACTTCCGAATTGGCTTGTTATGCAATTATTACTAAAACTTTTGTATTTATGTCCCTGATTTTATGAAAGGATTAGGATTCAAAATTTAGTTTCGGGGAAAAAAGAAGAAGAAGTTTGGATTGGTACAGTTTCCTTGGGTGTTTCCAATTTAATTCACACATATGGTTGCGTTGATCAATACAATATGAACAGTGTTATCTTTCCCATGGATGGTTTTATAGTTTATTTTTGATAGATAATAGGACTTTTATTGAAAGAATTGAACATCGTGTTCACGATGATGAACTCTCTGGAGATGAAACAAATCCAAAAAGCTCAAGAGCTAAAACTTACAGATTGTAAGAAACCAGAAATGGAAATACACCTAAGGATAATTTTATAGTCGGGGGAGCCGAGGGGGGGGGGGGGAATTTAAAGCTTAAAAGTCTTTGTTGGAAACACCGAGGATGCCAATTGAGCTGCATGGCTCTTGGCATCTTTGCTAAGGATAATTAGATAGATTTAATGTAGTCATGTGTTTGAATTTAATTAGGGAACCTAATGCACAACCTTTGAGAAAATATATCTATGTTTTGCCCAATTAATTTTACATTTGCAAGTGCAGCCAAACGTGGCTTTAAGTAATATTTATTTATTTTTTGGTGATATTAGGAGGTTTCCAGTGGTTGAGAAGCGGTGGCGGACGGCTTGTAGGAGCGAGAATGAGAAAGTTACAGAGAATAGTCTTAGTTATTCTGTGTTTTCATTATTCCCCTCGGATTCGGAATTAGCCGCTGCATTTGTGGAGAGAAAGCAGAGGTTAGTTGAAAATTTCGTCCCTTTTTTTTTTCCTTGGCTGCGCTCGCCTTAATTTGCTAATACTTTTAGACTGATTGGTAAATAATTCCTCACCCAATAAGATAAGAAATGGGGTGGAGCCGTGGAGGGTAAGGTTGTGGGTTCAAAATCCACCGTGCATGTGTAAACTTACCAATAAAAAATGGAAAAGAATAAAATCATACAGTTGCGTTGAATTGAGCAAGCTATGTGTTGAGAATGTATTAGTTATCATTGTTATTCATTGTCTTTCACAGTTGTGATTCTGGATTTTTTTTATTATCTTTCCTGTGTTAATTTATTTTAAGTTAATTCTTATTTTGATTTAGGCGTCCTTTTTTTTTTTTTTTTTTTTTTTTTGGTTTAATGTGAAGTTCCTTTCTGATATCTGTCCTCTTTTTTCAAATTGGTATTTGCTACAAATTTTTTTCTGTCTATGTAGGGAGGGATCGGCTCGCGGGTTTGGCGTACGTGTCAGTCAATCATCTGTAGGGTCAGATTCCTGGGTTGATGATCCAATTACCCGTCACATTATAGGCCTTTACATAAACAAGGAAGAGGAAGGAGATAATAATCTGCTGTGGCCTTTAATATTGCACATAAAGGGTAATTATTGCATTCTCGTATTGCCTTTAGTCGAGCCTAGGCATGTGAAGGCATATGCAAGGTTATGTCAAAGATCTGATTGTGGAAATGCCGTTGGAGCAGATGAAAGTTTATCTTCCCTCCTACTTGATCTTCCGTCCATCACAGGGTATGGTAAGTTACTTGCAATGTTGTTCAGGAAAATATATCATACTAGAAGAAAATCTCTTGCAATTCTCCCATCCCCAATATTTTGAAGTTCACATTATATGTTTGCTAATTCTCCTCAGCTTCAAACTGATTTTGAATTTATTGGGAAAGTCCTCCCATTCGTGGTCTTCTTGAGTTTAACTTGTGAAGCAGCATTAGAATGTGTGGTGAAATGAGTGCATACGAGAGGTCGTTCAGCTTCTGTTTTATCACTTCTAGGTTCTTCTTTCACTAAATCTGTTGTTTTTCATTTTCAATTATGAAAACAGTCCTATTTAATTTGGGCTTACTCATGAGAGTGTATGGTTTTGAATACTTTTTTCTGAAATTAATCTGGTATGCTTGGCTTTTACCAAACTAAATGGTATATGAGCAGTTTCTTGTTTCTAATTTTACAGGGCATTCATGGTTGCACATGCTATTGGTGACATAGTTGCTGGTGATGCGGTAGAACCTGAGGTGCTTGTAAGTGCATCTCCATCTGTAGGAGGTTTGTTGGATTCACTAACTGGCAGTATAGGGATATCTGGCATCTCCTCTCGGGCAAAACCTGTGGCCGCACCAGTTGCATCTTCCATCCCTTCAAGTACTGCTGTAACAGGAGCTGTTGCAGTGGATGCACCAAAGATTGGTTCAAGGCCTTTGGATAAAGATGCCCTTCGAACTTTCATAAGTAGTTCAATGCCCTTTGGTTGGTACTCTTTATTATGGTATTTCTCACCTCAGATTTCTTAGTTATAATTTTCTGTGTGTCAACTTGTGTTTACCTAATTCAGGTTAATTTCTTATGTCCTTTATCTTATAAATAGGTACACCTTTGGACCTTAGCTATTCCAATATATCTGCTATCAAGGTTAATGGCTTTTCTTCATCAGATCTGCCTCCAGCTGATCTTAAGCAACCAGCGTGGAAGCCATATCTTTACAAAGGAAAGCAGAGAATGCTATTCACAATTCATGAGACTGTTCATGCTGCCATGTACGATCGAGATGAGATTCCGGATAATATATCAGTTTCTGGTCAAATAAACTGTCGAGCAGAATTAGAAGGATTGCCTGATGTCTCATTCCCCTTAACAGGGTTGAACGCAGCTCATGTCGAGGTCTTATCATTTCATCCTTGTGCTCAGGTGTCTGAACATGGTGCGGATAAGCAGGCTGTGATGTTTTCACCTCCTTTGGGTAATTTTATTTTACTACGTTATCAGGCTAGTTGTGGCCATGGACCTCCCATTAAGGGATTTTACCAATTGTCAATGGTCTCTGAGGATAAAGGTGCGTTTTTGTTCAAGTTACGCCTTATGGAAGGTTATAAGTCTCCTCTTACGATGGAGTTCTGTACTGTGAGTATGCCTTTTCCTAGAAGAAGGGTTGTGTCCTTTGATGGGACTCCTTCAATTGGAACAGTGTCAACTACAGAGCACTCTGTTGAATGGAAAATTGTATCTGGTGGTCGTGGCCTTTCTGGGAAAAGTATTGAAGCAACCTTCCCTGGAACTGTTAATTTTGCACCATGGCAAACCCAAAGATTACCTTCCTCTAGGTCATTTTTGGGAAGCATAGCTGATGAAGATAGTGATGTTGAGACAGAGAATTCTAATAATATGGTAAACATGGAGGAATTCATAATGGAGAAAATGATCAATGATCTTCCTCCAGTTGATCTAGAGGAGCCATTTTGCTGGCAGGCATACAATTATGCTAAAGTATGTGCTTCTCTTTCTTCTAGCTTTTAGTTGGAGATATTGTTAATGCACAGATAAATATCTTATGAACATATGGAACTTTGCTTTGTGTCCTTTGTTTATAAATATGGTAATGTAAAGTTACATTTATTCCTAGGCAATTCCACTGTCATTCTTCAATGTGTTTAATCAAATCACAGAAACACATTCATTCCATTTGGAAAAGATATTGCTGTTACCATCATAATTTTCAAGTCTCCCATATATAGCTGCATTAACTCCAAAAAAACTTGTCCTTTCCAGTGAAATATATTTCTCTGGGGCTATCTTGCTTAAAACAGTTTTGGTATACTAAAGTGAAATTATCTTTCTGTTATCACTCTTTTGGATTCTTTGATGCCATATGTGTTACCATACTTTGTATAAGCTATTGGAAATTTGGCTCATGTTCTAATTGTCCAAAAATGGGAGTTATAATTCTTCTATTTTATTGTTGCTGCCTCCCCCACAAAATCATCTGATCTTTATGACTTCCTTAATCATGTGGTTTTGATTAATCGAAACTGCATTTGGATCTGTGTTTTCTTCTTCTTTTTGTTTTTTTTTTATTTTCCTGTTGTAGTATGTGTGTGGTCCTTGTCCATGCTTATCAAGTGGAAATAAAATGTATGCATAAGATTGCTGAAGCATTTAATTAGATTGATGGTATAGATCTATACTTTGTGGTGAGTTTAGTACGTCCTTCGACACACTGAAGTTTTGGCTTCATCCTGAATGGGCATGTGCTGATGCATGATTACAGGTATCTTTCAAGATTGCTGGGGCATCATTGTCTGGGATGTCAGTTGATCCTAAATCAGTAAGTTTGTGGTTCCTCTTATTCTCCTCTTCTGGGGTTCTTCTAATTTATCTTCTTCTTTCTTCATCTCTTCTCTCTCCCCCCCCCCTACCTCTCCCCCCAAAAAAAAAAAAAAAAAAAAATCACCTGAAAAGTGAAAGCCCTTTGCTATATCATATATTCAGAGCTTGCCTGTGCTGTTACAACAGAAACCAGGGCGTCCTGGATTTTCAGATTGAATTATATTTTTCAAACTCACTTTGCTATATCATATACCTTTTTCTTTGCTAATACAAGAGAATCAGAACATCCTGGATTTTCTGTTTAAATTCTATAGAAGTCTTTTCAATACATTTTTTCAACGCTACTTTCTGCGTTTGGTATTGTTCCTGTTGAGGTAACCCACCCAAAAAAAAAAGCAAACATTCTATGTCTGGTTTGCCATTGATGAAGCTTTTCTATTGAATATGTGGTTGCCTTATATAAAATATGTCATTCTTTGTCTGTTGTGACTTCTATTTTATCAAAAGAGGGTGTCAATTATCACTGTGTGAATATTGTGGAAGCTTTTTAACTCAAAAGAAGTCTTTACTGCACTTGATTCCACACCTTCCCTCAATGCTATGTATAAGTATTTACATGCATTCTCTTTAATTTATTAAATATGTATGACTAGCTTTCAACATGGTTTCGATTTTGTGTTCTAAACTCTATTTAATCTTCCACCTCTCTCAAAAAAAATTCCCCTTTCTTGTCAATGTATTTATATTTAAGAGGTTCTACTTAGCATATTAGGAGGCTCCTTTTTTCCCCTTCTGCCTTTCTTGTAATTGTTTGTGCTGTATGCAGGTAAGCATCTATCCAGCTGTTAAAGCACCTGCAGAACTTTCAACTCAGGTGGGTGTTTTCTTCAGACTCTTTAAAGTAATTGTCTGTGCTCTTTTAAAGCTTGACAGGACATTTTATTTTTTTGGGTTAATAATTTAAGTAAGCTTGCTAGAGTTTTTTTTATACAATTAGAGCTGTCATATTGTAATTATGAAGATGTTCTTGATTTCCCATTACATTGCTACAAAAAATATTGGGGATGTAGCTTAAGTAGAACATCTAGCAGCTAAAAGTACTGGTGAACTGAATTAACTTGGTTCTGTGGTCAAAGTAGCAGATCTTATTTTCTGTGACTTTCAGCAGGGTTGCATTGAGTTAGTGAGCCATGCCGCTTAAAGTCTGAAGAGTTAAAAAAGAGAGAAATATCCAAATCGGAAAATTTATTTTTAGTATAACTTAAATTTCCTTGTAACAGCTCCTGCTTACACAGACATCCACATTTACTCATAATATTTTCTGAAGATTTGTTCTCCACTTTACTTGGCATTGAAGTTTGATGAAATATTATACCTGATTTACTCAGGACCTTGTTTTGACATGCATAAAATATGATTCTACAGTACTTTCCTTGATACAGACCACTGAGTCACTGAACTGCTTGTATACTTAGAAAAGTTCCTAAATGGTTCTCAACAAATTAAATAATTGAACTTAAGTCCTAAATGAATTAGCCAAACTCTTTTTGTTTTTGCATCCAGAAGTCACTAGTCAACTTTGGTTGCATTAATAGCTATTAGCATAAACATTCATCCGTAGGTGGTTTATTAGTTTGTTATTATTGGTCATGTCATGGATGGTGTTCTAAATTTTATGGTTGTGGATAGCAGCTTTGATTTGCCTCTCTCCCCTTCAATTTTTTGGTTTTGTTGTTCAACTTGTGCATATTCGTATGGTAGACTGTGTATTGTTTTAATTCTCTTTACAAAATATCCAAAACATTGGAATGAATTCCTCCAGCCCTGTTTCTTGTTGCTAATGCCAACTGCAAGACATTGTCTAATTTTGCAATTTGATTATGTTATCTGTATATCCGTCATTTTCACTCATTTATTTGTTTGTAAATAGGTTACTTCTGGGGATTATATTTTGTGGAACACATTGGGTAAGTGCCCATCTGCTGCCGCAGAGAAAGTATAGTTAAAAGATGGCAACTCAGGAATGAAAGATGTTTTCATTTTCTAATCAACTATAGCCTGATCTTGTATTTTAAAGTCTCGTGCGAGCTGAGCAAGAGACTAGTTTGCCGTGTCCGTCCGTTGATGGCTGCATTCTGAAGCTTAATGAGCCTCAATCATTGTTTTTAGAGATGAATTGAGAGAGCAGAGTTAAACATGATGGGCGGGTCAAGATTTTGGTCTGATATGTTATGAAATGGATGAATTGTCAGACATTTTAGCAATAGCCTTTTTTTATGTTGGGATTGAGACGCAATGAGTTGAAGATGTTAACTGTGGTAACATAGGGCAATCTACATAGACAAGCTGACATGTGCTCCCTTCTATTTGTTTGTTTATTGTATTGATAGACGTGTGTTGTAATTTTTTATGCTCGATACTGTTATGGGTGAGTGCAAAAATGTAATTGATATTTAAGTAAAATTCAATGGCTTGAACTCATACAACTTGAAATCTATTTAATTCCTTAGTGTTGGTAAAGTGCGGGGCACAGTTAAGCGAAAACGCCCTTGGAGCCTAGGCACAAAGCACAAGTGCGCACCAGATTGATGTGAAGCGCACATTTAAAAAAAAAAAATAGTTTGATAAATTTGAAAATAATTATTAATGGACAATACAACAATCAAGTGATTAACAATCATGTAAATTGATATAAAATAATTATTGTAATTCATATGAAAGTTATAGAAGCCCATCATTTTGCAATTTTATCACAAATATTGCAAGTTAAGTCATTTTTATTTTTTGGATAAGCTAAATATGAGTACTTTTGTCAATATCATTTCTTAAATCTTAGGTAACTATAATGAGCAATGACTAATTACATATCTTAGTTAATAATTTAATCACTTAATAAGTATAAATCTATAAGAATTAGCCAATATAAGATCAATGGTGAACTGTGGAGTGATTGCGGTCCCAAATTGGTCTTATATAGTAGCACACCATAACATTGAATTTTAAATGCCAAATTAATGATTTATATCAATAGTGTTAAGATATTATGGCTACAATTAAGTTTTGGTTTATTTTTTTGAAAAATAAGAAAGTACAAAAAAAGCATGCCTAAAGTGTGCTTCTTTAAATACACCTAGCTTTAGAGGCGTGAAGTGCCAGAGCTTTGGCGCTTTGCGCTTTTAGCAACACTGTAATTCCTTGGAGTTGGTTGGTTTGCTGAGTTCGGTTCACAGCATGGTTTCTGCAATGTATGATAGTGGTTGCATTTCATTTGTTCCCTTGAAATTGTATTACTCAAGACAGTAAAACTGTGTTAGTCAATCAATGGTGAAACTTTGTGCAGTGGTGGTGATGATGGTGGGAGCTCAATTGAAGGGCCTGGTGCCTGGAAATCCCACTCTTTTATAGGCTAAATACTTGCTGGTGCATGCTTCTTGAGTGGCTTGCAAATCATTTAATGCTTAATAAATTGAACATTGTTCCAAGTAGCAGGTTTGGTAAGTACAGTTTCTTAGGTTCACCAGTTAAATGAAATCATGTGGTTGCATTAATCAATACAATATAAGATGTGGACAATTAAATTCAATTGTGTGGCTTATTGGCGAATATAATCACATTATTAAATTTAATCAATTTTATATATAACACTTAAGGAATTATTATTCTTAATATTTATCCTGCAACATAAGCAAAGATATAAAGCCTGAGTTGTAAAGCTTGAATATTATATGCAAGTGCAAGAGTTATGTCCTAAAGAAACAATCAAGCTTCTCCATGTCAAAGCTACTGTTGTCTAAAGGTTCTTATGTACCAATCATAATGAAGTCTGGACTGATGTCCATTTTCAAAAAAAAAATTGAAACCAAATTAGCCTTTTTACTATTTTTACAATCCCAAAGTCATAAAATTAATAGGATCTGTTAGAAGTTCGTTTCTGATCCAGGAAGCTCTTTTCAAGAACAATCTTTGTTTGTGTTTGTATTCTAGCTGTAAAATTGTTACATAAATAACCATTTTGTCAATTCTTCATCATGGTTTACAATATCCGAAACACCACCACTCAAACCTAGCGTTGAAAACAAAAAAAAAAAAAAAAAAAAGTATGAATGAAAATTAAACATCGAAACTATCCTCCCTTCTCTATGCCATCAAAGGACTAACTTCATTTACATGAGCCCATGTAAGAACACCAAAGCCAGAAAGAAACCTAACACCCCCTCCTAGTTAGCCCTCTGTCCCCCTCTTTGGAACAAAGCCTCCTTTGTTTTGTTTCTTTTTTTTTAGCTATACAACAATTACATAGAAACCTTGTTACTCAAACTTGACATATTCTAATGTTGTTAACGGAAACATCTAAGGTTCAAACCCTCCATCCCAAAACTATCGAATAAATAAAAAAACAAAAAAAACAGGGAAATCTATACGTACTTGTAAGACTGCTTCACCCATCTCAATTTCTTCTGTGTCATTCTTCTAACGACTGCTTAGATGAACGGTATAGATCATACGGTTTCCAAAGGTGATCAATGTTACATGGCTTCCTAGAATCTAATCTCAACCATGGCTTACCTTTCCCACTCCAATGTAAAAGACTAATAGGACCAGGATGAAGGTTCCTACATTTCCCTTTAAAATTATCACCACCTAACCCATGTTGATTCCATCTATGATCAACAGCCTTGATATTCCCAGCCAAAACAAGCAAGAAAGGTGGCAAAGAACCCAAATGATATATCCTCTTGTTCTTTTGCACAGCCATCCATTCCTCAACTTTCTGTGTATACTCTCCTTTTCTCCATTTATCCACATCCATCACCATCACTCCTGTGTTGAAATAACAAGGATTTCTTCCGTGAAAAGTCTTTGAAAATTCTTGGTCTGACCAAAAAGCATCAGTGAAATACTGTGTGAAATTTGCATGGCAATATTCTGGTGCAGCCACAACTTTATCTTCCATGTCCACATCCCATAGCTTTGCAATATCATCCACCACAACAATGTCAGAATCTAAATATATAACCCGTCCCACATTGGACGGAATAATATCAGCAAGGTAAATTCTTGCATAATTTAGAGGCTGATCCAAAGCTTGCCTAATAGACTTAGAAATTTTCCCATGAACAAGGTTTGAGTCAAACCTATATATCTTGAAGTTCAGGTAAGGAAAGGTGGATTTAATTGCTGAAAACAGATTAGCTTCAGAGTGTGCAGAGAGGAAATAGAAGGAGAGGTTTTCAGGGCATGTGGAGTGTTGTAATATTGATAGAACCGCAGCCATGGTACCACGAATGTAATTTGCATCAAGAGTCATGGCTACATGGATATGTTTTTGGTCTTCGGAACCACATTCGTCTCCATTGCGAAAGGCCGGGGCTTCGCGGAAGACGGGGAGGTTGGGAGAGGGTTTGATCACAATGCCCACGCGGATGGCGAGAGAGGTGGTGGTGTGGTAGAGGAGCAGGATTGACAGGAGGCCAATGAGTAGAGGTGGGAGAGAAGAGGAGCTCCTCAAGGCCATCCTGCCTTTGGAAATGTTTTTATTTATTTTTTTCAAACTTTTTTTTGGGGATTTGGAAGGTTAAATCATAGATGAAATTTAAGAAAAGAAGCCATATTGGAAAGCGTTGAAGCTTGAGGAAGAGATTGTAGACAGTTTGATGGTTAAGGTAAGAGAGAGAAAGAGGAGGGAGATATTGTAGGGGAGAGAAAAAAGGTCGGAATTTCTTAATACTAACATTACCAGTTTAGAAATAGGTTCTAGTTAACTCAATAGGTAAAATTCCTTATCTCTTCAATTGGTATTTTAAAATATGATTAAGAGTAATTATTAGGAGCTACTACCATAAATTAAAACTATTACTAAAAAAAATACTAGATTTTTTAAAACGAGAAAAAAATAACTATAAGGGGTTATTTGCCTTTCGTTTTTTTACGAGTATTTTCAGTTCCATAAGAAAAGGGAAATTGAATTTAACGAAACCCTATTTTAATAACGCGTTGATGGTTGAAGAAATTTTAAGGAAGTGCTGCATGCATGGGAAAGTTCATTACTTTAAAGCTTAGGTCGATATAGATAATAACCAGAAACAAAAAAAGAAAAAAAAGGGTTTCTTTCATGTAAAAAAAAAACATGTTGGTTCCTTTTAGTTTTATCATTCGGGGAAGGGAGAAAAAAAATAAAAATAAAAAGCTATTGTAGGAGATATACTAGTTTTGTTAAAATGTTTTTCCCTTTTTTTTTTGGGTAAAATTAAGACATGATTAAATGGTCAAATTGTTAAGAGTTTGACTTATGAAAATCTCCAATGCTTAACTCATATCACTTGACTTATAGTTGTATTTCCTTAATAAATAGAAAACTCATGCATACAATCTGAGACTCTTTTCTCATTCTTTTGACTGAGGTTCTAGAAGTAAATCCTTAAAAAAGAAAAAGAAAAAGAGAAGGCTCTAAAAGTAAACATGTTTTTTAAATTTAGAATTAAGACAGATTGACTACCATTTCTCCGTTTATTTTTCGCATAAAAGTCTTAGTGAAATTTAAAGTAGTCCTTGCAAAACTAGTATTTTTTTTCTTCCTATTTTTCTCTCCACACCCCCCCCCCCCCCCAAAAAAAAAAAAACACCTTCATGGTTAGCTAAGTGGGAAACATAATTGGGTCTTTATTAATTATTGGATTTTTGTTTTCTTATAATGAGATAAATGTGATCCAACTAATATACCTAAGGGTTTATTAGAATGTTATGGTTATATTTGGTAGTAGGTCTTGGTGTACCATGTTTCTATTGAAATATTGTGCCCTATCCTAATGTGAGGCAATGCGATGGATTTTAAACAGGGACGGACCCATGGTTTTGAATTAGGGGGCTAGAGTATAAGTAAAAAAAAAAAAAAAAAAAAAAAAAATCAAGAAATTTAAAATAAGCATATATTTAGTATTAACAAATAAAAATACACAAAATTTTTGGTTCTTACTACATTAGAGCATTTGCATTAGCTCATGCAAAAATTTCTATCTATTTTAGCATAATAACCTACCTTTCATTTTATATACTCACTATTATTTATTTTACACCACATTTCATCAGAATACTATTTCCTTATTAATTTTTTATTATTATCTCAAATCATCTCTCTCTTCCTCAACCAAAAACCATTGTCCTCAATCTAAATAATTTCTAAAACATTCATTTTTATAGCAACTACAATTGTGTAAATTTTCCCAATCAACCCAAAATACACCCACATTATTCTATGTATCATTGTACACAAATACATTTGTGCTATAATAATTGTGTAAATTTGCAAAAATACATTTGTGCTACAGTAATTGTGTAAATTTTCATAGTTACTATGGCACAAATGTATTTTTGCACAATACATAGATTAATGTGGGTGTATTTTAGGGTTATTTGGACAAATTTGGAGCCTTATACTATTACAATAAAATCAATGTAAAATTGTAGGAGAGGGGGCCTAAATTTTTTGAAAGAGGGGGCCCAAATATAAAATTGTAATATATATGTATATATATATTTATATATATATATATATCTTAAGACTAGGGGGCCTGGGCCCCCCTTGGGGCCCCACCTAGTTTCATCCCTGATTTTAAACCTAATTCATGACGGTTGGATTGATGTTCACAATAAATATTAAGTTTAATTGCATCATCTACTTAGAGCATCCCCATCAGTATGTGCAAAAAATTTTCCATTTTGCACCTCTAAAACCCACTTTTTCTATTTTACACACCTATTTTTACAAAATACCCACATCAGTTTGTCTATTATACACATTTATTTAAATAAAATATTCATTTCTTTAACCCAACACAACCCACACAGCCACCATCTCTCTCAAGATCGACGCCTTCGGCCTCCCACCGTGCAACAAGATCGACGCCGGAATCCACACAAGCCGATCACACCGGAATCCCAAAGAAAACCAGTAAAAAAAAAGAGAAACAAACCCAGTAAAAAAAACCAAAAAACCTCAAAGAACAACCAAAAAACCAGCTCCACAATCACTGATACCACCGACCCATACCCACACCCACAATCATTGATACCACCGACCCACACCCACAATCACTATCACGGCAGCCTCAAGCTCAACCAAAAATGGATCAAAACCCACGAAATTCTAGGCGACAGACCCATCGAAGAACTCCGTTCATGTTGTAGGCGACGGACTCGTCTGGCGACTCAGCTTGCTCGACCTCGTTCTCATCGGCGGCGGTGGCGATCGGCGAATGCTAGAGGAAGAAAGATTGATGAGATGAGAGAGTTGTGCGCCTGAGAGAGAGGGAGGTGAGAGTCAGGTAGAGAGGAGAGAGAAAAAATTATTAAGATATTATATGCACATGCTACAGTAACCATGCATATTTGCACGATTACTGTAGCAATTGTGTATTTATACACAAGTTTACACCCACTGATGTGGGTGTTTTTTTGCTCAAATTATGTAAAAGTAGTTACTTTTTCCATTTTTCACATTTATGCACAAGTTGATGGGGATGCTCTTACAATGTTAGAAAAAAAAAATCTTTGATCTCATTCTTTATAGAGATTAAGGTAGTTTGTCCCACAAAGAGGATAAGCTAGGAGAGAAATACATGCATGTGCCATGTGTTAAGTGAACATGTGCGAAATATTGTTGCTATGGATTTGTTAGATTTGCTCATGAGAAATCCCCAATCATTCTTTTTCTTTTTGCCAAAAATAAGAGAAAAATAAAATAACTATGAAAAGATATGAAACTAATTATATAAAAAAAAAAAAAAAATTTGAGTTCCTTCTAATGAAAAGCCAACATCAACCACCCATCAGAACCACCATCTTGAGTAGGACCCTCCAAATTCCTACACAAATTGATCCATCTACCTAATTATTCGAACTTTGGTTAGTTTTGACGGTTGTGGGGGTAATCAGGTGGTTAAGTGCTTCGAAACCCAACTCTTAACCTACTACTTACTAGTCAAGTGTCAGGTTGCCTAAATTAAAATCCAACACACTTGGCCTACGAAACCCAAAATTTGAAGACACCCATTTTTGACAATAACTTTATCTAGATTTGGCAAAAACTTGAGATCTCCTTCTTCTCTTGTCGCCAAATGTCTCAAATTCATGTCATGGTTGCCTATAGTCAGTTTCAACCACATTTGACCACCCCTGAATTGTCAAGCATCCATTTCTACTATGTTGGCTATTGGTTCCGTCCTCCCTCTCTTGATGTGGTCGGGTTGGGTGAGGGATTAAGCCTCGACTTCACTCAACCCATGGACATCCTTAATCTTAAACATCACAAAGCCAAACAAATAGTTTCCATCCGAAGTTGCAACATGTAACCCATTCACAAACCTACTTGATATCTCAAACATGCTTAATGACCTTTTTGCTTAAATCCTTAGCCGTGGGTAAAATTTATGGCCAAAAATCCACTCTAGCTGACCCATAACTAACATCTAAAATTAAAATTGAAAAAAGAGAGAGAGAGAGAGAGAGAGAGAGAGAGAGAGAGAGAGAGAGAGAGCTTAAAATCCCTATCCTACCAATAAGAACAACTCAACCACACTAAAACTATGATCATTAATGAACTTCAATACATTTATAATGGCATGAGTCAACTAAAGGTTGGTGTGAGAAGACGTCTTAGAGGTTTGATCTTATGGAGGGGAATGACAACAATGACTTTGATGTAATTTGTGGGTCTTGATGGGAGTTTGAGTGTATCTTCTAGGTTCAAGGCTAAAACAAGAAATTAGCTTGGGACAAATCAATTGTAAATAATAATAATACATTTTTATTAATTTTGTATCTTATATAATTTTTTCATAAATTATATTTTTGTCATAGTTTATTTGATTCAAAACGAGGTCATTTTGGGTGGGTTATTACAAACTTATAACATATTGTTAATGGAAGGGACATATTAGAATTAATATAAAACTCAAAACTATAAATTGCAAGTTTTCAAAGTCGAGAGACTGATTTAAAAGCGACTCTAAACTTAAAGGATGAAAAGCACTTGTTACCCTTATTATTAATATATCAAGTGCAAATTTGAATTCATGGCATTTGCATCATAATGACCATATATTGGCACCAAAATCCCCCTTTTATATTTTCTCTCCAAATTGTACATCCTTCATCGAAAACTTAGGTTGTAGCAATTATTCTTCTCCATGATACATATATGTAATTGTTCCTTTCACCAAATTTTTTGCATTAAATTGAGAAGATTTCTTATTTGTGATGGGTGGGATTTATGGGATTGCAAAATATAATATTAATACTATATATCATCTATACTACTATTTAAAGGCGTAAATGCACTTTTAATCCCTACATTTTGACTTTTTTCCATTTTAGTCCACACATTTTATTTTTACCACTTTTAGTCCCTAAACCAATTAACGCGAGACATTTAGGTCCTTGAAACACCATTCCGTCAGCCAACTAACAGGAAAAGCTAACGTGGGCATTAAAATATTATTAAAAAAATTATTTGGCATTTTTTAAATGCCAAAATTAAAAAAAAAATTAATTACTCAATTTTAATTAAAAAATAAAAAAAAACAAAAAAAATTATTTTCTTTCAAACAAAAATTTTACTTTCTTTTAATTAAAATGAATTTTTTTTTTCCAATCTTTTTTTATTCCAGAAGAACATATTCATGTTCTTTATGTTCTTCCCCGTATATGATTCATATTCTTACCAAATTAATCCTTATTTTCTTATCATTTTCTTTTCCTTTCTTGTACTTTCTTTATAACCAAACACATCAAAACAAAATAAATTAATTAAATGTCTTTTTTTTCAGAAGAACATGTTCATGTTCTTTGTGTTCTTCCCTAGTGTTCTTCCCTATAATCAATCTCCAGCAAAAAACAAACCCTAAACCCAGATCCTAACCAAACCCCAAACCCATATCCCCAATAAAGCAAGCCTTAGCCTTCAAACCCATAAATTTTCTTGGCAAACAAACACAAAAAAAACCCAATGGAAAAAAAAACCCCAAATCACCACCACCGAATCAAAGAACATGAAGATCAAACCCAAGCAAAAGAATAAAAACCCAGCAACCAGTAAAGCACCACCACCGAATCAAATCATCCACTACCACATCAACGAAACCACTCCCAAACCAAACCATCCAAAGAATAGAAACCTAGCAAAGCACCCAACTCATCCACTCCCAAACCAAACCATAATCAAAGAGGCTAAGATCGGGTGCGATGGGTTTGAGATAGAAAGAGACTGAGATCGGTTGTTGGCGGTGGTATGGCTGGCGGCTAAGCTTGAAAGCTCCGGTTCCTTTGAATCGATGAAATCAAGGTCTAGAAACCATCATGGAGTGGTGATGGGTGATGAAGCCCAAACATATTGGGTCAGGTTTTTGCTAGATCTATCCCCTTTGAACAGATAAATATCTATCCCCTTTCTGTCTCTTCGATCTAAAGGGAGATTCGGTCTCTCCCTCATGAGCACCACCATGACAGCCACCACGACAACAAAGCCAAACCCAATGACATCTTGGACTCTCGCTTTCTTCGATCTATATGGTAGGATTGGGTTTTTGTTATTTGGTTTTCATTTGGGTTTGCTTTGTTGGGTCTGTTAGTTTGGATGAAGGTGTGTAAGGTCTTTGTGTTTGTTGAGGGTTTTTGTGATTTGAATCTTTGAAGGTCTTTGTGTTTGTAATGAGAATGTGAAAGAATGATAGAGTAATTGTTGAATGTCTTTGTGTTTTGTAAATCTGTGGGCATGTCTTTGTGTTTGTAAATCTGACTGATTTTATGGGTTTCGTTGCTAAGGAAATACAAGAAAAGAGAAAAAAAAATATTGATTTTTTAAATTTCTGGGCAAGGTTTGCTGGGAAGAAAATGAAGAACATGATTAACGGGGAAGAACACATGTTCTAGATTCTTCATGTTCTTCCCAAAAAAAGAGAAACAAAATTAATTTAATTCTTTTCTTTTCTTTTTTAAAAAATAAGAAGGTTAGAAATTTTATTATTATTTTATTGATCTGTCAGTTTTCCCGTTAGTTTGGTAACGGAATGGTGCTTCAAGGACTTAAATGTCCTGCGTTAATTGATTTAGAGACTAAAATTGGTAAAAATAAAATGTGGGGATTAAAATGGAAAAAAGTCAAAATGTAGGGACTAAAAGTGCATTTACGCCCCATTTAAATCCCCCTTTTATTTTTTTTCTCCAAATTGTGCATCCTTCATCGAAAACTTATGTTGCAGCAATTATTCTTCTCCATGATACAGATATGTAATTGTTCCTTTCACCAAATTATTTGCATCAAATTGAGAAGATTTCTTATTTGTGATGGGTGGGATTTATGGAATTGGAAAATATAATATTAATACTATATATTATCTGTGGGGGCAAATAACCAAGAGTCACGCATCTTGGGCTGTGGGCTTAGTCCGAGGAAGACTCGTGGGCCAAGCAATGTGGCAGTTATTAAAACATTCTACTTTCAAAAGATTCGCACATAAGAGCGGCGATTCCGTCCGAGGAAGGTATAGTCCTCGGATAAGAAGATTTCGGTTCAAGGATGAATCCCAGTGGTTGAAGTAATTCTCCTGGAATCTCCAATGACAGAAACAACCTTGGTGAGCTTACTGGGAAGGAAAAGATCCCCGAAAATATCTGAAGAAAGGCTGCTACTACCACATTGAATACCCTGCAACTACTTTTCTGGCCGCATTTATGTGGAGAAGACCTCTGAACAGTGCTACCAAGACTATTACCTCTCACAGGGAAGCCAAAGAAAAGATCTGATGGGATAAGTATCAAGGGGCGCCTTAGATGAATGACAAGTGTAAGGATAGGATGCTTAGAAGATGATTATATAATGTCATTCCTCCTCCGTTGTAGAAGAGGTCTTTTTTCGAGCAAAAGAAAAGAAGACAAAAAGAAAAAGAAAAGAAGCAAAGAACTAGAACGTGAATTACATAAGAGGATTCCTCCTCGGACCTAAATAAAACAGACTTATGCCAAGTTATCTCGATACGCTTTGGGCCTGTTGATCAGCCTTTTAGTTCATTTATAAGAATAGGTTAAACGAAGTCCTCACCATTCAGACCTAATTCTTAAACCCACTCTCTACAAATATATTGCAGCGGACTTATTGGGCCCGGGTCTTGCATGCTTTGGACTTGAGTGCACAATTTGTTGCCCTACATTATCTATACTACTATTTAAGAGGCTTTTCTTGTTTAGGATTCTCAATTTTGATGCTCAAAATACCCTCAAATTTACCAATTCGTAAAGCTTAAATAATAAGGTTATATATGTAAAATTGCTAATTTAAAAACTCCAAAATTTTATCTCTCACCTAAAACATACCTTACAAAATAGGACAACTCCCCCGTTGGTTTTCAAACTCAATATTAAAAAAGAAATGCTCAAACTCTCCTATATTCCTTCAATCACTCATGTTTTCAATTTGTTTTTTGCGCATTATCAAGACTCACCTTTTTCTTTTTAATTTTTGGTTTCCCCTGCTCCCTATACTCACTACGTTTAATTTGGGTTTTTTTTTTTTTTTTTTTTTTCTTCACTTCAAATGCATAATATGATTAAACATACACTTAAATCTCAAATAGTGATGAATAGAAAATTAAAATATAAAGAGAGCCTCATGCATGTGGAGCGCATAGAAGATTAAAAAAGAAGTCAAGAAGGTACATGGGATAGATATTAATAGGGCTGTAAACGAGCTGAGATTTGTCGAGTAGTGCATGTTCAAGCTTGGCTCATCAGGAAAAATCAAAAGCTTGAGTTTGGCTTGAGCTTGGCTTGAGCTTGTGACAAGCCTAAAAATAGTGTTTGAGCTTGAGCTCATGGGAAAGCCAAAAAGCTTGAGCTTGGCTTGGCTTGGCTTGATTAATTAGTCAAGCCAAACTCAAGTTTAATATCAAGCTTAAACTCGAGCTTAGGTCAAGTTTTTGAGCTTGAGATCTAAAAAAATTACATTATTAAATGCTTAAATCTCTAAAATTAAGGAAAAAAAAATAGTATACTTATTTTATCATGCATCTAGTCCTACTTATGATTAGCATTATTCAAATTAATAATTTACATAATTAAATTCATTCATTCATCATTCCTTGTCTACAGCTTCAGCAATTGTTCAAAATATAATTTTTACATACACGTTAGATGGTGAAGGACTAGAAAAATACATGTTTGTAACTATTATGAATGAAAAAAATACTAACATGTTTTATAACTTTACTTTAGATAATTGATAGGGAAGGATCATATGTGGCCTACTTAATTAATTATTTATTTTTAAATGTAACTATAGTCTAAAGTGGTTCTTGATTAGTTTAAAGGAAGGAAAAAATTAGGTAATATAGGTAGTGGTCTTATGTTGGCAATATCATTATTAAGATATGTGTAATGAGTATATTTAGCTAACACATATAAACTTACAAATGAGTCTATGCTTGAATTGTTGTTTATCAAGCCTAATAGCTCACGAGTTTGTTCGTGAACAAATTTTTTTGCTTGGTCTCGGCTTGTTTATTAAACGAGCTTAAAACTAAGGCTCAAGCTTGGCTTATTTATAAATAAACAAACATGAACAAGCTTTTTATCGAGCCGAGCCCGAGTTCATGATCAGCTTGCAGGGGCGGAGGTAAGTAATAGGTTGGCCCCCCCAAAATTTTGATTTTTTTTTTAATAAATATAATTTTTTTAATATTTTTAAAATTTAGAATACAAAATTTTTTTCTTAATTCTATTTTTTATTGTAAAATGTGCTCTTATATCTGTAAAATATTTGATAAAGTTTGGCACCAAATATGTTTGAATCTATTTCTTTCAACTCGTTATGTGACGATGAATAAGTTATTGACTCATTTAAAAAAATCTTGTCACTAAAACAACACATAAAATGTCTTTTTAGTAGCCACATAATGAGTTAGAGCAAGATAACTTCAAATATGTTCGTAGCTAAACTTATTCCTCCAAGTTTTGGGCCAGTTTTTGAAAATTGCATTAGTTCAATGGAAAGATTTTTTTACTAACTTTAGTATAAAATTTGATAATTTGTATCGAAAATAATACTTTTTAAGAATTTCACTATGAAAATGGTAAAAATGAATTTTATTTTATGAAAGATCGCCATCAAATATAATTTTGATTTGAAAATACTAAGTTTTTTGTTGTTGTTGGGTGTGTGTGTGTTTATATATATATATATATATATATATATATCGTTAGACAACCAGATTATGACCACTTGACCATTTGCATAACTTTCCCAACATGCCAAACAATCGGCCACAACTACATCTGCTCACAGGTAACAATGATGATAATAACAACAATGAAAATAAATCTAAGTACCCAAGTGAGTTGTAGTCAGATGGTACCAAGGCCTCCCGTCTACCATGTTGCGGGTCAACCCGCCTCCCCAAAAATCAAAGTAATAATAATAATAATAATAATAATAATAAATCTAAGTATTGATTTAACAACACTTTGGCTTGTAACTCAACTAGCATCTCATGTGTTTCTAGATATTAAATTTCTCATGTATTTTGTTTATATATATATATATATATAAACAAAATAGAAATAAAAAACAACACTTTGTCCGTATGCATGTTTGTCATTGTCGTTATCATTCCACAGTTTCTACAATACTGTTGATGCAAAAATACTCCAACAAGTACAACTATTTATTGAAAGTTCAAATATTTAACAAACATGACCAGCAGTGGGGTCGATTAAAGAAAGATTTGGGTGGCAAAAATAACATAAATAATTGATAAATCAACAAGCTATATCAAAAAGAAGTCCGCCCTAGTCAAAGCAGCAGTAAGCTTTGATGATTTGGTTCATAGGTTTTCCTCTCCTTTATTACTGTGGATTCAAGAAAATCTCAAAGAAACTCTCATACTATGGACATAAAGATTGCAAAGCAAAACTAACTAAAACGAATATACAAATAAAAGGGATACTTATGATTAAAGAAAAGGAAAGAAAGAAAGAAAAGAGGAGTGGAGTAATGACTGACCAACTATCCATGTAAACCTTGTCATGAAGCAAGGTCATCAATGGTGCCAAGGAAACCCCATCTTGGTTACAACGCGCAAAGTACTTGGACACGCTATTCAGGCAGTAGTTTCTGCGAAAAGGAAGCCTTTTAACATTATCATCCACAGAGACAGGGGGGGGGGGGGGGGGGGAAGAATCCTACTTACTCGGTTGTACTAAATTTTGAATGAAGGACCAACTATTCTGCATGGTAACCAAACCAACAAGACTTCTCTTAGACCTACAATGGGCCAGGATCATTCAATATGTTCTTTTTTTTTTTTTTCTTTTTTTTTTCTTTGGGTGAAAAGGGCCATTCAATATGTTGTGTTAGGCCTACAGTTAGATATGTTCAATTTTCCATCTCTACAAGCTTAATTAGTTTATATAAATGTCAAATTGGAGCTTTATTTGTTACAAAATTTGTCGTATGATTTTAATCATTATCTATCAAGTTTTAGAGTGAATAAAAAAAAGCAAATATTGTTTTAAAATAGTGATGCTCAGTTGGACCATTGACACTCATTATGAGCTGATTTTTGGTTCATTTGAACTTCTAAATCAGACACAATATATGGTGGCTAGGATCCTAGTTCTTTAAACTAAACACTGCCCAAAAAGTACTAACCTGGCAAGCCAAAAAAGTTGGATTACTTTGTTCAATTATTTAATGTTAACTTAGGAGGATTTGTTTTGAGTTTAATTGAGAGCCTGCCAGAATACATGTATTATTCATGTCACGCTTATGCACATAAGTTACTCATAACATATCAGCATTACAATCATTATGTTACATATGTAGTAGGACACTCTCCTTTTCCTTATATCATTTTCAATGGTAAGAGTAATAGATTGTTGTCTTCTAGAGACCTTATTTAAGATTAGTAGGTAAGTTCTTTAGGGATTGTTTGGATAATGAAATTGCTATTTTTTTTTTCTATAAAAAAGGGTAGGAAGCTATAATGTAGTTAAAGAAATCTTACCTGAACGTGATCATAGTAGCCTCTACTTGTTAAAGAACCGATGCTAAAATTCAAAACTTGATCATAGTAATCTTTGCTTGTTAAAGAACTGATGCTAAAGATCGAAAGGTGATCATAGTAGTCTCTCCTTGTTAAAGAACCGATGCTAAAGATTGAAAGGTGATCATAGTAGCTTCTCCTTGTTAAAGAACCGATACTAAAAATCGAAATGTGATCATAGTAGTCTCTCCTTCCCTCTTTAAGTTTAGACAAAGTTCAACCAAATAAAGGAACAAAGAAAATAAAGTTTCCTATGTGATATGCTTCACCCCACATCCTTATTTGAGTCAATACTAAAATGCAAGGTAATCATAGGAGGTGTACAATTAGAATCTAATTAGTTGCATTAGTCACTTAAAAAAACAGTGAATTAAGTGTTTCAAGATGTCGGCAAGCTCTCTTTTGGCCCACATTTGCCAAAAAGCCTAATCACACATTGTTCTCTTACTCATTGGAAATAGTGAAAAAATAGTAAGAGCCTTTAAGCTTTCCAACATCTTAGAGATTTGTCTTTGTTAAAATCTAAAATGGGGTTTGAGTCAGGGACGTAGAAAGTTGGGTTCATAGATTAATTACTACTACTTTTTGGAGAGGACAGAGAGTTTGGAGCAGAGGGAACATGATGGCCTCCATGCTTACATATCCATGCCTGACCCTTTCACATTATCAATGGCTTCAAAAAGAGCTACGAATCTCTTGAAACTCTCTCCCACAGTTCCTTCTCTCTCTCTCTCTCTCTCATCTCATGGGTATTACTTGCTGGCATTAGCTGAATTTTACTGACTCAGTCCGAGTTGGCCCAACCTGAACAATGAACATAGTGAATGACACCATGTTTATGTCAGCAGCACTGTCTATTAGACACAGTAATTTTTTAGTAAAGTTCTTATCAATAGTCAGTGGATTTTACTAACCACTAATTCTTAGCTTTAATTTCCAGTGTCAGTCATTAGTGTTTAGAAAGATCATATACTCCTATTAAGGTTGTTGAGATTCATTTCAAAATTAGAAGAACAAGAATCATTTAGTAAAAAAATTTATATTAGTCAAGTGGTGAAGAAATATATAATTTTTTTTCTTTCACTAATAGTGTTGGACTAGTAGCTTAATAAAATCTTTCGGAATTTGACTAAAGAACTAACTATATGGGGGGATATAGCTTTTAGTATAGCTATCTACAAATTAAGGCAGTTTTTCCATAGACAAAACTGTTCCATCTTAATTTCATGATGTTGCTATGTTTCCCATAGCCACATTATCCAATTATGAAGACCTTATATCTATTAACCACAGGTTAGTAGTCCAACTTCACTTATTCTTTAGCATTTGAGTCCATGATGACAATGGACATAAATAATAACAATCCAAAGCAAATTGATGTGACCATTTTTAAAATAAAAAATAACTAAGAAATTTAGTTGTTACATTATTGATGCGTCACTAATCATATTATTATTACGTAAATTGATAATAATTTTAGTATTTTTCTAAGAATATATACAGTATTCTCAAGTCTCAATCATTTAATAGGAATAAGATAGTAATTTTCCAATTTTTTTTTTCCAAACTGGGTTGGAATAGCTAGGAACAAAATGAAAATGAGTTTGTCAAAATTGAATTAATAATTTTCCAAACTGGGTTGGAATAGTGCATGATGTGGGTGGGATTCCCTTGAGAGCAGACTTGAAAAACAGGGGAAAGGAAGTGAATAAGACAGTGAAGCACTGTTGAGGGCCTTAAGGCAAAGAAAGGGTCACAAAGTCACGCAAGAAAATGATGCTTTGCGTGGAGCAATCGAGAGAGATTCTGATTTTAGAAGAAAAAAGAAAAAAATAGGACAAAGACAAAGAGAAAAGAAAAGAGTGTGAGAGTGTGAGTGAGTGAGTAAGAAAGAGAAGCATTGGTTGGTTTTCAAAGCACGAGAGGAATGATTCTTATTCTTTCTCTTTCTCTCTCTTACTATTCCCATGCCCTATCCATTTGTTCGAGATAGATTTTTCTGTGGAAGAGCAGGGCTCGAGGTGTGACATAAAGAATATATATCACTTATAGTTATTTGGTCACCTATAGAGGACTTGATAAGTTTGTTTGTGACTTTGTGGGGACTTTTTGCAAAGATTATGGCCACTTAAATCTCTCTAACATGTCTTGTTTGCTTCGAAAATCTTAGCACCAACGAGGCATGATTCTCGTGGGAGCCATCACTCACCCATCTAACTAGATTAGGACACATTTAAAAAAAAAAATTTGAGGCCCCCTCAACTTTCATTTCCTTTTCACCATTCAAGGCCCATTAAAGCCCCTTTCAATTACATACTGACCAAATTCATATTCCCCAAGTTCATGTTAAAAAAAAAAAAAAAAAAAAAAAAAAAAAAAAAAAAAAACCAACCAGCATGAAAATTAATTAAATGGGTTTATATGGAAAGAATGTTAACTTTTGCATTTACTTTTCAATTTTCAAGATTTGTTTGTGCATGCCTATCTTCTTAAGAATTTTATTAAATCTGTGTACGTGTAATCATTAGAATTCTTCTTATGAACGATTGATGCGTAAATTATGCGCATGTAGTCATTAAGATTCTTCTTGCAAACGATTGATGCGTAAATTTTATATACATAAATGACAAATTCTGAGTTTATAATTGAAATTTGTCATAAACCATCTCAAATATAAATTTCATATTTATACATAATGGGTGCTAATGTTGATTTTTTTTAATTTTTTATTTCATTTAACATGACAAAGTAAAATATAAATATGTTTGCTCTACAGGAACAAAACATATGGTT
The DNA here is from genome assembly GCA_030021035.2 of Notholithocarpus densiflorus. Lineage (NCBI taxonomy): Eukaryota > Viridiplantae > Streptophyta > Magnoliopsida > Fagales > Fagaceae > Notholithocarpus > Notholithocarpus densiflorus. The sequence goes on along the minus strand of JARYZH020000072.1, from coordinate 1,504,542 downwards.
GATGTGAGAGTTGTTTTTATTATGTTTTTTAACTTGACCACAAAAGATGTGAGTGGCAATGAGTCATATGGTATCGGCATCTACATCTATTAACAGTTTTTTTTATGCATTCATTATTGCCATCAATCAATTGAAAACACATATAGGCCTAGTGTTTATTGGATTTGCTTCTGACGAACCATGACTACACACCAAATTCACATCCATGTCAGCTTTGCACAGCCACTAATTAAATGCAGATTGCTTAAATTAGAGGAAGTCAATGGATAGGACTAAGACTCATCAGGCAAGACCTCAAAAAATAAACACACACAAATAAAAGAAGAGAAAGGTTAACAAATGCCCTTAGACTCATCAAGCAAGACCTCAAAAAAAAAAAAAAAAAAAAAAAACACACACACACACACAAATAAAAGAAGAAAAATGTTAACAAATGTTCTAAGAGTATTGATTTAAGAACTATTTTTAGAAACATTTTATTAGAAATTGACAAAACAATTAATTTTTCTAACAGCTTTTTATATTTTCTATGAAAATGGTATTAAAACTTTTCTAATTTGACTATAAATAATTGGTTTAAAGGCACCCGTTAACCGATAAAAGAACTGAGAGCGATTTTCCATGAAAATGAAACCCATGCCTTTTTAAGGATTGGGCACTGGCTGATATCACTGTGGCTCATTCAAATAAGGAGCTGCGGGCTCCATACAATTGATAGGACCAAGATTCATCAGGCAAGACCTCAAAAAAAAAAACACACTCAAATAAAAAAAGAGAAAGGTTAACAAATGCCCTTAGACTCATCAAGCAAGACCTCAAAAAAAAAAAAAAAAAAAAAAAAAAAAAACAAATATACGAAGAAAAATGTTAACAAATGTTCTAAAAGTATTGATTTAAGAACTATTTTTAAAAACAATTTATTGAAAATCGACAAAATAATTAATTTTTCTAACAATTTTTTATATTTTTCTATGAATATGTATTAAAACTTTTCTAATTTGGTTATTAACCACTAACCTAAAGACATCCGTTAATCAATAAAAGAACTGAGAGTGATATTCCGTGAAAATGAAACCCGTGCCTTTTTAAGGATTGGGCACTGGCTGATATCACTGTGGCTCATCCAAATAAGGAGCTGTGGGCTCCATACATTTTAGGGCAATTCTGTGCGCATGGTACAGTAGCACTAAGGCAGCCCATTAGTGCTCCAAAAATAAAAACTAAAAGTCCTATGGTGACATTTTGGCATGTGTCTACAATATAAAAAACCTCTGTCGCTAATGACTGTTCTACTTTATGCTTCACTAACAAGTTATATTTTTTTTTTCTAACAACCAACCGTTTAAAATGAAAAGAAAATATCAAATACATAACATACTATAATTAGTAGGGTTAAACAAAAATTGTAAAACAAAATACAAGAAGTGAGACAAAAGATTTTTATATCCGTCGATACGAATGTACGCGTGCGAGGATGTATGGCGGCTAAAACTAGAAAGTCGATATTGTTGCGATACCAACAAATGCAATTGGTGGAACAAGAAAGGGCCAAGTGGGGACATAATGTCCAAAAAAATAGAATTAAGATTAGAACAAGGATGGACCCAAATGTGCCAAGGAGTTGGGACACAGGCTAGATGATGTGTAGCTGAGTGGGTCCAGCCACGGTGGTTGTCGGGGGGCGCATACGGCTCATGAGTGGGACCAATCATGGAGTTAGGGCTGCATGATTTGGGTAGGAGGAGATGGCAAATTGTGGTCAGGCTTATAGGGGTTTAAAAAGGTGACTTAGTGGGTCCAATTCAAGATTAGGGTGTCAAAGACTTTCAAAAAAAGAAAAAGAAAAATCCTTTTCTTTGTCCCTTCAAATTAGCCAAAGTTTTCAAAACCCAAAATTTAATCCTAAGTATAGTGGAAGAGATTTAATGGCTTTGCAACTTTTGATGTAAAAGGGATTTTGTTTTGAGAGTTTGGTTTGAGACTTTTTAAGTAAGATTTGATTCAATATTTTGGCATTATAGTTGGAAGTGGTTGACCAATTTTTTTGATGATAGAGATAGAGAAAGAGAGAGAAAGAGAAAGAGAAGGTTTTGGTTTTGTGTTCATCTTTGAAATAGTGTATTTTTAAGTTTGGTATTGCGCGTGCAGCACAAAGAGGTGGGAATGTGGTCATAATGGAGGCTGCCAGCCACACCCATAAGATTATTCATGACGCATACACTATGCATCATTCATTTCCTGCCCTTAAAACTGCAAAAATTTGATTCTAAACTCACAATTTTGCATCATTGCCTTCCCATCCTATACACCTATAGCTATCTTCCACTGTCTTCATATATATACCTTTTTATATGTCTTTGTCTACCTATATTTATATATAAAATATATATATATATATTTATAAATACCTTTTGTATGGAAGTTTCCTAAGAGTTGATCATGTTGAATTATTGGTATAATCTTTGTACATGAGTCTTATATTAAAAGCCAAAATGAGTTTTTTTTTTTTTTGGGTATAAATGTGATGAGGAAGGTAGTTTATTTAGGGTGGTCATGTAACTTCCCATATAAGCCCAACTAGCCACTAATTGCTTCCTTTTCCTTCAAAAATACTGTACCTCTTATGTGAATTCCACTCTCTTTTCCCCCCTTATATCCGACCAGTTTAAAAGTTCAACTTATTGAAGAACATATAGATTGGGACACACATGTTTGTACATTAAAATTCAAACTAAATCACTCGTTTCAACCTAAAAATTTGGGAGTGTTGTCATTTTGATCATTTACGTTTGAGAGTTTTCATTTTGGTCTATTAAGTTTGGTTCTGTTTTTAAAAAGAGTTCGAATTGGGTAAGGATGGTGTAAAACCCATGTTTTACACCATTTAATAAAAGATTCTCACATAAGCCTTTTACTCAATGCTCAATACATTTTACCACAACTAATAACACCACATCAGCCTTTTACTTAAAATTGGTATTTATTAAGATGTTATCATGTGTGATTATATGTGTTTATGTTTGAGTAATATGATGATTTGGTATGTCTTTATTGGAGGGGCTTATACCAAGTTCTTATAAAATTTAATCTCTTTTAGAAAATGGTTATTCCAGCTATTTTCGTGACTGATTTGGTTGTTAAGTGTTAACAAAATGACATTTTTTTTTCCTCTGTGGCTCTCTCTTAATGGTTAAATCAGTCACAAGCATGGATAATATGAATATTTTAAAAATCGAATCAAACTTTAAGAACCAAAATGAAAATCTCAAACTTTAGGAACTAAAATGAAAATAACTCCAAACCTTAAGGATCAAAAGTGAAATTTAGTATATACAGCCAAATTTGCTGACAGTAAAATTGAATTACCCTAATCATACTTATTACTTAATTAATATTCTTAAACTCAAAATCTTTTTTGACAGTAAAGTCTTGTGACTCATCCTTTTAATTTCAATTAAGCATGTGATTAAGAAAGTTAAGTGTGCATGCTTTAGGAAATACAGAAAATGAAATGATGATAAATGCCACCTTGCTACATGAAAAAATTGCATGGAGAATAAAATGATGTGACTGCCCTTTGATTTCACGTACGGGCCTCCCCCTAATTCAAGGATATTCTCATTATTTACCTGCCACGCTTGATTCCTTTTGTTCTTTCTATTTTTATTTTTCTTTTACAAACTAAATTATTATTTCAATGCCCAAGATATTGATGATATTTTGGGCACGTCTAGCTTTTGTTGATTAATAACTCCTGCTCTCCCAAGAATTGACAATGCTGTCCCTATCCACAGTTGTTTTCATATACAATACTGTATTTTTCACCTTTCAAATTTTCATCATACACTAAAGCCAATCAGAATTCAATTCAAAGAGTTTTGTTTGTCTTGTTTAGTCTATATTTTTCTTCAGATTGCCCTATAAACGACAATAACCTCAGTAGCAATGTTAATAATTATTGTCATGCATAGGAACAAGTAGTTCCAGTAGTCTATAATTGTGTTTTTGTTTTCATAGTAATTATCATGCAAATGAGTTTGATCTTGTCAAATGCTTAAATTTTGACCAAATCTTAATACATTTCCCTGTTCTCAAATCATAAACCTATTGCTAGATTGAATTTTGTTGTGCCTATCCCTAGCAAAGGTTATAATATTGTCCCAACACATTAATGCATGGCTGCCACCATTTTCCTGTACCAGTTTGAAACACCAATTATATTGACCAAATAAAAACACCATATGATCCTTATGATAATTAGTTTGTATTATTAATGATCTTGAAATTGATAGTATGAAATTAGAAAAGATTCATGAAAAGCCTCCCCTGTATTTTGAATGACTCTGCTCTTCCAAAGTTTAAGGACTTGAAGAGAATGAAAATAAAAATTAATAATATAATTTTATGTACTCACTGACTGTATTATAAAATAAATAAATAAATAAATTGAAGCAGAATACTATGTTTACACGTAAAATAATGAGTAATGAAATGGCAATTACCTCATGAAACGAGACTTGGAGGTAAAGCATTATATGAGCTCTTGGCAGTGGTTGCCAATAGCACACTTGAGTGCAAAAAAAAAAAAAATTCAAACATAAAATTATTAGAATACCATTTTTGGATCTCATCAATTGGTGTGTGTACAAATAGTGGATTTCCACATGTAGTATTTGAATCTGATCTCTTAACAAAAAAGCTTCCTCTATTCAAATGACAGCATTTCTTTCCAAAATAATAATAAAAATGTGCCATAACTTTATCAAAATTGGATTATTTGGGAGATAATAGTATCAGTATGGCTGCCAAAGCTAAATTTGAGAGAGCTTAGCTTAGCTCAGCTCATTGACAAAGAACAAGATTGCGCGTGGGCATAAATTCCGTTCTCTGTTCCTGTCTGCTGAAAGATTTGGCACAAAAAAATTTGGAAAACATATAATCATCTATACATACTTCATGATGCTTGCAATAATTACTCTTGGTTGCATAGCCCCGCATGCCCAAAAAACCAGACCCTTCCTTCCCTTCTCACTCACTTCCCAACCCCCACTCTACTCTCACACACCCACCTATAAATTCCATCTACCCCCACTTCTCTCTCTCACCTGTAGTCCCAAACTCCACTATCTCTATCTCTATCTAATTTCTCTCTTTCTTTGCTATACACATCTCTTTCACTATTTTGTTCTACACTAGTATTAATTTCTATACCTTCTAGCTAGCTACTAGCTCTTTCAGTTTCTAACAATCACAACTATCATCAATGGCTGTATCTGGTTTTGAAGGCTTTGAGAAACGCCTAGAGCTTCATTTCTTTGGTGATGACCCTGCAGTTATAGATATGGGTCTAAGGCAGCTTGAGTTTGAGTCACTAGAACAAGTCCTACATGCAGTCCAATGCACTGTGGTCTCGGCTGTAGGGAATCACTACTTTGATGCCTACGTGTTATCTGAGTCCAGCCTCTTTGTTTACCCCACAAAGATCATCATCAAGACTTGTGGGACCACTCAGCTTCTCAAATCAATCCGTCCATTGCTTCACTATGCTCATCATCTTGGTCTCACTCTTTGCTCTTGCCGCTACACTAGAGGTAGCTTTATTTTCCCAAAGGCACAACCTTTCCCACACACTAGTTTCAAAGAAGAAGTTATCTATTTGGAAGAGACCCTTCCTTCCAATCTTTGTTATAGAAAAGCTTCGGTGATGCCCTCTAAAGTCCCTTCTCATTCATGGCATGTTTTCACTGCTAGTAATACTAATGAGGCTCACATGGCTCTCACACACCCTCATATTCCTGATGTGTTGTACACATTAGAAATATGTATGACTGAGCTTGATCGTGTTCTAGCTCGAAAGTTCTTTAGGCGACCAAATGATAACAAGACTGGTGACACTGCAGGTAAGGAAATGACTGAGATTACTGGGATTAATGACATTAACCCTGGTGCTCTTATTTGTGACTTTGCATTTGACCCTTGTGGGTACTCAATGAATGGGATTATTGATGGTGATCGTTACTCTACAATTCATGTTACTCCTGAGGATGGTTATAGTTATGCAAGCTTTGAATGTGTGGGGTCAATTTACGATGATCATGATGATGTTGCCAATGTTTTGAAGAAGGTTGTGCAAGTGTTTAGGCCAGCAACTATGTCTGTATCAACCACATGTGCTAGTCATGAAGTTTGGACAAGGGTGGCTAGTGCACTCGAGCCACTTGGACTCAAATGCCGGAGTTGTGCAATGGATGAGTTTCCGGCCGCGGGGAGCGTCGTGTTTCAAGCGTTCACGGCTCGCCGGAAGTGACCCGAAGGTGGTGGTGCTGGTGGTGGTGTTGGTGGTGGTAGATATTGGGGGGGGGGGGTCAGGAAGGTTTAATAGGAGGGAAAGAGGAGTTTAGAGAGAGTTTAGAGTTTAGTTGAAAACATTTTTAGGAATGATGATGATGTGGACGAATGTGATTGGATAATGGGGATGATGAATGTGGGGTTGACTTGTTGTAGAAAGAGGAAAAAAAAAAAGTGGGGGCAAAGATTAGAGATGAGGAGAGGGATGACGTGGAATTAAAAAGCCAAGAAAAAAAAAAAAAAAAGGTTTGGTGTGAGAGATACTGGGTTCATCATGATAAGGCACCCCACTTAGGCTTGCACGCCTAAGATTTTGAAGATGGTAGTGGGGGACTTAAAAGTGCTCTATGTTTGAGGTCATATTGAACTTTCTCATTCTCTATGTTCTATTCTTTCTTTCTTTCTTTCTTTATTTTATTTTATTTTTAATTTCTTTTATAAAAAAAAAGAAGAGAAGATCTTTTTAATGTTCACTTTTTGCACTCTCTCTTTCTTGTCTCTTATTCCTAGATTGTTAGAGAGAATTGAATTATCACACTACCTCTAAGTTTAATAATATTGTTTGCCAAAGTTGATGGAACTCAACAAAAGTACAAGAGAGAGAAACAGTACTACTGCTACTACTACATTAACATTGGACAAATTTTTTGTGTGTGTTCTTGAGTTTGGTCATTGTACATGCATCTAGGTGTTTTTGCATGGTTGGTTCCTATACTCATTCATGAACATTTTCTTCCTCCATATGATTGTTTACACAACCAATCCCAGCAAGTCTTTGTGACAATATAAAACATATATAATCTGCACAGAACCATAATACCATATATTACATCCCTTGGGTTGAGAGAAAATACTAGCTAGTTTGTTTATAAAGAACTTTGAGCAACAACAAAAGAAAAAAAAAAAAAAAAAGGTTTACCAACTAATTTAGAACCTGTTTCAAATTTACAAGTATATATATATATATATATATATTTATACATAGATTCAAATTTACAGATTTTGTTTTGAAAAAGATGGTAAACTGCCTAGAGCTTCACATTTTTATCCATATACTCCATAGGACATTATAATTGTTGGCAAAAAGTACTCTCGGCCTCGTACTTAGTTCACTTTCTTGTCCATATTGTTGATTTGGTTCCACAAGACTGGCTCAAACACAATCAAGATTTTAGGTCCATGCATGCTATATATATAGCTCTTTCATGGCCTATATTAATTTTGTTCTAAATGCATGGTCCAACTACGAAAAGGTATAGCATGACCACCCTAATGGTATATAATATGTAAACTTCTCTTAAAAAAAAGATTGGAAAACTAATCCATTTATATATCACTGACAACGCATGCATTAGACACTAAGGTCATGTATCAATATCATGCTTCATCTATGATTCACAAAGCATTAAAAATGAGACCTTTTTGTGTTTTCCTTTAAGAGTAAGACCACACTTTTTTAGGAATAACCTTTCATGTGGGATACATGCAATACACACGTTCCACTTGGCCCTAATAATACATACTATTTCCACTTAATTTTACCAATAATTAATTGCTTCAAAATCATATTTTTCTCTGAAGATAGACTTGGCATTCATATTGGTCAACCCAGACCCTATTCTTCTTTCCTATAATAAAATAAAAATTTTCACAATAATGGTAAATGGGTTCATAACTTCTTTTTTTTTGGAGAAAGAAATGGGTTTATAACTTGGTATAGATTTAGATCAGACAATTTGTAGAAACACAGGGCTTAAAATTGTTTTCAGTGTGTGGGCTAACTAATCGGCCCGCTATGTTGGAGTATTGGACAAGCTGTGATATAGATTGAGGCTGTGTTAGGAATTGGTGAGTGGCAATATTATGGGTTGGGTTTAGAAGCTGGGAGAGTCACATGAAGTTTTGGATTAGGTTCAGCATAGGCCAATCCATACTCCATATATAGTTGAGCTCAATCCAAAAGACCAGTGGGCTTGAGCACATCTCTATCGTATTGTGTATTCTACTGATCAGACTCATAGATACTTCAAGTTATATATCTGTAGTAGTAGATGGGGAGAGACTAGAATATATCTTTCTTCTTCTAGAGGAATTGGTAAAGGAAATCCCATTTCTCTCTTCATTTTTAATTATTCTCTATATGGAAAACATGGCCTAGCTTGTTCAAATGGAGGTTTCTTCGTGGAACTGGTTAGGTATCAAAGCTTCAAAAAATGGTCCAACTTTTTTGGGAAAGTGCAAAAGATAATTTCCAAAAAATCAAAAGGACTATGAAAACCTTCTGCAAGTTATCGGGACAAAAACTTAACCTAAACAAGTCCAAAATCTTTGTCTCCTCTTGTATGAACCCAAGCCGAAAAGACCTACTATCAAGAGATGGTTAGGTTAATCTAAAAAGTAAATACCCACCTACTCAAAAGCTCCACTAGAAGGAAATCTAGTAGTTAGAACAGTTTTTGCAAAGCAAATCCCCATTTGTGAGAAAGGAAAAGGATGGTTAGTCAAGAATGGCAAATCCATCAAAATTTGGCATGACTACTAGACTAGGCAAGGTCCTATATAAGGAAATATTGAAGGTCCATTTAACAAAGGGTGGACCTATTTAAAGTGTGCAAAATATGAAACCTTTAGGTAAATTGGAAGCTTACATTCGCGGTTCATGTAAAATGTACATGATCAGTGAATATAGAAACATAATTTTGCACCAAGAAAATCACCAAAGTAACCCCAAAACCATTTGCCCAAAAATAGGACAATTGCATCTTTTGGCACCCTCAAGGAATGACTACTTTGATACAATATATTATAGCCTACAATATGGCTTTTGATCTTGAATGTTCGCCTCAAAAGCTTTGCAACTAGAAATGGTTGTGGTCCTTGTAGAAATTAAATGCTCTTCCACACATTATTATGTTTCTCTGTCTCGTTTGTCATGAGAAGCTCCCCACAAGGAACTTGTGGACAAGAAGGAAACTCGTCTAGGAAGCTAGTTTTCCTTTTTGTAAAGATGAACTTGAAACAATCCTCTACATTTTCAGAAATTTCCACAAGGTTGTGGATATTTGGAAGTCAATAAAAACTCATTATTTCTAATGAGTACGGAAAAATTGATAAGATCGTCCATCTTAATGGATGACCTTGTACGTACCGTTAACAAAATAGATATGTGAGTAACAGACATCCATATTTAATGGACGATGAATGATGACATTCAATACCCACTTTAAATGTGTGGTAATCGATACAGGCAAAACAGCCAACTAACCATTATCCTCCATTGATGATGGCAATAAAAGCCTCGAGCATTATTACCCTAATAAGACACACAACAATCAATTTCCTAAATTTTGATTGCCAAAATGTAAGGGATTAATGGATTAAACATGTATCCAATTCCCCTCTCGAGACTAATCTTCTCCCTAATATTGGTTGGAAAGAAGTATTCCTCTTGTCCACTTGAACTATATGGAAAGCTTAAAACAAAAGCGAAATAGAAGGAATTAAATTCAACAATAAGACCATCCATGAAGAGATTAAAGCACTAGCAATCTAGCATTAGACTTTTTCTACTCCCTCACAACGAAAAGATAGTAGAATTAAACAAATCAGCAAGCTCATTTGTAAAATTAAACACATGCCAAGTAGGGTCAGGAGGTCTACTCAGAGGCAATAATGGATGGGCTTCTCCAAATATATTGGACTCTCACCCATGATTGCAATAGAGTTGTGGAGACTAAGATTAGAACTCCAACTGGCAGCTAATTTGATTGTTAAGAAATCATCATAGAAATATATGCAAAATCAGTAGTAGAATTCTTGTCCAGTCCTTTGAGAAAGCTTAGCATAAGCACTCCGAATGAAATTTTTCTACGGATATTTTGGTGAAGGCAAGAAATTGTTTTATGCTATATTTTGTGTTGTGTTTTGTTCCTCCTAATATTGTAAGTCTAATCATGGCAGATATGTGAGTGTTTCGTATCCCAGACTCTATAATTAGTAACTAGTTTGCTTTAATGAATTTTCAATTTTCATCTTCACCCAAAAAAACAAGAAGGCAACAATCGGGAGGGATTGGAAGAGCAGAGCTATCCCACTATAATCCAAATTGTCCAATTTTAAAATAAGAAAATTTTAAATTTTTAAAGAGAATCTGTTTTTTTTTTTTTTTTTTAATTAACAAAAAAATTGAGTACAATAAGCCAGTAATTCTTTATTTGTAAAGTTCATTCATGAAACAAACGTTGAATCCACGCTTTATTCATTAGATTTTGTTTTAAAGGTTGACATCCTAATTTGAAAAAAGTATATCATGAGTTAAGAGACTTCTCAATCACAGCACGTGGAATTTATGTGTGTGGGATCCACACATATTGTAAAAGATAATTCGCATAAGACAATCTCATAAAGTAATTTTCCCTTAAATAGACTTGGATCAAATTCATGTTGCACATAAGAGTTTTTTTAAAGAAAAAGTCGCCATAAAGGTTCAAAATGATTATTTTTTAATTTATATATATATATATGTATATATATATATGACAGTGTAAGGTCTATAAGTCACCATAAAGCTTATATATATAACTGTGGGTACTTAACCTCTGGTTCGACTCATTTGTGGGAAGTCCTCGGAAGCCTTTGGTTTTTGTATTCCACGTTGAAAGAATCTTCTCCCACTTTCTGCGTTATAAGCTCTGAAGCGAAGGAGTAGTGTACCATCAGTTATTAAGTTCGACATTTTAAAAAGTTGAGTATATTATTATATTTTTAATTTTTTTTTTAATTTTTAAACTTTTACTTTTAAGTAATCAAAATGACTTGTTTAAATATCTTACCATTAGTTTTAACTTCATCAATTAATGACTGTGTATTTATTATTTTATATTCATCTAAGTCATGAAGTTGCTTAAACATAACAATGATTACCAAGTCTCAACTCTAACACTAAACACAATATATAATTATAATAATAATAATAACACTAGACATAAAAAATATAAACTATGACTTACATTTGTATTATATTTTCTATATCAATTAATTAAATACTTTTTCTTATATTAATTAAGATTTTCTGAATTAATATTGTCTTGAATCTTGTATTTAAATTTGTCTTCCTTGATTAAAATCATAGCCCTGCCACTAGCATGAAAATAAGAAATATATAGGTTTAGCAATAGTAGATTATATTGATTTTAGACTGTTGCCACATAAATTAAAGTTTGGACTTTGTTGGGGGGAAAAATTTTGCAGTAAGAAGAGCCTAAACTCATGAACATAAAATTTTTCAGTCATCAGGATTTGAAATTAAAAAAAAAAAAAAAAAAAAAAGATGTATACTTACCAAATTATTAGCTTGAATAAACATTAGAGCTGTCTCTTCAAGCTATGATGCTCTGTGAAAATCATGCTCCAAACCTCGTGGCACATGATGACTTCAAATTCATTGATATATTAAAAATCCCCAATCATAAATTAAAGAAAAATAAAATCAAATATCTTCCTACTGAGTACTCACTTGAAATCACTCCAACTACTGCAATGTGCTTAACTAGGGATTATATCATTATATTAATCCTTGTTTTGGTTGGTGAGTAATTTGGTTTAGTTGGGAAACCCTGAAACCTCTTGTAATTCAACATGTGGCCCTATAAAGCAAGTGGTGATTAATTGCCTTCCACTGAAAGATTAAACAAAGTATTCCTTAATTTAAATAATAAGCCATAATTAATTCTTTTGAAATTGGGGTTGGTAAGATAATCTAGTACCCTATAATGGAGCTTAGTATGGTTATTACTTATTACTTATTACTGTAAACTTTGACCTCAAAATGTGGAAGATTAGCAAATTGAAGCTTCCTTTATATGAGAAAACCGGCCGGTTCTAGTACCTAAAATTACATGAAGGACAAAAAAATAAGTCAAATAGATTCCATCCCAATCTTCTTCTAGATGTATTTGGAATGAGCTGAATTTTTCAGCTTATCTCCACTTTTAACTTATTTTTACTATTATTCATAGATCCCATTGTACTATTCAGCTTATTTTTTAACATTTTTTTTACACTTTCAGCAAAAAGTTTTCAGTTTCAGCTAAATAAGTTGTTCCAAACAGACACATAGGAATTTTTTTTCTTACAATAATACTTCTTCTTATCCTTTCCACCTCTCAAGTGAGCTATTACTTTCATTTTTTTTTTCTTCTCCCTTTTGAGATAGGTAGATAGTAAGAGAACGAGAAAAGGAGATGGGTTCAAATCACAACCAAAAATATCAAAAAATTATGGTTGAATTATCACTTCAACCCACTTTCATCTTTCAAAACAAAAGAAAATGGAAAGAAACCAAATGGCATTAGGCAGATGTCATGAAGATTAACTGGGAAGAAAATGACAAAATTTAGCTTGATAGGTGTTTTGATGTTACACAATTTAAAATTGAAATACTTAATTAACCAGTCTATTTGATGCCTAAGAAGTGCTGCCTAAATTAGTAAAGGTCATGAACTTAAGCTTGCATCTAGATCCAGACACGAAAAAGGTTGAATGACCATTGGCAACTTCATATGATTGTTGAAGTTGAAGAGGATATTACACGAGTGTACGTATTGTATTGAATTGTTATGTTGTTAAAGACGTTATAACTTATAACCTAATAAATCCAAACCTATTATAAATTCATGTACTTATAAAATAAACAAACTAATCGTTGTCTCAATGTAGTCGTTAATGGGTTTTTTTTTTTTTTTGAATGTAAAACTAAATTCTTAGTTTTGCTCTCCCTCTTTTTTTTTTCTTTCACTCATAATCCTAAAAACAAGCCTCTCTCTCTCTCTCTCTCTCTCTCTCTCTCTCTCTCTCTTTTTATTATGTTGTTAAAGACGTTATAACTTATAACCTAATAAATCCAAACCTATTATAAATTCATGTACTTATAAAATAAACAAACTAATCGTTGTCTCAATGTAGTCGTTCATATAATAAAAATGTAGTCGTTAATGGGTTTTTTTTTTTTTTTGAATGTAAAACTAAATTCTTAGTTTTGCTCTCCCTCTTTTTTTTTTCTTTCACTCATAATCCTAAAAACAAGCCTCTCTCTCTCTCTCTTTTTATTTTATGATTTGTAATTAAAAAGAAAAGGTGAAAGATTAGGATAGGTAAGAAACACATTAATTTAAGCTCAAAAGGAAAGATTAGAATTTGGTGAGATTCTTTGAGCGTGCGTTACATATTTATGGTCCCCTACACACTTATAGGCAATCTTGGGTTTTCTTTAAAGCATTTTTTGGAATTTTGCAAATGCTTGGGATTGGGGACACTCCCAAGAGACACCTCTCTTTATGCTTACAAAAGAGAAACTTCCAAAACAAAACTAGTGGACAAGCCTAAAGAGTACAAGCAATCTAGCTCACATATATATATTTGTGATGACCTCAAAGAAAGTGAGGGGTTGCAATATGCACTTTTGAGAGTTTTGGGTCAATATATATACAAACCTAATTTATTTCCTTAATAATTTATTAAAATATCTAAATTATTATATAATTAGTATGATGACTCTGTGGTGCACAACTTAATTAGAAAGTATATATAAATAAATTGAAAGTGTATTACTAAATCCAACATATAGTGGCTGAGCTAAGAGTTTGTCATTTCTCTTGTATTAGGCATTAACTCTGTGTTGTCCATTATCTAGTCAGATTTGCAAAAAATCTATATGAAAATGCTATTTGGTTAGAAGACTCACCTCCACCAGGACCACCACCATTCTTGGAGGCTTTGTACTTTGATAATTGTTCTTCTCATTAATGAAATATTAATTATATTTTGCTCAAAAAATAAATGAGCCACTTGTTTAAAACATAAAGTTATGATATATAATCAAAAGAATCTAAAATAAAAGTTAAAATATTATTTTAGATTACTTAAAACATTTTTCAATATATTTTAATTGAAGTAGAATTTTAAATATCTTTTTACTTAGATAATAGACTTATGTAGAGTTAAATCTAAGACAAACTATATTAATAATAATTAGAGTGTAGTCTGTGTAGGCACTTGTTGCAAACAAAAGAAAGCCCATGTGCAATGTATGATTAAATAAAAATTTATTTAAATCATAAAATATTTTACTAATATTATCAAAACTATCTAAATAATTAGTAAGCCACTTGAAATTTTAATAGAGTTTCACCTATAGTAGATTACTATCTTAATAAATGATGAACTATATGATAACAACAAATATTAGGTCACTTGACGCAAGTACAATATTTAATATGTAAATGTTATTATTAAAACACTAAATTATGACAAATTAAGGAAATAATTAAAATAAATATTAAATTTTATTTTAAAATTTATTGAAACCTTTAGTAATAGAGTTTTAGTTAGAGTATAATTTTAAATTTCTTGAGCTTCACTAATAGAGAGTAGACTATTATTAGAGTGATTCTAGAGATACTACAGAAGAAAAAAAAAAAAAAAGCCTAGTATGAAATATATTAATTAAGAAAGAAAAAAAAAAACACTATGTACGTATTAAAATGCAAGAGGCTTTCTTGGAATATAAATAAAAGAATAACCTTTGGCTTTTAGCTTCTTATTGATTGGCTTGCCTTTAATTTTCTATTGATTAGGAAAAAAATATTTTGTTTACTATATGATTTTAATTTTATAAGACACCAAAAAACGTAGAAACCAATTTTTAAAATAACTTTTTTTGAAAGTCATCTTTTGGGTTTTGAGATGTCATGGACTAGCCATGTATATCAATTTTTTTAGTGACCTGTGCGGTCCAACTGAATTCTTGGGGGTCCCTTGGTCCTAATGTAGGTATGTCCATGCTCATCCACAAAATATACGTATCACTATTCACTATCAATATCGATGGTGCTAAGTTTCTCAAAAAAAAAAATATCGATGGTGCTAAGGCTCATGAGGTATTTACTATTTCCTTTAAGGTACGTATTATGTAAGCCTTTTTGGGTTTTTCTCTCTAATTAGTCTTTCCATTACATTCTTCTATGTTTGGAAACAAATTGTTTGTCATGTTACATTTTACCACTGAATATGAATAACTGTGTATTTGACATATGCTTCTCTATCATGCACCTCTACTTAGATGAAAGTTTTTTTTACCCAGCCAAGGCCATGACATACCCGTTAGTTGTATGCCATGTCAACTTAGACTGGGCACGCAGCTAAGGCCATGGCCTACCCACTTAGACACGCTGCAAATGTCATGGCAGTCCTGTGTGGGCACGCAGCCAAGGCCATGGCATGCCCATGAGCACGGCAATTGATAACTTAAAAGATTATTTATGTGTACTTTTTATCAAGAGCAAACCCATTTAGAAGAGTGGGGGGCCATGACCCCCCCAAACTTTTCCAATATTATAAAATTACCCCTAAAATATCCTAAAGTTTTTAAAAAATATATATGGTTGGCCTCTCAAACTTCTCAAATATTAGATTTTTACTCCTAAATTTACTTAAAATCTTCAAAAGAAATATGGTTACTCTCTCAAACTCTTCATATTTCTTGTATGACACTATTAAATTGGTTCAATTTTATATTCGTTACTATTTTGGTCTCCCCAATTCCTAAAATTCTAGTTCCACCCCTACTTTTAATCATGTAACCTATTTAATAGTTACATGATTTGCTTACATGAATTATGTAATTTAATACAAATGAATGATTTTCTTATTAACCATCACATAATGGATTCGAAGAGAATCCTCCGCATTGGTTTAGAAAAAAATACTCAGCACTTTGTTTCCTTTTTCTTCTTATTCATGTTTTTCTTAATCATTACTTGTTTTAATTTTTAAAGTACCAAAAGGAGATTAAATTTGTCAATCATTTCAAAATAATTGAACAAGAAAGCATTTTAAAATTGAATGATATAACTAACATAGCTGTCACCCTAATAAAGCAAAGACTATTTCTCATTCATCTTTCTCCACATCAAAGAAACTTATTTAGATAGTACTTGGCAATTGCTCATACCAAAGTGGAATTTTATTATTCAGCTGTAAACCTTTTTTTTTTCATTCACAGGCTGTTGTATTACTAGTATCCAAAAAGCCAACAATCAAAAGATGAAACTGTTCAAAGTTCAAACAGGTGTTCGGCAAGCCACCACTACAACTAGAAGTCATGCTTGACTAATTACCAGATTAACATGCGAAAAGCTTCATATTCAAAAGCCAGAATGAAATACAACAAAACCCCATTTTCCATGGTGTATAATTTTAGATTTTATAGTTCAGTAACATCTAAAATAAATTCTTTTATTATTTAAAAAAAAAATGTCATATTAACGGGTACTCTTAGGGTAATTGTTAACAAACTACTTTTATGAAAAATTTAAAAAGCCGTTAAAAAACTTTATTACTTTTTTTTTCCCATAAAAAGTTTCTAAAAATATATTCTAAACTAATATTTTTAGGACATTTGTTAACTTTTTCTTTTAAAAAAGTTTCAAATTCTTAGGCAGACATATAATTGCTTTTCTCCCTCCTTTAGGGTGTGGTACAATGTATTTTCAGAATATAAGTGTGTGGCTTGTTGTAATTGATCGTATGGATAAGAATGTTCTAATTTTTAGTCAAACTATATTTCACCCTTTTTTTTTTATGAATAAGAATGTATATATAGAAAGAGAGCGAAGGAAAGACCTAACCCATCTCAATTTCCTGGGGAAAAATACCCTAGGAGGAAGAGAAAAGATTGAAATGGGTCCATCCTAATTATAAAAAGCAGCCTAACGAGCCAATTTGTGAGAAAGGAAATTAACATCCCTAGAAACAAAAGAAAAATCCCTACAAAAGAGAACATAGAGCAACTTTGAAATCTGGAAGATAAAAGACAAGGAAACAAGGAGGAGACGCGTTGATGTTCTGCAAAGCCTCAATAACCCTTTTGGAATCACCTTCAAAGAGGACATAAGAATACTTGTGGAAGACTGCAAGCTTGATGGTCTGAAAAGCTGCTTGTGTTTCTCCAAGAGTCGGATCAAAAGGAGGGAAGAGATTTGAATAAGCAAATAAGATATCTCCAAATTCATTTCTCTCAACAGCGTCAGTGACGGTGGCATGAGGTTTAAATTGACATCAAATTTTATGTTAATCCAATTGGGTTGTAGAGGAAACTATTTCAAGGCCAGACATGCTAAGCGAGATGTCCAAGCAGCAATACGTTATGAATAAGCCCTATTAATTACATCAGCCTCTTTTTTAGGATCAGGCCTATAATTTGCAAATATCCTTTGGTTCCTAATTCTTCAAAGTTGTTAAAGATGATTGAACAAAGGATGTCTTAAATCTTTTAGTTCTTACTCATTTAAAAAAAAAAAAAAAAAAAAAATCTTTATCCAAACTATATTTCACTTCCTGCTCCTGAGATACTCTATAATCCTACTTGCTCAAGAGACACTCTATATAAATCCTACTTACAAATAGAATAGTAGATGGAAAATTGAGATTTTCGGATTTAGAATACCTCTTCAAGTTATTATTTTTAATTTACAGTATCTACTTTTTTTTTATATACAGTATTTGTACTTTTTTTGGTGCTAAACTTACAGTATTTGTACTTTTGTAGCATTGTTGATGTTGATCATAAAAAATGCTACTTTTCTTTCTAATTCTGCGAGTATTGCTTTTTTTGTTTTAAAAATTTGACCTTTCCTACTCACTGATGTTGTGGGTGGGGGTGTTTTTCTTGGAACATGGGCTTTTTGCAGACAAATCCACCCATGCACACATAGAATCTCAAATCTAAAATCTTCTCTCTCTTTCTTGAAAGAAACGTATGCTTTTGTTGCACCATCGGTGTGTCTTTCCTATTGAAAAATTTGGACTGTTCCTTCTGTTTTTTCTTCCTTAAAGTTTAGTTTTTTTTTTTTCTCGAACACAATTCTTTTGTGCTTTCTGATGTTCTGTTCTTCATTGAGCCCTGATCCTGTGTTGTGCCCCCGAAATACAAAAGGTACAAGTTTTTTTGTTTATTGTTTTTGGGAAAACCCCACACAACACGTTATCTTTGTAGCAAGCTGAAAAGCCAAGCCATTTGTTTGATCACAAAACCAAAATGTCTCAACCTTTTTTCTTTGCTTCTTATGGGTTTTCTTAAAGATGGAGTTCTAGGAATTCGTTTCTTCTTGAAGCACTTGTTTCTTTCCTAACAATTTTCCTAGAAAACCATTTTCATTTCTTTGAAATATTAAAAACCCACTTGACTCAAACTTTAATTTTTCCTTTCATTACAAGTAGAGTAGCTTTCTGGTTGAATTGCTACAAGGTTTTTGTTCCTTGACCTTTATTTCTGAATCTCTGTTTCTGAAACATGGGTTTTGCCCAAAATCACTACATGGAGATCCTCAATGTCAAATTCCAGGGTTACCCATTTTACCATTTCAACCAAGAATTATACATCTGCAACCTTTTAGTCTCAATCATTCTCTGTTTCTGTTAGGACTTTTCTCAAACACCTTGGCTGCAGTTTTTAGTTTCTTGGTTTTTGGTCCTTAAAAGTTAAAAGTTTTGCTTCTTGAAACCATGGGCTGTGTCAACGGCAAGTGCTGTAGCGGGTATCCACCTTCATCGGGCGGAGACTCCCGAGATTACAGTTTGCATGCCAAACACATACTCACACAAAGATCCTTGGAGAAAGTCCCTGTTCCCTCACACAATTTTTATTTAGAGTACTCTGTTCTCACACAGCGTGGTTACTACCCTGACTCGCCTGATAAAGAAAACCAAGACAGTTTTTGCATTAAAACCCAGATTCAAGGTAACCCAAATATCCATTTCTTTGGTGTGTTTGATGGGCATGGTCAATTTGGTACTCAGTGTTCCAATTTCGTTAAGGATAGGTTGGTAGAAAAACTAGCTGATGACCCTACATTAGCGGATGACCCTCTTAGAGCTTTTAATTCTGCGTTTTCAGATACTAATTCTGAGTTACATAATAGTGGGATTGATGATTCAATGAGTGGCACCACTGCTATTACTGTTCTTGTCATTGGGGATACACTTTTCGTGGCAAATGTGGGTGATTCGAGGGCGGTGGTTGCAGTTAAGGACGGGAATAGTATAGTAGCCCAGGACATGTCATTAGATCAGACCCCATTTAGGAAAGATGAGTATGAGAGAGTGAAGCTTGCTGGGGCCAGGGTTTTGAGTGTTGATCAAGTGGAAGGGCTTAAGGATCCAAATATTCAGGCGTGGGGTGACGAAGAGTCTGATGGCGGTGATCCCCCGAGGTTGTGGGTTCAGAATGGGATGTATCCGGGGACTGCGTTTACGAGGAGTGTTGGGGATAGTACAGCTGAGAAGATTGGTGTGGTAGCTGATCCGGAGATTTCTGTGTTTCAGCTTACAGCTAATCATCTTTTCTTTGTCGTTGCAAGTGATGGGGTTTTCGAGTTCCTCTCGAGCCAAGCGGTTGTTAACACGGTATGACACATGACCAAATTGTAGGATGGATTGATCAGCTTTACTATTATAAGTTTTACCACCTTTCCTTGATGATGCTCAATTTATTATTTTTCATTGATTTATCATTTTTTTTATAAGTACTTTTCATTGATATCTCAATTCGAGCATGTGTATTGAATGCTTGCTAATGGCATGCACTGGGAGAAGTTGACTTCATTCATGTTGCATAATATATATGGCTCTTCGTATTAATTCATGTTTGCGGAGATTCATGACTTAATTAAGACTTCTTAGTATTCTAACTTAGCATTAATGTAAATGTATACACAAAGCTACCTATTTTAAAATTTTCATCAGAATATTTAATTGTAAATGCCATATTTGGGGAATAGATGTGAAAATGGTAATACTTCTTGTTTTATAATTTCTATACAGAGAGAGGAATGCTCTCATAGATATATGTTACTATGGACCATAGTTGATGAACGTAGCTACAAGTAGTACTTCGTTTGTTGTGGGAAAGCGATGGTGTAGGTTGAAGATGGAGGTGCAATAGTTATGGTAGAAATGAAAACTAAAATAATGTATATTATTTTTTTGGTTGGCTGGGTTTGTTCTGGTTGAGCTTATCTCAATATGATTCTTAAACGAAAATTCCCGGGTTACAATTTTAAACATTCAACTTCAACTGAAACAATGGATGAATCTGACTGAAACCACCTAGGTCGATTCAGGTTGGTCAGTTTCATTAAGTGTGTCGCGTTTTTGCATACCCTGGTTAAAAGGTACAAATAAGGGGGCATTGGGTGCGCAGGAAAAGAGAACCATTCAAATTAACACTTGACAGGACATCCATCCTTTAGATAGAATTAATAAAATTGAAAATTGTAGTTCTAGGGATGGCAATTACACCCCACCTTGTGTGTCTAGCCTCTTGGAAAAAAAAAAAGGCATTTGATAGCAGAGGTTTTAAGGTTTTGTTAGATCTATGGTGTGAATTAGTAGAAGAGTTCAATTTTTGAATGATATGTGATGTGATGCTGCTGCTGCTCTAAAATACATTTATCCCAGTTTATTTCTATTAGATGAGAATAGGGATGTTTCTAATCATTCTTGTTTGGAGCTACTTGAAAATGGGACAATTTTTTCCTGGAGTCTTAAGGTTTCTAGTGCTTTTCATGACTGGAAATTAGAATTAGTAGATTCTCTGTTAGATCTACTGCGTTCTCATCTCTCAATGGGAGTAGGGGATGACAAGTTAATTTCGAAGCTTAGTGCAATGGCAAATTCGATGTTGGTTCTTTTTATGAGGCCTTGAAGGGATCTAGTCAGATATTAATCTTTTCGAAAAGCATTTAACACAACATAGTCCCTAAGAAGTAAGAAGGTCACTTGTTGTTTTTTGCTTTTTGACTTGGATGTGTGCTATATGAAAGACATTAACATTGGATAATCTCATCAAAAGGAAAATGATTCTTGTGCATTGATGTCGTATGTGTAGGTCTCATGAAGAATCAATTGAACATCTTTTACTTGTTTTATTACTGGGGAATTGTGGTCTTTCTGCCTCCTCTTTATTTGGAGTTCAATGGGAGTTTCCTTGAAGGTTATTGTTGTGTTTTTTCTATTTGAAAAGTTTGTTTCGAAAGCATGGCATTAGATTGTCAGGGAATGCTGCTACTCTGGGTATCATGTGGACCTTCTAGAGCGAGAAATAAGACATTCAATATTATTGAGCTTTCCATGATTATGCTTAAGTTTAGATTATTGAGATCATTCTATTAGTGGTTACTTTTGGTTGCATCCAATTTTCTTCTCTTTAAGATTTCAAGCATTGGCTGACTTCTGCATTTATTCTTTAGGTGAAGCTTTTGTATGCATCATGTTTAGTTAAGTATTACTTAGATTTAATAATAAAAAATTTTAGTTTTTACAAAAGAATTACACCCTGCCTCCCCCACCCCAAATGGGGTGGGTTTTCCCTCCCTAATGAAAATGACAGGTTGAGGACGTGGTTCTCTTTTAAACCTATGGCAGGCTCTCAAGTCTCACCCTTATGCTTTGAAACCTCCTTCCTCACCAGTCACCGCAAATTTGTCATTGCCTAGCCTCTGAGAAAGACAGTGCAGGAGTAGTGAAACGTCTCTACCATAGTGTACAGGAGGAGATCCTCTATATTTAAAGACAACTTGCCAGTTCACCCTTATGGCTCCAAGAGAACCTTTTGCTTCTCTTGCTCCCCTGTCAAGGCCCAACCACTCTTCCTTTGCTTCCCCCTTATCCCTATTGATCGACCAGTTGGTGCTATGTTTTTTCGCTTTAGTCTACAAAGATTAGTCCATTTCGGGCACATGATGGATAGCCAGATGAAATTTAGTTACGTCATATTCCCTTAATTGAAATATTACATTATATAGTTTCTGGTTTTCCTTTACTTTCAGTCTTACCATTCGTTCCCTTAACAAATTTTTTGGTTTCTTTCTTGATATAGGTGGCAAGATATACAGATCCCCAGGATGCATGTGCTGCCATAGCTGGAGAATCATACAAAATATGGTTGGAACACGAAAATCGGACAGATGATATTACAATAATCCTCGTGCACATCAAAGGTTTTCCAAATGTATGAGTTTCTTTTAATCTTCCTCTAGCTGCACATTTTCTTATGCTTTTCCTTTCTAGGCTGAACGTCATTTGAGTTAAGTTCTTTCAGTTTCAGTAGTAGTAGGTGATGAGAATGCTTGAGAGTTATATTTTGCCAGGGTGCACTTTGGGAGGGTAATCTTAATCATAGAAGGATCTATGCCCTCCTACGCAGAAGAGATTTAAATAAAAATATTAGTAATGGCAAAAGGATATATATGTATGAATGAGAATTTTTTAAAACTACCCTTTATGTTCCTGCCACATTTTCCTTTGCCCGTGGCACTTGTGGGACAACACACAACACAGTGACACGCACAAAAAGAAAAAGGCTGCTCATTTCATTGATTGGCTTGGTTATCTAATTTTTAATGTAATTACAATAGTCAGGTGCTGGTACTACAGATGGATCAAGTGGAACAAGTTTGAGGCCAACAAGGTCCAGAAGAGGAAATTCTGAGATATCGGTTGCCTCTGGGTCAGAATTTTACTGTTCACGGAGAAGCGAATCCTCAGACCTACACTCTTTTCAGCATGTGGTTTCAACAAATCGAAGCCCGGCTCTTGTTGTTCCATCTCCGGCACATCAAATGCCTTTGGAATTGGTGGGTCTTTCAAGCTGTGTCTTGTATTGTTTTATGGCTTATCTATATATACATATTACTGAGCATTTATTTTTCTCTCTATCTACTGCAGTGATCAGATTGAAAGGCCTTTAGGAAGCTGCCTCACATTTTGTCATTTTTCTTTGGCGGTATCAATCTACCTTCTAATACTTATATTATTTTATTTTATTCTATCATCTTTTTGGTCTCATATTGAATGTAGAAATTAAATTCAGCTCAAGTATCAATGCCATTGTTAAAGATACTGACGAAGTATTTTCTTTTTGGCTGGTAGCAGGATGTGGGTTACCCGTGTGTTACCGGCAGCAGAAGCAATTTGTTCGGCATATATGGGATAATACTTGGTGACTAACACGTTCTAGCGGACACTGATAAAACTGTTTCTAACCATGCAAATATTCCTTAAGGAGAACAAAATGTTCTCCCACCAGCTGCAGTTGCACCTGCTAACCCTAAATATGAAGCAATTGGAAATCAAGGAGGTCCTATCAGAAGTTTGGAACTCTATGATTGTGTGATGATGGAACTTGGAAGTGAAGATATCTTTCTTTGCACTGAATTCAAGAAAAAATGTTATGAGGGGATCAGCTTTGACCATGTGTAATTTTGTACTCGTTTGTGATCCTTTGTCTCGTAATATTTACTGACTGGAAATTGTAAGAGAGGGAGACATACGGTGTTAAAATGTTAATTGCATCCCCTATATGATATTCCATATAATTTGCATGAAATTGCAAATTTAATTTGTTGGTGTAGGCACAACATATGTTACATATCTATAATTAATGATAGAGGATCTGTGCTGTTATATTTGGTAATAAGTCTTTTATTTAAATTGATTGAAGATGCGAACAAGTCATGGGATGTACTTCATTGAATAATCAATAATGTTAGGTTGCAGTTGCAGTTGATTCAAAATGTAGTGGTGTGAGATTGTTACCATGCGAAGCAGATGACATCTCATGAGACCATCTTCTTACAGTCATAGCACGTGGGTTGTACAAATATGAGAAAAATAAGTCCGTCTCATAAGATAATTTTGTCATTTTATAGACCTTTACAAGACCTTGGTGTCCACACATACAAGAGCGATAAGTCCTCATGATACTTTCTCATGAGATAATTCTTCTTTATTTGTAAGATGTGCCTTTACAAGACCTTGGCGTCCACGGTGACCCACATGCTTGTGGCTTTTGCAAGCACCCTGAAGCCTCCTCATCCAGACAAATGTTAGCTTGTTGGTCCAGGGTGATGGGAAAGGGCTAGCCAATCACTGGAGACACAAGTGCTCCATGATGGTGACCCCTTCTTGTTGGCAACATTTAGTGATATTTTCACACTTAACAGGCGCCAAAAGAATTATCTATGACACAGGTTGAAAGTTTGACAGTCCCTCATTCCCTTGACACCAATGGTAGGACAAATTGAAACAGTGCCTCAAACTCACTTTGATCAATTTCTTTAACTGAGTTTCCGTTTAGGTTAGCTGCTACGCGATACTTCAAAAGCAATTGACTAATTGATAACGTTGTTATAGTCTGTAGTGCAAAAACACAGTTTTATCTATTTGGATATAATTTTCTTCCAAACCAGTCTGGAAGAATCTCTTTTAACTCAATATGTGGTGATTAAATTTATTAAAAACTGTATTTATTTAATCAAATCACATAACTCATTAAAAAAGTCACGTGACTAAAAATACATAGTCCATTCAATTGCCACCTAGCAGGTCATATGATTTTTGGAGGTAAACTTTGTCCTATCGGGCCAATTTCAAAAAAGCATCCCATGAGTTGATTTTATTTTTTTTCAATTTCAAAGTCGCTCTTTTTCTCCATGAAATTGTTAGGCCAAACAGTCTAGAACACATACAGGAGCCTTGAGAATGGATAACAAAATTGCAAGGCTATCATTACTGCCTCACTTGTACAAATAACTTTACAGGTATAGAAAATTCTCTCCCTCTCTTCTTGTAATATGAAAACTAGTAAAACACAACAGTTAGCAGATCAAAAATAGATAGACAGCGTCTCATCTAGCTTGTTCTGCTTTATATTACACTGCTCCAATAACTTGCTTAAGTTTTCAGCTTCCTGGGTGGCTTTGCCAGCCACCACAATTTCAGTACGAGTACTGTCGAATACATTCGTGTAAGACATCTCGTACGTGATGTCCAAATTACCATCCTGTACAACATCTCTTTCATCCTCCACTAAGTCATTTGTGTTAGTAGTAGCCTCATGAACTTCACCATTTGGGACCATCCTTGAAAGAGGCTGCAAAATTTCTGGCTGTGACTCATCCCCACCCAATAAAGGAGGGAGGCTACAACAACTTTCAATTATTTCATCTAGAGATGGATGATTTAAATAATGAGAAGGTACACTGTCTTCAAGCCCTAACATATCAACATCTCCTGTAATTGGAGGAGCAACATGATGACCCTCCAGAACATATGCCACAGAGAAGGACCCACTGGATAAATTCATTAACCGCCAATTAAAAATTCGGCGGAAAATCATAACCCACTTTGGAACAATACAGTAACATGAGTTATGGAGCTCAAGGTGAGCACTTTTTTGTAGCATTATGGATGCCTCTTTCATTGCCTCTGTATATCGCATCATCTTACTTGACGTCAGGTATGTGACCAAGCAATTTTCGAGTTGTAGTCTCTGGTTCTTAATCTCCTTGCCCATATGGGAACCTCTGGCCAACCAGGATATATCATCAGTAAAAGTTGGAAGTTTACAGTCCCTTAGTGCACACATAAGCGGTTCAATTTTTTTCAGTGAATTCCATCCTATAGTTGGCAAGTACCACTTCACCACTTTATGCTCATCACTAGACTCCTCCAGCAAAGCAATCTCAGGACAAGGCCAGTTGGCAGGATTTGCTTTGGCAGCAGAAGCAATTTCTTCCAAAGACCAATCCAAAGCTCTATTGAAAGCAGAGATACAGTTATTCGGACTTACTTCAAAATCATTAATCCTCTCAAGCACCTCTAATGAAGAATTCAAGTGAGGAAGAACCAATTCACGTGTTTTCATGTTATGAAGGACAGGTTGCAGGGGTGATTCGCTTGCCAGCCACTTTAGTCCCTCCCTTAATTGCTCATCACTAAAAAACCCATCTGAGTGTTCCATCTCATGGTTTACAACAAGGGGAAAGACCTGAAAGCTACTAATCTGTGACTTGTCAATCTCATGAAGGCCCAATTCATTGACCATAATAGAGAATGAATCTGGAGTCTCTTCCTTGCATGAGCCACTTAAGATCAGAAGGGGCAAGCAAGAACCAGAAGGTATTGACATTAGAAGTTTCTGGAGCTGGACTTTTTGATGATTCCATGGGATGTTATCTGATACAAGGAACAAAACTGCACTTGCACCAGCCACCGTCTCATCTAGATTATCAAAATCTGTATCCTTAACAATAGACAAACAGCAAGTCGGATCAGCATCATACTGGCTAGCCCATTTTCTCCATATTGACAGGCCAGGAGATGAAATTACTAGATCATCATCATCACGTTTGCTGAAAGGCATGAGCTTTGAAAGCAACCATGAGCCTGCTGGCAAACAAGCAACTTGGTTCCTCTGCTCCAATTTAACTCCTCCAGAGTTGTTTATCAGAGAACATACAATAACTTTCCAGCACAGGCATTTGGCATCTGGATTTCTTCTGCTAAGTATACCAGCTATAACATCTGAAACATTAAGTCTTGACCATGATTCTACATGCCTTTTATATCTTTGCCACATAACATGATCAATGTCAAACTCTCCAATATTGCTCGGTTGCTACATAGAAGAAGAATGAAAAGCTTAAACAAAATATATCAAGGTAGAGAGAATCATTGAAAAACGTTTACTTGCCTAGTAAATGAACTCTTATTTTAACAATAATATATTTGAGAAATTCTTTCTATAGGTAACAATATTATACTTACTCATGTAATTGATGTAAGATGCACATTTCATTGTTAGGTGCATCAAGTAAAAATACAAACTGCACTTAATTTTGATAACAGGAGATCATAACTAATTGAGTAGCATATACCAAGGAGTGGAGAGAAGAAACAGGGTGCTAGGATTTTATTATTATTTTTTCATTTTTAACCATCAGCAAAGTACGTATTTGTAAATTAGGAATATGAGAAAATATGGACAGTACATGCGTCATTTTCTCCACTCTGTTCAACAAGACAGGAGGAAGGAAATGGAATCCAAAAGGTGAGTGCTAAATAAACTTTCAATGGAATATTCTTCTTTAACTATTTTCTTGAAATAAAGCATGAAGAAGAATGAACTAGTACCCAAGATAAGAGGAGTACATAAATTTTTTAATAATTTCAAAACTTACATCTTTGTTTTGTCGAATAGGTGGCCCCAATGATAACAAATCTAATGCAGCATTTGCTGCTAACTGCCTTTGTTCACGAACCTCCCTTCGCTTAATAGAACGCCGTTTCCATAACCTGACAACAGTAATGCAAGACTAAGGCATATGGTAGGAAAATAACCTCAACATACAATCAGAGCAGTAGAAGTAGACAGAAAACCTTAAGATCAATTTGAGTTTCGCCTCAGCAGTTTCTTCATCATAATCATTGGTCACAACTTTGCAAATTTCATTTTCTTCATGAATATCTGTATGAATATCTGTTGCTTCTGCATCTTCTAAGTTATTAAAAACCACACTTGGAGACCCAGAATTTTCCACTGCATAATCATATTTACCACCTGAAGCTCTCTCTTGCAGAACTGTTGTTGACACCATTTGTAGTGGCATTCCCCCAATGTCACAATGCATGTTTCTCTCAGTAGAGCTTCTGAAAAGGGCATCAGAATTTGGTTTCCCCACAATCCCAACTTTAGTGAGCTCAGGTCTGGGGGAACTGTGGGATAATAAGAAACCCCAAGGTGAAATAGAGGCATCAGCTGCCTGACGGTCATTTTCACCTTGTTTACTGACTGTTGGTGTAATGACTATTGTCTGAGGTTGTCGGCTGTCTTTTGGGGATAAAATAGCATCAAGATCAGACATTTCTTCATCAATTCTATGGGTAGAACTTTCCTTTTCAACATATGGGGTGGAGATCATGTCATGCTTATGTATCTTACTAAACTTAATCTCTTCCGTAGCTTTAGCAGGCGAGGATACAACTTGAGTTGAAGGTGAAACATCCTCAACTACCATTTTTGACCTTTTTATATGAACAAGTTCAGAACACTTAGTGGGATAGTCCTTATCAAGATTGAGAAATGGGCCTTCCTTCATCATATATGGCTCTTCAAATACTTTTATAGAGAACCCATGATACTGTAAGAGACTTTCTATGTCCTCATCCTAATTTCATCACCAAAGCATAAATGTAAGACAAGTTGAAACGGCACCCCCTCCCCAAAAAAAAAGCGCAAAATCGATAGAATGTAAATTCATCAAGCCAAGAAAGTACCTCCATTGCAAGCCACTTTGCAACGTGGGTAACAGGGAGACCTTGATTATTCTGTAAACCTGAATGTAGAGAAGCAAGTGCCTGGGTACGTAACTGGTCAAAACAACATAACACGTGAGACAGCATTACCAATATTTGTCTTATGTGTGTGCAAGGTCTGGGGTTCAAAACCTACTAGGTGCATGTACTTAACAATTAAAAAATAAAAGATGAGTTGTGATTAACAGCCAGAAGAATATATATGTTTAATCTATTGCTAAGCGATTATGAATATTTTTTTGCAAGCCATTGCAGAATTGCAGACAATGCATTGTTTCAGAACTGTGGCCAGCTTTTCCAGCAATGAAGTCCAAGAATGTTCTATTGCAATACCCCATTAATTTTTTTTTTGATAAGTGCAATACCCCATTAATCAAATGAAAGACCTTTTTTTTTATATCCTCCAAAAGCATAATTATACAGACGATGGAACAATATAATCAACACAAAGTAGAGATTTCTAATTCATGAGGTGTGATCCCTGATAGTGTGCGCTTCACGACTTCTCTTACTTTCCATTAATATATGCATATCCAAATGAGCTATATTCAAATGTACACTTATCTGGAAAACAGCATCACATATATAAGCACAAAAACAATGATGATATTAAAATAAATATGTAATTAATTATTACATATAATACAGCTTAAGTGGTTAATAAAGGAACTCTACTTTGAATACAGTGTCTTCCATCCAAAACAATATGCCAGAAGCACATGCATGTGTCACACAATTCACTAGTTTCTTCACTAGCAACTAAACATATCGTCACACATGCTTCATAGGTTAAACATTCTGCAATTCACTACTGTAAGCACTAAACCAGAAGCAACAGTTACTCAGACCTTTGCAAAGTGAGCATGAATTAGGCATGCTTGAAGGTAACTTGCTCTCCTCGCAAGCCGAAAGAAGGCAATAAAGTTAACTGTTCTGCAAGCTCTGTAAGAGCCAATCAATTCAACTATTAGATTGGTGATTAAAACAGTAACGTGAAAATAAATCAAATGTGAAGTGACAACCTTGCTACATCACGGGCAAATAGTACTTCTGGAGTCTGTCTTATCTCTGGAGTCATCTTTGCAAGATCAAGCGAGAGCTCTGCAGGTTCAACCTAGCAAGAACAGCTTATTTTGACAGACGACAATATAATGAAACCAGTACAATCAATTTGAATTTGCAGATGACTTACTTTATAGCCAGGATGCTTGTCCAGTTTGAGAAGTGCATAATATCCCCGGAACTCTTTTTCTGTTGGTACATTTATTCCTCTCTTTCTGTGATCATCATACAACTGGAATAATTCAACTGATGTTTTATTCATCTGTTCAATATTAAGGTGTGCATCGAATCCCTCAGAAAAGCCCTCTCCTTTGGTGTGTTCACATAATTCATGCATTGCAATTATGTGAAGTCTTATCTGAAACCCACAACAATGGGCAAACAGATTAGTTTTGAAAATGATCCAATGAAGCTTTGCACATTAACAAACACATGCATATCCACCAACAAAACAATGCACAATAAATTAATTTGCCTTTCATTCTCCAAACATGACACCAACTCCAGCATCAAAAATCATATATAACATGAGGATAGTGAGTACTTCCGATTTCTTTCATACATACATAATCAACAACTTTATATATTCAAAATGCATAATAAATGTATCACCACTACAAGAATCGCTAAAAAGTCACTTAGTTATCAATCCAGTAGATGCTTGTTGTCATATAGCTCAACTAAAGAGGTCAGTTACACATGCTTGCGTCTAAACATGCACTCTACAACCAAGAAGTATTCCTTTTTGGACCTCCACCCTGACACAAGTACAGTATTTTAAAGGTGATGCAGAAAGCATATGCCAAAAAACAAAATATGATGCAAAAGCCTCTGCAGACTATAAAATTAACCAGAAATTAAAGATGTCATATTGAGTATATACCATCTGCTCCAGCATAACAATAGCCCCTTGATTGAAAATGTGCTGCATCCTCAGGTCCATTCGGATTGCCCTCATCCTATCCCACAAGAAGTTATATACGCCAAGAAACTTGTCATCATAAGGCTGATCTAGCAAATTGAGCAGATAATCAATCGTCTTCTGCAGGATTGGCATGGGACGTATCAAACCTGCTTCCCTCTCAGCTGTCCTAGTATACTGTGTAAGAATAGTACAAGAACCTCATATGAATGATGTATGGCCCAAAGTAATCCAAGAACAGATAACAATTTGCTTTATACAAAAAGTCCAAGGTGATACAAGGGGACTACCTTCTTAACAGCAAGGGATTTGCTGGTTTGATTTCTATCACCATCCAAGCGTTCAAATTGATCTAGATCCCCTTTTCTTTCACGTTCTGCCCTCTCTGACTCTGGAAAAGAAAGCAAATTCCTAACTCATAATTAAAATTTCATATACTCTTACAACTTCTGCATAAATACAGGACAGATATTTGCTTTGAGTTACTAGAAAACCTGATATAACTAAGATTAAAAAGTAAAATATATGGGATTTTTCCAAAATCTGTATTTCTTCTTCGCCAAACAATTAAAAAAGAAATCTAAACTCAACAAAAAGACTGCGACTGAATGTCTCAAAGTTACAACTTTGCTCCTAGATCAGTAAGTTAAGAGACACACCAGGACACATATCTGGACATGACCCCGTTATAATGGTAGATGATTCTGAGGCATCATAATCAGATGAAACGTGGCCATTGGTGAAATCTCCTGCCAATTCTGGAGGGTGGTTCCCAACATATTTTTGCCTCTCCACCATAGACTGCTCATGTTTATTTGCTTTTTGGTCAGCAAAATCAGGACTACCTTGCACATTTGCATTTAATTCAACTTTGAAACGAGCTAATCGCTTTGCCTTGGCCTGCATTTCTCTGTAAATTACATGGAAATATTAGAAAACACAATATTATTATATATAAAGCATGACTAATATAAGCAATAAATGGAATTAGTGCACCTTTACCGTTCAGTATCATCTTGGGTGGAATCAGAGTAATCAGGAAAGACTCGATCACTAGAAAGCAAAGGCGGTGACCTCGTTCTTTTGGGAGCTGGGGAGCTGGTGAGCTTCGTTGCTGCAACTTCGGTGACAGGATTGATTGCGGATGGTGAAAACCTCTGATGAATTTGCGAATCTGAAGTAGAAACGAAATTCGACCTAGTGCCCAACATAGGAGGAGATATTGAAGGCCTGGCAAGGAAATCATGCAATAAACCACTTAGACGTTAAGTTCTTTCTTTTTTCTTTAATGGGTGGCTTGGGTAAAGGAGGAGAAGATCTATGTGTTTTGTTTAAGCATCTATGTGTTTGTTTGCACTCTCATGCGTCTCATCTCCTCATATTCTGAACAAAAATTATAAATAAACACCACTTTACAAGAATCACCTACTTAGTCAATTTTCTAATGTTATACCAAGAAATTGTCCCTTTCATACGAAAATGCTAACAGACCTCTGTTAGGCTTTCTACCATTTCTGTCCCATCACCATCCCACTACTCTCTTACTTAAAACTTCACCTCAAAATCCTGCTGGTATAATAGAGCTCTCCCTCTCTAACTAATAATGCTCTCTTTAGCACTTTATAGGGGTTAATATTAAAATCCATTTTTTTAGTCAGAAGATGTGATTCTCATTTTCCAAAATGAGTTTTTCCTCTCTTATTTTTCCCTCTAAAAGGTATTGCGGCCACATCATCTGGGTGCAAAATTTAATACTATTCTTTTAGGTTGCAACTAAATGTTCAAGAAGACTCCTTTCCTTATTTTGTTTTGGTGTTACTTAAGGCTTTATTGTTGTTGTGTTGTGTGCATTCACGGATTTTTTTTGTAAAAAATACAAAAATATATGTATAATTTTTTTTAAGAAAATAAATATGTGTACTTGTATGCAAATAATGTTAACTGACATCAATGTTAGACTATTGCCCCAAGGAAGAATTACAACAAACAACAAATCAAACATATCTAATAATATTTATGTAGTTTACCTTTTAGAGCCACTTTGAGCAAAATGCAAATTATCCTGTAGAACTTCGCTCCCAGATTGTAAAGGTGGGGACCTGGTTCTTTTCAGGACTTGAACACCACCAGTATCAGTTGAAAAACTTCTTGCAGAAGCATCAGAACCTAAATAGGGTGAAACTGATGGTTGATCTTGATGATCCAGCAAATCAGCATAATTGACCGGTGACCTAGGCCGATTATCCAATGGAGTGGAAAATGAAGCAGGCCTGTATTATGAAATGTAGCTTGATCAAATGGAGATCACCAAGCAAGAAGGGGGAAGAGGAGGTAGGAAATTGAACAAATTAAGCAATGTAAGTAAACCACCAACAAAAATCTACAACCACGCATGTCGCCCTTAAATGATTATTTCATGCATACAAATGGATTATCTTTTTTCCAATGATTCCACAGCAATGAGTAACCATAAAGGAAGATAAAAGAACCATTGTTTGGAAGAATTGGAATGCCCAAGTGTTGTGGACTTGGACCAAAGCCTGAAACCTAAAGCATGGGTTCTCATGCACCATAAGTGGACACATGGTCAAAAATTCCAGCTTAAAATTACAAAACCAGTGGCAGAATGTTCTCACATGGCAAATTAGCAATTCCAAAAATCACCAATTTCTGATACTTTTTTGAGTTTTATGAATTTTTCCAAACACACATGAATGGTGCATGCACACGCATACAAAGAGAATTGAACCTAAAACTTACCATTGAGCTTTACCAAAAGGAGGATGAAAAACCTCAAGAGAGATTCTTTTCAAAAGGAAACATGCAGAATTAAACCTAAAACTTACTCTTTTTTTCCTAAGTAGAATTAAATCTAAAACTTACTCTTTTTTTCCTAAGTAGAATTAAATCTAAAACTTACCATTGAGATTCACCAAAAGAAGGATGAAAATCCCCAAAAGAGTGATTGTTTTCAAAAGCCAAAGGAGGTGATGGTGTTCTCAGAGGAATTATGTGACCAGGATTATCAACAAGCAGATCCGAGTGGCCACTGGATTAAGCAACACAAAGTAGAAAGGAGAAGGCTTAAAATAAATCAGTCATGCAAGACACAAAGGGCCATGAGTCCTTGTCAATGCAGTGAATAAACAACTAGAAATAATCTAATAAGGAAGAGGAATACATGTAGAAAAATTTCTTCTAAGGAATCATTGGAAATTTCCATATGAAGATGAACAGAGCCTTAAGCAGTATAGACCTTCAGGAAATTTCTTTGAACTCAAGATTAAGCAGTACTGGTTGACTGGTGTAGTATGTGTAAGGATAGTAGAGAATCTGTGGGTCATCTTTTGCTTCATTGCCCAATGGCTCATGATTTGTGGTCCCTTGTTTTCTTTGTGTTTAGGAATCAGGATGCATTGGGTGACAATGTACAAGGTGTTAAACATAATCTGAAATCTCTTGTTGAAAAGGGATGGATGGAAGGCATAGGAATCCTCCTTGCATCATGCAGGTAATTTGGAGGGAGCAGAATAGCTGCACATCTGATGGAGTAGAGAGATCTATAATTGAAATCAAATCTATTTTTGTACGTTCTTATTTGAATGATGCACCATGATTTTGAGAGGGGGGGAGGGTTCTTGTAATTCTTTAGTTGATATCATGGACCATTTGAGTCTTCAATTGTAATTTTTAGGAAGCTCTTATGCTACAGTTTCCCTTATTACTTGAAAAAAAAAATTTAATTAAAATAAATAAATAAAAACCCCTTAAAACTCAAATATCAAACCTAATAGAGCTTAACCAATTACTGATACTTTAATACATGCTTTATTTGCACTATCTGACCAAATTTCTGTTATAGTTATGATTTCCCAGTCATCATTGCAAAAATGATCAGAAAATATTCAGCCACATTTATTAAAGGCCAATTAAGCCACAGGTTTGACTTCATATTATCACAATTAAAAGGGAGTTTGTAGAGAAAAAGAACTCCAAAAATTTAATTGAGAAATTTTAGATGGAACCATTGATAAATACAGTAGGTCTAGGAAATTATAATCCGGCCAATATGGTGACTAATCATGGAACCATCAATAAAGAGAAGCTAGTGTGACATGATGCAAAAATTTTAAAAGGATAACAACTACAAACTTTATACTAAAAAAACCTGAAGCAAGTCTGGATAGTGCATAAATTAAAGTCTGCTGAATAAGGTACAAAGAACTGACCTAGCACGGACAGGTTGACTAGAATAACCAGCAATATCACTATTTGGATACAATGAGGGAGGTGATTTGGTTCTTTCTGGGTTTTGAGATCGGGCAACCCTGGCTGTAACGTTAGTTCCAGAATTACGTGAAGCAAGAAGTGAAGCAGAAGACCTTTGATGGATTTGGGCTTCATAATCTTTAGAAAGAGATCTTTGCCTATCACCCCAGATAGGAGGAGACTCCATCAACCTGGAGAAATCTGAGCTATTAATACGACTTTATACAATGCAACAGGTTGTGCCACTTTCATAAATGAAGCTATAATTTTTCTTAAAAGCAGGGAAGGTTCTAAGATGTGGCTAGGCTAAATGTATTGAAATACATGACATAGAATTAGAATTACCACGTCAAAAAAAAACCCAAGTAAAACAACTACCAATATTAACCAGCCTTTTTTTCTTTAATTGTTATGCAGCCTTTACCTAGGCATCGAATTTCTGGACCAACAACAGCTTGCCTCAGGTTGGTGGTAGCCAACCAATGCCTATGTGCTACCTCCAAGTGCTAAGTCAAATAGTAATAAGAAATTGGACAATAACCTTGATGTATTAACATGTTACACAGATCCTTAAAAACATTAGTTTGGTCCAACGATTATAACATACTGACTATTCAGTGAACAATAGTTGATTTTTGAATGGATGTAATGCAATAGGTGGTGCTAAATGCCATGCCTTTTTATTTTTGCAGACACATGGTCTACATTTTTTTGGGGGGGGAGGGGTAACAAGTATACTTAAGGGCATGGAGTTGACTTTGGATGCATTTGCAATACATAAAGAATATGGTAGCTGTTTATATAATAAATGTATCTTACGTAAGGGGCCCAACCTATCAACTTCCAAAACCCTTGGTATCCTTGTAGTATAGTACAAAAATTTTCTAGGGTACATTCAATGAAGTCTAGATAATAAACATTAAATACAGGCATTCTGAGAGGATATATCCTAACAGAAGAAACAAATGATGCAGAAAACATATGAGTTGCATAAATAATTACCTATGGACTCCTGCAGATGAATGAGGTGGATTAGCAGCAAAACGGGTGCTTTCAAAAGCTAATGGACGTGACTCTGCAGCTTCAGGTCCCCTTGTCAAAAGAAAACCCATAAGTTTTCTAAACTATAGAACAGTAATAAGAGGAGTTCGGGTTCCCAGAACATGACCAGAAAAGTGTCATATTAATATGCATGCAGGTTTCCAGAGGAGAGAGAGTGTCCAATCCTTAAAGTAGACTGTTCCCAAATATTAGGACAAACTATATGATCTTCACAGCAAATTTTTTACGATCTTGATTTGAACTCTGAGTGGAAAACAAGTTTTGGAGCTTTGGTAAAGACCGAAGTAGTGCTAATTGATGTATTTTTTTAAAAATACTGAATTACTGATGATGTGCAAAAATCTAAACTACTCATTTACTAATTGATGGTTAGGATTTTAAAAACTCTGGTAAATTAATCCTAAAAATTTTAGAGGATCTCAATCTACTAAGGTGGTTTAGGCCCAAGCTTGAGATTCTAATTTGTCTTCAAAGCCTAGTTGGATCATTTAATTGGGGTCTGGTTTAAATTCCAAATTAAAGATCCATTTAGTATGGCTTATATTTTTTGTGGTGCCTTTAAATATCTCATTTTAGGTTATTCATCTTATCAATTACCAAAAGTTTTGGTCTCCTTGTCTTCAAACTTCAGTTATTAAAGCACTAAAGCATTCATTACAATTTTGCCAAAGACATAGTTATCCATTTATTGTTCATCGATGCATAGAAATATATAACTCTGTAAATTTGCATTTTGTTTAAAATACACACCTACGAATTCCAGAAGAGTTTTGATAAGCAGGACGGACTGCAGGACCAGCCCTCTCGAAAGCCAAAGGAGGTGACCGCTGCACTCCTATTAAAGCTCCTGGTCCCCTATATTCCAAACCAAAATCAACAACTTTTTTTTGTGATCCACTAAACAACATTGAAAGGAGCTTCAAATACATAACAAAACCAGTAATGGGTCATGAATGATCATCGAAATATCAATCAAAACATGATTTTGCCCCTATTCCCCTTTTGATGAACAACACCACCACCGTAACAATAATGCCCTCTTGGAATAGAAACAAGTCCTTTTCCCAATAGGGTTTAGTTTTGTAGTTCACAATAACATATAAAAAAAACTAATAAAGACATTATCTTGGATACCCAGAAGCCAAAACAGATATAGAACACAAAATCCAACAATAAAGATCAAATCTTTAAGCTATTTTTAATTCATGGTTTTTTGATGCATAAAATTGCAAGAACATACATTGCTTTTGGTAATGAAAGATTTTATACGAAGCTGAAAGAAATCTTAGAGAGAAACAGTACCTGGGTCTTGGAGTTGGAGATCGGAGGAGAGGGGCAGAAGTGGAAACATTGGGAAGTAGTGATAGTGATGGTGATTGTGGAGGTCCTGATGGGCCAGAAGCTTTGGTAAATCCAGCATAATCCTTCTTTCTTCTTTCTTCTTCTTCTAGTTGTTGCATCATTCTAGTATTATTGCACAACTCAAACTAAGAATAACAACCAACAAGTACACCAAATTTACTGAACTGTGCTTCTTTACTTTGGTTTCAGTCTCTCTCACTCTCAGGGTTTTTTGAATCCATGGAGGATGTTCCCTCAGAAACGTTAATGAGTTTTGAAAGCAAAAGCACAATGAAACGACGTAGTCTCTGTGTAGGGTCGGCCAGGCCTTTTAAATTTGGCCCAATCCTTTTGTTCCCAAGTTTTAATTTCTTTAAGCTACAAGGTTCCGTTTGGTTGGGAATATAAAAAATCATGAATGTTTGATGCATGGGAAAAGTTGGAGAATGAAAAATATACGCATCTTTCTTCTTCTTTTTTTCTTTTTTCTTTTTAAGAAGAGACACCAATTTTTATTGGTAAAATTTAAAATAATTTCAAGTAAATAAACAAGAAAAATACAAGAGTAGTATGTGCAAGGAGCTTAAATCTAGACCAATATAGTCAAATTTGCGCCGAAAACACCTCTAAGGTTTTTTTTTTTTTTTTTTCACTTTTGTGAACCAATGGAAGGGACATTGTCGATTAAGGTCGACTTAAGACCCATAGAGGGGACAAAAAGAGTCACCACTAATGACAACAAAAAATCCCAAGAGAGGGATAGAAAAAATCCTTAGAGGGAAGCTCATTTCATGAGTAGAGTTCACAGTGGAGGCAGGGAGGACTTCAGCA
Organism: Notholithocarpus densiflorus; assembly: GCA_030021035.2. Lineage (NCBI taxonomy): Eukaryota > Viridiplantae > Streptophyta > Magnoliopsida > Fagales > Fagaceae > Notholithocarpus > Notholithocarpus densiflorus. Next base: position 1,466,495 of record JARYZH020000072.1, on the reverse strand, counting down.
CACATTAACACAAGAGGTACTAATGTGTGTCAAGAGACTTTCTATCTCTTGAGAAAGAGTTTTCAAAAATTCCTTTCAATTTTTCTTTTGTTTGGTTTATAAAAATTAGAGGAAAGAAATGATAGTTTGTATGAATTTGTTGTTATATCCTTCTAAAAGAAGTATATATTTTTTAACCTAATTTTATTTAGGGCATGAAGAATTGTAATAACATGAATCGTGAATAGCATAGATGAATTTTAGGTGACAAGTTTCAAATCAATGTTGTACTTGTTGTAATGTATGTGCGATAAATTTGAATCAAGCTTAAAATGGGCTTCAATTGAGTAGATAATTAATCTTTGGACGTAGGCAGATTTTTACTTATAAAAGTAAGATCTTTTAGATGTAGGTAAAATTTGGTAAGTGAATAATAAAAAAATTCCGACTAAAAAATTGTAGTAAACATTGAATTGGAATGCTTTAAAAGAAAAATGGCAATTGGGTAGTGAGTTGAATGGAAAAACCAAAAAAAAAAAAAAAAAACCAAAGATAAAATAAATCATTTTATCACACAACTAATAGTAAAATAGTAACATAACCATTTAACTAAGAGCTTGTTAGTCGACGAAAGAATTGATGTTAATAGCAGCAATGGCTTTTTTTTTGTGGATATAAAGAAGTGGTGTCTTAGCCTTGAGCCAGACTATTTCACTTCTTACTCATTAATCACATCAGACATTGATAGTAAATGAATTAAATTTGAAACCTCAAAATTTCATCATGTTTATGCCCTAGACCAATAAACCAACCGCCTGAGTACCCTATTGAGGGATAACGTTGAAGTTAAACATGATATTCAAGATTGATAGTTAGTTTGTTAAAAGTGTGTGGAAGAGTGTTGGTGTAACTTACCTTGCATTTTTAAGATATTGTACATAGGCATCATCATTGGGCCACATTGATTTTTGGGCCTTTCCCAATTCAACTTTTAATCCTTTAGAGCATTCGCATCCGGAATGTTAAATGCCATATGTAAGGTTTATTTAGTATTTTCCCCTCAAAAACCTCCCACATCCAGAATTGTAAATGCTCAGAATTGTAAATTTTTTTACAATCTTGCTACATGTAGAATGGCACTATAGACTGTTGGATATGTTTTTTAATCTGATTTATTCTTTCTCTCTCCTCACAGACTTCTCAACTCCTCTCTTTCCTCACATTTCGTCTCCCTCTCTCTTTGTGAATTTCTCTAAACTCTCACTCTCTCTCTTTGTGCCGGTGGTTGGGCCTTCACGCTGGTGGATCGGCAGGTTCTGTGGTTGTTGTTGTTGTTTTTTTTTTTTTTTTTTTTTTTTTTTTTTTTGCTGTGACCAGTGCTTAAAGGAAGAGATGGGTATGGCTTTCAACAGGGATTATTAATTAATAATTACCTCCATTCAATACATTTTTTCATCAATATTCATGTTTTGTAGCACGATATATTGCTTTCCCATGAACCAAATTAAGCTAGAAAGACCAGAATCTAGTTAAATATTAAGGATAATTTAATCTCTCTTTAGAAGTTGAGCTTCAAAGTCCACATATAATACTCCATTAAGCTTATAAATTAAGTGTTGCCACAACCTCGGGCAACACATTGAAACATTATTAGCAATGAACCCAAAAGGAACTTTGGTCTCAGATTTTTCGTAACTAGAGTTTGTTTTATTTGGAATGGCGGGCCATCATTGAAGAACGCTGGCATATAATCAGTGTTTTCATACTATTATCATTAGCATTGGCTTCTTAATATCGCATTTCCACACTATCATTAGCATTAGTTTATTTCCTTGAAGAACATAAAGCTCAATTTTTATAATACTATAGACGAGTGGAAACTTGGGGAGTCTCAACGTATGAGTGTTTAGTGTTTACCAAAGAAAACGCCGTCAGCTGTCTAGGCTTTAGAGACCAGATAATGATCACATTACCAGAGGCGAACAGTTCCTTTGTTTTCTCGCTATGTTCTTTTTCAACATCAGCCTCAACTTTCATTGGCAGGTGATGTGTCTATAATATGACTACGTCCCTCATGGGTCAGGGGGATCTTGCATATAGATATTAATGAATGCTCTATGAGAAGACAGTGTTAAGGAGTTTATGGTATGATTGGATGGAGGGAAAGAAAGAGGAAAAAAACGAGAAGATAATTTAATACATTTTGTTTATAAAGTGTAAAAGTGAAATAATAAAAAGTTGAAGGTTAAAAAAAAAATTATTTAAGAGTTGATGTCACTTTTAATCTCAACCATTGATATCCTATTGCATGCAAAAACTATTGCACTATACAATTAATCATGTGAGAGAGAGAGAGAGAGGTGAAAAAATAAAGTGTAAAAGTAAAATAATAAAAAGTTGAAGGTAAAAAAAAAATTTATTTTAAGAGCTGAGATTAAAAATGACTTTTGTAACTTTTTTTTTTTATACAAGACAGTATTTTACTCTAGCCTAGTTTAAGTGTATATGTGTGTGAAACTCCCTCCTGGAGACTTGAACTCCGGCCCTTGCCCTCACACTCCATAAGCACTTATTCTTGTGGAGTGACCATCGCACCAAGGGTGTGCGGTAGTGACTTTTGTAACTTTTAATCTCAACCATTGATGTCCTATTGCATGGTGCACCGGATCATAATCAATCCAGCCTCATCCAATCAGTTATTACTCATTTTCTGACCGTAACTGCCACTACAACTATAAAATCAGGCACACGTACTTAGGTAGATAGCAAATCAGGATATCACTGGGTGGTGATATTTTTTGAGGATAAACGGCAGATCCTTGGATAAACGGCAATCTTTTTACATGCCAGGTACCCTATTTTAATGTCTTCCTCTTAAGGTACATTATCAACTCTCTTAAATATTCCTCGTTTTATCCAAAATTGATGTTTTTTATTTTTATTTTTAAGTATAGGCTAAAATACCATTTTTATCCAGGCATTTTGTGATCACTTTAATTTTAGTTCTTAGTTGTCAATTTAGTTGATATTATTTTCAACTTGCTATCAAAAAATTTTATTTTTTGTTAATGAGTTATTTTTATAAATAATTTCAATTTATGACATTCACCCCTAATAATTGTTCTTAATTATCAGACTAACTAAAACGTTAAATTAATTTTTGATTTAGGCGGGATTGAACCCACGTCTCTTGGCAAAATTTACCGAACAATACTTTTTTAGGTTGCGCATCAATTTGACGTTGCATGACAAATTAGAACTCAAATTTGCTAAACTTGATTTTAGGTTAGAACTCAAATTTGTCATTTCAAAAAGAGTCTGCGTAACTAAATACAGACCTAAAATTTTCCTTAAAAAATACTATAATTTTGCCCACGCATTTTTATCATCGGACAATTTTTACCAGTTAAGACTATTTGCCTTTTACGAGTTAATGGACCGAATTGACTACTTAAATGTATTAAAATGGCCCCAAAATGTAGGAGGAAAATGTATTTTCGCTTTCATTGTTCTAACTTCTAAACCCCACGTCCCAATTTTCAGTCCACGTTCATTTTGTGAATCAAGATTTTGTGTCTGAATTCACTATAAAAAAAAATAAAAATAAAAAAAGGGGTCAGAAAGAGAGAGAGAGGGTAATTGTGAGTAGCAGAGTTGTTGGACATGGCTGCACCTGAAGGTTCGGTTCAGAAAACTGAGGACGAGTGGAGGGCTGTTCTCTCTCCTGAGCAGTTTCGGATTCTTCGCGGGAAAGGGACAGAGTAAATTCCCTGTCTTTGTCTTCTTAGTCATGTCGTTTTTTGCCAAGTCTTTGTTTGATCTTCTTGAATTTCAGTGGGTGATTTTTGTGAAGGGTTTGACTTTAATTAATGGGGTGTTTGGCATTTTGGGCTGTATGATCGGTTTCTTAGAATATCATATTATATAATTTCTGATGAATTAGCTGACTTTGATTTTTCTTTTTGTCTAGTTATGTTTGCAGCTTAGATTTCTTTTTGTTGAGCATGGTTCATTGATCAAATATATGGTACATGATTTGTTCCTGTATATTGTTTATGTTTTGGATTGTTGGTATTTACCCAGTGTACAAGGCTCTGCAGATCTGCTGGGATTGATAGATAGTCTAACCTGACCTGACCTGCAATCGAGTGACCCGACCCATTTCTAATCCGCTTAAAATGACCAGTTTTGACCCGCAACCCGATCCGACCCCAACCCACCTGTTTGCCACGTCTACTAGTCTTAGCCCCAATTTCAATGGTGTTACTATTCATGGTGATGGTGTTAGCTACTTATTTATTGAAAAATGAAAATTGTAGAAGACATTAGCTATTCTGTACCAGAAGAGAGCTTGAGCTGCTATTAGGCTTTTGGTTGAGAGAAAGCTGGCATAATATATATATATATTTATATATATTATAATAAAAAAATTGATCATGTAGGTATGTAGTTCCTACAAAATGTTTTCTTGCAACAAGATCTCATAGACACTCACATTGCCACAAGTAATCAACTGTTTGCTACAGTTTAATTTCATCTTATTAAGCTTATATTTAGTTCTTTGACTTGTAACTTTCTAAAACTTTAATTTCTCTAGGTAAAGTTGTACTTTTGCCCCAGCTTATCTTTCAATTCCAATAAGCCAACAAAAATAAGCTATTTGGCATGTTGCCACATGAACACATGCAATTATGTCTTATAATTTAAGCTTACCAATAGCATTGTAGCTTGGTTATATTTCTCCTCTCATTTTAAGGATTAGGCGGCCCTTTAGCGTATGACTAACTGCAGGTGCAGTTAGTGCAGGATTTGTAGGGATAAGGATTCTTCTATTAGACGAGTTTGGACTGTCGGCATACTAACAGTGAATAATTTACAGGCTGAAAGGCACTGGGGAATATGACAAGTTCTATGAAGAAGGGATTTACAACTGTGCTGGTTGTGGAACACCACTTTATAAGTCCACTACCAAATTTAACTCTGGCTGTGGTTGGCCTGCTTTCTTTGAGGGTTACCCTGGAGCCATAACTCGTACTGTGAGTCTATTCCTCATGTGCTAATCTTTGTGATTGTTGATGTGCAACATTTTTTATTGTTACTGATTACAATAAAACAACTATGCAGCCGGACCCAGATGGGAGGAGAACTGAGATTACATGCACAGCTTGTGGTGGGCACTTGGGTCATGTTTTCAAGGGGGAGGGATTCAAAACTCCTACCGATGAACGCCACTGTGTCAACAGTGTTTCAATTAAGTTTGCTCCTGCAAACTCTGCTCCTTCCTTGTGAAGTCTTTATAGTGTAGAGGTGAATATGCATCTTGTGTACAACCTTTGGGTTATGTCGTTTATGCAAACTGGAAAGAACAATGTATTGGGCAGGGAATGATGGAACGATGACTGATTGCAATTTCATGCTAATAAACCCTTTGTTTGTCTCATTAAATGGCTTTGTAGGTAGTTTTAAGAAAAGGCCAGTTAGGCCTGCACCATGAAATTTATTTGTGGAAATGCATTTTTACTTGTATCCATGTCCAATCTTTTTATTTTTCTTCTTAAAAGGAGCATTTAGAACTTGGAAGTAGAGAATTAATGCTTGTTGTCCAATTTATTTATTTATTTATTTTTATGAGTTTGTTGTCCGATTATTTATTGAAACTAGTTAGACAATTAACTAAGAAGAAATTCATCAATCTTCGGGTAAATGGAATTGGTATGGAAGGATCATTTATCTACTACATGATATCCATATGGGTTTATGAGCAGACTACCACGGGATCATAAATTTTATCAACTGGCCAATCACGTATACATAGATAGCAAAGATCAGCCCTTGAAAGCATCTAGAATACCAACTGAGCCTTAATTCTATTAGCAAGTTAACAGGTGGAGTTATGCTCCTACTCTCTGTCTAAACTATTACCAGAGATTCTAGTTTTTAATGGACACAAGGCTCGCGGCAAAATTTCTCTGAAAGACCCTTTGACCAGAGATTCTAGTTTCCTGCTACATCCTTGCCTATACTCCAGTCCTTTCTGAAGTAACCTTAGTGAATGAAAAGAAATGTACCACAAAACCTTATTTGAATGCCTACACTCCAGGCATTCAAATAAGCAGCAGCAGATAAGGAATAGAATGGCTGAATGAGAACAAACAAGTCCATGCACGTATATATTACTCCAACACATGCCACCTTCTTATAAGGCTGTAAATGAACGATCTATTTATGAATAACTTGGATTTGACTTCAACAAAAATTATCATGTTTGTTTATTTAGCAAATGAATCAACAAATAATTCAAGCAAGCTCAATTTTAGACTCGATTATTAAACAAGTTAAACTCAAACATAATAATATGTTTGTGAACAAGCTTAGAGTGTGGGATTCGATTCTAGTAATATTTTGTGTTATATATATACAAATATAAAAATGAACTTATTTAACTTAAGATTTTAAATTAATAAATAAGTTTATAAGATATTGAATTATTATTTGTAATTTATAAATAATATAAACAGTCCATTTCATAGTAAAAATTAATATATAATTTTTAACATTGCAACGCTTGTGAATCTAATTTTCATAAATTCATAAACAAAAATCATTCTATCAGATTGAACTAAATATAATTTCATTAATAATTATTAACATATATTTGTGAAGGGTAAATTAAATGAACCAATCTTGAAATTTTAATACTTGGCTCATTTGGGCATCTATCAGATTTCACATCCTCACTTGACTCAACTTCACCTTACAATAAGCTATTGACATCTTGACCGTTACCCCCCATCTCTCCCCCCTCTTTTCTCTCCTAAATAAATGAATTGTGAAAACTATATTTGTCCCATGTAAAAACATGAGGAGCTCCTATTCAAGTCAAGAGAACAAGGTTAGTAGCAGAAAATAACCTGCCTAGTTCTGAATTTGATCAGGTGAATTCATGCAATGGTTTGCTTTATTTTTCTGGAGCTGAAAGAGGTGGCCCCTTTCTTGTGCAAGCCGAGTTTGGGTGGATGTACCACTCCACCAGCCAATAGGGGTAGGCAGAGTGGCTCTGTTCCTCGGACTCGGCTATGGTTCATGACCAACAAGTACAAGGTGCTGCAAACCTCATATTCAATGATTAAATTGCTCACTGGTAGTGACAACATAAAGGCGGAAATATACACCATCTATACAGGAGCACAAAGGGCAACATCTCTTCCTTTATTTAGTGAAAGTGGAATTAAAACAGTACCATATTCTACTAATGATACCCTCAAACCTATCACTCCTTTGGAGGATGCGACAGATGTGACCTTTCTCTTAAAAAAACCATTGACAAACCCATTATCTACTTATGATACTCAAACCTACTATTCCTTTTGCGGATTCTACCTTCATCGGTTCTTCCTCTAAAAAATTATTTTATACATCAACTAGCTTTATTGTCATCTTCCTGATCATATTAGATTCAAGTACACACTCAGTGAAGTAGATTGAAATCAGACATACTAATTGTAAAGATCCCTATTGCATTTCACATGTAATTTAAAGCAGCCCTTGGCTATAAAGTACAAACACCACGATGCAAAACAATCAATTTGTACAATGGCCATTCATGAAATTATTAGTACTTACCAATTGCAAGAGAAATTAGGATATTGTCATGAAAAGTAAAAAACCGGCGAACAGATAAGCAAAACTTTATCTTCCTTCATTTGCGTGAGCTATATTTCCTGACAATAACTTTATAACATCATTTCTTGGAAAATATCAAGTGCCAAGTGATAAAATCTCACAACAACTAAATGAAAACATATTTAAATTAAGCATGAGTACAATGAAGAAGCCAAGAGCTCAGTAAAATGTTCGAATATATCAATTTATCAAAACAAAAAAGAAAGTTCGAATATATCAAAGTTGCATTTCACAAGTTCATTCATTCCCCCTTTAAATTGCCTTAAACTAAACTACGATCTAGCAACTGGTCAATAATTCGGAGAAAACACAAGTGTTTAGAACAATCCATATTCATCAGATGAATTTGTTGAAGAATCATCAACAAAAACTAAAAAATCACAGAACACGACAGATGGTTCTGTTCAATCAACCATAGAAACCAAAACTTCAAATATATGGTCAGGGTGCTAATCCGCAGAGTCCAGCTCTTTTATGCAAAATTCTCAGTTCCCTTTGTCATTTTTTCCTTCTTTCATTGCATGCCTTCAAAGCTTGAACTTCTGTCAAATATTTTAACAACATAGAAATACAAAAGTACTTCAATAAGTAAGCAAGCACAGTGAATGGAAAAAATCAACAGAATGCATCAATACAAAAACAAGAAATTTCCCAGATTTTCAAATGGGAATTCATACCAAATTACCAATACCCCAAAAAAGGCCAAAATACATTGTTAGCCTCTAAACATAGGGCTTCACGCAAGGGCAATTTTAGTCCCTAAAGTTTAAAATGATTGCTTTTAGTCCCTAACAAACTTAAAGTGACCGTTTTTAGTCCTAAAAAAATTAAAAGTGATCATTTTTAGTCCTTATGAAATGATGACATGCCAGTTTTTAATTTGGACAAATCGTCTAACAGACTAAAAGTGATCCTTTAAACTTCAGAACCAACAGTGTATAAGCAAAAAATGAAACTAAAGAAATTCAACATTAAATTTTCGTTCTTTCTGCAATGAACTCAAAAGAGAGAATAAAATCCAAATTCTTCATAATTCTCATAACCCTAATATACTTGTAAACAGGAAATTAAACCCACAAAAGAAAAAAGAAAAAAAGAAAAGTGAGTGAGAGTGAGAATAGAGACTTAAAAAAAACACATACCCATCTGGCAAGACTTCCAATTTCTATTACTTTTAATAAGACAATCCTGCAAATCATGGATAAAAAAAATGGGTTCTTCAAATCAATCGCAGTAGTCCTAAAGTAAATAGTGTTCAGGGTTTAGGGTTTAAGATGAAACTTCAAAAATGAAAAAAAAAAAAAAAAAAAAAAACCTGCAAGGACAAGTAGAGAGAAGAACATTCATTGAGCTGTTTCACGTTCTCATCATCATCCTCTGCGTCACTCTGATGAAGACTTGCCTTCTGGGACTGTCGCTCTATTTGTGGTGCCTTTTGCTCCATGTTTTTTTTTTTTGCACTTTGGCTTTGTAATTGTTGTGTTTTTTTTCTTTTCTTTTGGTCGGATGTGGACCGCGTGGTACAATGTGGGACCCTTGTTTTTTTTTTTTTTAGTACTAATTATTAATTATTACTTAAACCATTGTCAATTTAATTAATTAATTTTCAAAAGTGATAATAAAGAAAAGAAGAGTCAAGAGAGTACTAAGGAGAGGAGATGACCTTTTCGTATGATGTTTATTCAAGGAAACCAAAATTGTGCGGCAACCAACTAGGGTGGGTGGTTAATTAGGGTAGGTGGTTAAATATTTTGTTTAATTAAAAAATAAATAAAATTGGGTGAAAACAATAAGAAAAACAAGAAAATAAAATTTTAACGTTAGTATCGTTTAACGATATCATGATAGATATTATATATGGTTAAGCCTTGAACCAACAAGAAATAGGTCTAAGGTTTGAGTTTTTCTTATACATACTAATAAGCGCGTTGGTGCTTATCTTTTTTCGTGTTGCTCTAAGTGTGTAGAGTTGTCACCATCACCTCTTAAGTCTTTTTTATTACCCAAAAAAGAGAGGTAGATATGATATGTGGCCATCAGTTAAGGATTCATATTTAACCTATGTGTCTATATTTAGAATTAAAGAGAAAATATTGATTTCAAAGAAATACCAACGTCTGGATTGGATATTGATTATTAGTTTCTTAGCCACATTATTGGTTGATGAAGATTTCTGCGGAGTTTGATTCTTTAAGCACATAATCAAATTGCAGGCTTGAGCTTTAAATCTCATCAATTTATAAGCACAACAAACTTTCTTATACTTTTATTTCATTTCGTACATTAAAAAAAAGGTGAATTACAATTTTATATGTAAATCCAGTTGAGAATTTGTGTGACTTTGAGAATGAGCTAAGAATCTTGACTCCTTTTGCAATTGATAAGTTGAATGAATAACCCTACTAGTAAGACAACTTTTGTCACATCTTTTTTATTCCATTTCTAAAGATGATTAATTGTAAATGACTGATAATAAAATGATGTTAATGATAAATTTATGTAAAAGTGATTATTAACTATTACATTTAAAAAAAAAAAATTTAGAATTTGATAATTAGGAGATGAGAGATTTAAATCTTGGATGTCTTCGTTAAGAGGTGCTAATTAATCTATAAAACTCTTGGCCATTATTCACAACTTACTGTCTCATGAAATTGTTTCAATAGTATGTGATTGAATAATTGAACCAATGGAAGATTAAAGGAGAAAGAAATTATTCCTTCTATCTTGGAGAAGAAGTGTACCCTTCACAAAATTTCACTTGCCAATGCTATTTAGCCTATTTTCTAATGGGTGGTACCACTTGATTTCCCATCAATCTTTTTGCTAGCAACGAGTAAGCATCTCACCCTTTCCTTTTTTCCTATAAACAACACCACTCGCTTAATCATACAAAGCAATGAGTCATTGTATTGACTTAATTTTAATTTAATGTGAAGAGGTGAATATAAAATATGTTTGACACCATAAGAGGGTGACAGATTAATAAATTTCTTTAGATGATGCATAAAAAGGTCTATTTTGTTGACAAGGAAACAAAGAGTTTTAGGGGAGAATAGAAATGGGAGATGGTGCCTTGTTGCGTGTTCATATGCAATTAGGTTTTTAGTCTTTTATGGCAATGGCATTTTCTGACAATAATTTCCATAAAAAACCACAAAGGACATGAAATGAAAACTCACTGAAGTCATTGTAATGTAATATCATGTCCACACGTATATATATGCACTCACATCCATACATTTGTGCATAAAACAGAAAATGGTCCTTTTCTTTTCTTTTCTTTTTTGTTTTGTTTTGCACAATGTTACAAGATTCTCTATCTTAACCCTTAGATTAGGATTCCTAAATTGTTCTTCCATTACAAACAATGCAAATGCCATTAGATCTTATAAACCATTGGGAAAAAAAAAATCCTTGCCCATGTTGGTTTGTTCTAAATAACAAATTTATAATGAGGCTGGAGTTATTTTTTAGCTTTTTTTTTTTTGGTTGTTGTTATGAAGATTCATGGTGTTGGAGATGATAATTAGATGAATTCCAATTTCCTAAAAAAGATTGGTTCACAATTTATTCTCACACTTACCAAATGCACACACATGCACAAAATACACACTTGGATTAAAGGAAGATTGTCAAATTGTTTTGCACTGGTTTGTTATGTGACATTCACATTACTAATCCATTTATTAACACTACGAAATAGAATCCAAGAGAGAGTAGGTGCCTAAATTTTCATAAACTATTAAATTCCCTTTCATAGACATCTGATATAATTGTATCAGTACATTTACAAATTGAATTTTGATGTGGCTATCGGACCAAAAAGGGGAATATTGGCTGTTATATATGCAGCAGTGACATGGATGATATGATTTTTGCACGTTCAAGTATTTTACCCCCTTGTTAAAAAAAAAAAAAAGGTAGTCGACCCCCTTCGATTACTTAGGCAAGCCGCAAGTGAATCTTTGGCTGCTTTATTAGCAACAAATTCGGCAAATGATTACAATCTTAAGTTTGTAATTTTTGAAGGATGGCTCCAAAATGTATTCTAATGCTATTTTGACCCAAAACTCGAGTTTTCAATCGGATTGTGGGACAATGGGAGTGGTGTTGGAAATATTTTAGTGGATAAACAAGCTTGATATAACAAATAATAACCCGAATAATTAGCAAGAACAAAAAATGAAGAGAAGTTTAGAATGAGCTCATATTGTTTATAAAATCACATTGCAAAAGCATTGTTCTTAAAGGTTAATTAATGCCACTTAGAGTAGAACTCGGTTCGAATGACTCTCTTAGCTGAGTGCCACTTGGAGTAAAGCTTGGTCCGAATGGCTCTCTTAGCCAATCAACCCACCAGTTCATACTATAGCATCGACCTTCAAGTGTGAGATGTGATAGGGTAGGGCGATGCATATGTGTGTGATATGTATAAGGCCCAAGTCCACACTAAGCATAATATATTAAGAAGTTAAGATATTATTGGAGGCTTACAATGACTTATAATCACAAAGAGAAGCTCAATCCAAACCAATGTAGGACTAGCAACAATAAACAAAGTGTTTGGAAAATGCATCCATACTAACAAGTGGGTGTATTTACGAAAAGGTGGGTTGCATAACAAGGGTGGGTCAATTTATGACGGGGGTGGATCATGAGAGAGAGAGAGAGATTGTAGCTGAATCGCGGTTTTTTTGGGGGGGGGGGGGGGAAAGGGGGATCTGTTGTGGACTAAGGTAAGGGTATACCAATTTGCATCTTATGAGAGGTTATTTTATTATCACATTGGAAATATTTTTTAAGTTGATTAACATTTTTCAACTGAACCAAATAAATACTAAGATGTTGATATTTTCAACCTATAATGTAGCCCATTAGGCAATATTTTGTAATTGGGATGAACTTCTTCCCATCTCCTATATTCCTCCCAATTTTTTCTCTTCGAGGTTGGAAATAGACTAGGTCGACCCCCTCTTCTCTTTTTCTTAACTTAAATTTATTCATAATAGAAAAAGAGAAAAAAAGAAAAATGAGAACCATCATTCAATTTGGAAAAAAATTATTTGAGGGTAGGTGGCACAAGAATGAACTAAAAAATATAAAAAAATTATCACATTTTTTTTCTTCTTGAAACGATAAATTATTCATCCCCAAAAAAAAAAAAAAAAAAAAAGTGAGGTAGATTTCTAATTTTAATCAACCATGGTTATCTTTGGGAGGCATATTTGGATAACCATGGTTACTTGATATTAACAAAAAAATAAAAAAATAAAAAATAAAAAAACTCCTTAACCCAAAAAATATAAGAAAGAGTGAAGAGAGAGTTCAATTCTTTATTAAGAGCATAACATAAAAAGAAAATAAAGGAAAAAAAAATAGCAAATAAATTTTCCCTTTTGACAATCCGATGTTCTAAGGTTGTTCGTAACTTCGATTTGTTGAACATTAGCTCCAATCTGGTACGTATCGATCGTTGATAATCTGATTATAAAACCTCAAAATTCTCGAACTGCTGTTGAGGATCTTCCAATAATATTTGACAGTGGCTACAAATATATATGGATTTTGGGAACTTTATTTGATGCTTTATTGATCTATGGGCTGGTTTCAAAATTTAGATTTGTATAGAAATTCGAGTGGATTCTTTGAATTTTGATATTTTTGGCAACTGGGTATGTCTGTAATGCATTGATGATTGAATATTTTTTGGTTTCTGGGAAGAACTAATTTTGGATTTTTTTTTTTTGGTTGCAGAATCTTGATTATCGTTTTTTTCTTGATACTGGGATTCATAGGTATGTTTTCTAGTACTTGCTGCATGCAATGGTCAATCTGTTTTAGTTGTCGATTTTTTGTATTTTTGTTATGAGATAATGAGAAGCTGATCTTATGACTTGGGATTATGAATCTCTGATACCAATGTTAATTTTGATGTTTTATTTATTTTTTCAATGGGTTTGATAGTGTTGGTTAATCAGTGTTTTAGTGTTGCATTGACTCATTGAGGATTGATAGATAGATGATGATAGATAGGCTTGATCAATGCATTGAAAGATATTATTTTGTGCAGCTGAAAATGGCATCAATGGTTGCTAAAGCTAATTGTCAAGTGTCTTCTTCAGTTTCTATACAAGAAAAGGGGAGTAGAAATAAGAGGAAATTTCGGGCTGATCCGCCTTTAAGTGGTGACCCAAATAAGATTATCTTGTCGCCTCAAAATGAATTCCCAAGTTATGAATTTTCAGCGGAGAAATTCGACATTGCCCCAGGTCATGGACAATTGAGCGCCTGTGATCTGTGTTGTGTTAACCAAAATCATTCTGATGGGTTGAAACTTGATCTTGGATTGTCTAGTGCTGCAGGTGCAACTGAAGTTGGGCCTAGCCGGCCTAGAGAAGAATTAGAGGCAGATGAATTCCAAGATGCTGATTGGAGTGATCTTACGGAAGCTGAGCTTGAAGAACTTGTTTTAAGCAATTTAGACGCCATTTTCAAGAGTGCAATAAAAAAAATCATTGCTTGTGGTTACACTGAAGAAGTTGCTACAAAGGCTGTCTTAAGGTCTGGCCTTTGTTATGGGTGTAAAGACACAGTGTCAAATATAGTGGATAATGCTTTAGCATTTCTTAGAAGTGGCCAAGAAATTGATCCTTCAAGGGAGCACTATTTCGAGGATTTACAGCAGCTGGGGAAGTATGTATTGGCAGAATTGGTTTGTGTTCTTCGAGAGGTTAGGCCTTTCTTCAGCACAGGGGATGCAATGTGGTGCTTGTTGATTTGTGATATGAATGTTTCACATGCTTGTGCAATGGATGGAGATCCCTTGAGTAGTTTTGTGGGTGATGGGGCCTCAAGTGGGAGCTCCTATAATTCCACCCAAATTCAATCTAAAACAGAAATCAAAAGCTTGGAATTGAATCTTCCAAGTCCTTCTAAACAGTTTAATTGTTCTCATAGTACTCAATCCGAAGCACCCACCATGGCAGGAGTTCCCAACATAATGAAACCAAAGAATTCCCTTGTTCTCAATGGACTAGTATCAGAGAAAGAGGGCACGACTACAACATCTGATACTATTGATAAATCCTTTAATGTTGCAGGAACGTCTCAATCTCCTGCAGTGGAAGAAAAGTTTGGGGGAAGTAGAAAGGTCCATTCTGGTACTACTAAGAGAGAATACATACTCCGACAAAAGTCACTTCATGTGGAGAAACATTACCGGACATATGGATCTAAAGGGTCTTCAAGAGGAGGAAAGCTTAGTGCTTTTGGCGGTTTAATCTTGGATAAAAAATTGAAATCTGTATCAGAATCCGCTGCAGTTAATCTCAAAAGTGCTTCCTTAAAGATAAATAAACCAGTGGTAGTTGATGTGCCTCAAGTCAATGGGAATCATAGTCTTTCAGTCAACTCTGGACTCCCTTCCTCTGCAGCTTCAAACCTGGAAAGTATTAATACCATTTCAGCATTGTCTAAGACCAACACTTCAACAACAGTAGCTGCAGTTAATTCTCCACCTGCATTACCTGCACCTAGTACACCACCTTCATTATCAGCTGCCGATACTGAACTTTCTCTTTCACTTCCTACTAAGAGCAACTCTGCTTTGGTGCCCTCAAGCTGTAATGCTGAGCCATCTAATTGTAGTTTTGCTGGCATACCATATGATAAATCTCTGGGGCAGTGGGTCCCCCGGGACAAGAAGGATGAGTTAATTTTGAAGCTGGTTCCGAGGGTTCGGGACCTGCAAAATCAACTCCAGGAGTGGACAGAGTGGGCAAATCAGAAGGTTATGCAGGCTGCTCGAAGGCTGAGTAAGGAAAAGGCTGAACTTAAAACTCTGAGACAAGAAAAAGAAGAAGTTGAACGGCTCAAGAAAGAGAAGCAGACTTTGGAAGAAAACACTATGAAGAAGCTATCTGAGATGGAGAATGCTTTGTGCAAGGCTAGTGGGCAGGTTGAGCGAGCTAATTCTGCTGTCCGAAGGCTTGAGGTGGAGAATGATCAACTGAGGCAGGAGATGGAAGCTGCTAAATTACGTGCTGCCGAGTCAGCTGCAAGCTGTGAGGAGGTTTCCAAGAGAGAGAAGAAGACGCTGATGAAATTTCAGTCATGGGAGAAGCAAAAAACCTTGTTCCAGGAAGAACTTAGTACAGAAAAACGCAAAGTAACACGGCTGCTACAGGAATTAGAGCAAGAAAAATGTCTTGAAGAGCAACTTGAGGTATGTTCTATGATAAACTACCACTTATCCCAAAATTTTAAGGTGTTATGAAATAGTAAATTTAATCATTAATTTAACACTTTCCCTCATGAGTGGGCCTAGATTCTCCCTTCACAACTGGGGCATAGCATGCAGGATTTTTAACTTTATAAATGGGAGATAGAGTGGAAACAAGGTGAATTTTGGACCACTTGATTTGATACCATGATAAACTACCATTTGTGCCAAAAACTTAAACTGTTAGGAAATAATGAGTATAATTATTTAACCATTATTTTAAGATTGTAAAAGTTCAAATATAATTCCTCGCCCCCCCTCCCCCCCCTCCCCTTTTTTTAATAATGAACCCCCACATGAGGCCAACCAATAACAGGTTTCTCATTGACAGTTCACTCTTTTTTTTCTTTTTTATAAATTTTTTTTATTAAGGTTTGTCATTGCCAATGTATTGACCTGATTGGAAGTCATAACATTAGCTGCATCTGTTAGATAATCAAAAGTGGTTGCCACTTTCATAAGGAAAAAAAATTTATAGATGATGTGGTCACAAACATCCAATTAGGATGATATCTGGCATAGGAGTTTAAAAAGTTGGACCTAAAACTCTTTGCAGTTAATGCTCCTTTCACAGTTTGTTGAGGTGCAAATGACACTGCTTGGGGTATTCCTTCGTGCACTCATGCATGCATTGTACGTAGGGTACATGCATGTGCTTATAAAGAAGTCGAACAAATGAGAAGAAGTGTAGATATGGTAGGAATAACCCTTATTAAGGCCTGCCTTAGGCTTCCTTCTGGTCAAGAGAATTTAGGTTACTCCTTTAGGGCAAATTCAAGCATCACTTTTTATACCATGAGTGAGTGTAATTTTTATAATTATTTTTTTCTAGGTTTGAGACACACTGAGTGTGTATGTGAGGTCAGTTTGAAAAGAGCCTAAATGCTACCTTCATTTCTTTAATCCCAAAAAAAATCAGACACGAAGTGAAATATTTCTGTCCTATTAGTTTGATAGGGGAGTTTACGGAATTATTGCTGAAGTGTTGGCTAATAGGTTGAAAGAGGTGATTGGGGACATAATTTTAGAATCTCAGAATGGCTTTGTCAAGAATAGGCAGATTCTAGATTCAATTCTTATTGCAAATGAGTGCCTGGATAGTAGGTTGAAATTAGGAGTGCCTGGGGTGTTATGCAAATTGGATGTGGAGAAGGTGTATGATCTTGTGAATTGGGGATTTCTCATCTATATGCTGAAGCGCTGTGGTTTTCCTGAAAAATGGAGAAATTGGATTTTTTCCTGTTTATCTACAGTTGAATTTTCGGTTTTAATTACTGGAGCCTCTTGTGGTTTCTTTGAGAAATCTAGAGGTCTACGGGAGGGTGATCCGTTGTCCTCTTTGTTGTTTATTTTAGTCATGGAGGCGGTTAGCAGAATTTTGGATAAGGCTTCGAGAGATGGTTGTATATCTGGTTTCAGTGTGGGTACCTCCACATGTAATCATTTACAGGTGACCCACCTTTTTTGCAGATGATACAATGATTATGTGTGATGCTGATCTTGACCAGATTGTATTTCTGCATTTGATTCTACTATGGTTTGAGATTGTGTCAGGATTAAAAATAAATATGGGGAAATCTGATTAGTCCCTGTGGGTGTGGTTCCAGATATTGATCTACTAGTTGGTATTTTGCAAGCAGGCTTCCTTTCCTTTGAAGTATTTAGGTCTTCCTTTGGGTGCAAATTTAAAATTTAAAGATAGATCAATCTGGAATCCAATTATTGAGAAGGTGGAAAGGAAATTAGTAGGTTGGAAACAATTGTATCTCTCTAAGGCAGGTAAAGTTACTTTAATAAAAAGTATTTTATCTAACTTGCCATCTTATTTTCTTTCTCTCTTCCCTATTCCGGTGGATATTGCAAATCGTTTAGAACAACTACAACAAAATTTTCTTTGGAGTGGTATGGGAGATGATTCGAAAACTTATCTGGTGAATTGGTCTACAGTATGCTTGGTATACTCTCCTATTCAGTCTGGGGGGTTAGGGATCAGAAATTTGAGATGCTTTAATGAAGCTTTGTTGGGAAAATGGTTATGAAGATTAGGGTCTGAGAGAGATGCTTTTTGGAGAAGGGTAATAGGGGTTAACTATGGAAGTGAGGGGGGAGGTTGGTGCTCTAAGTCCGTCCCATGTCCTTATGTGATAAGTTTATGGAAGTCTATTAGTAGTGGATGGACTAACTTTTCTCGTTATGTTATGTTCTGTTTGATATTGGAGATGGATCAAGAGTAAAATTTTGGCATGGTGTTTGGTGTGGGGATAGTTCTCTCAAATTGAGTTTCCTAGAGTTATTCAACATTAGTAGGGATAAGGAGGCTTATGTGGTTGATCTCATGAAGTTCCCCAATGGGGTGCTTTATTGGGATATGGAGTTTTTGCGTGCGGTTCAAGATTGAGAATTGGAATCCTTGTCTACATTTATTGATGTTATATAGGGTGTCTCTTTGAGGGGTACTGGTGAGGATAAGTTCTGCTTGATACTTGCCAAGAGTAGGGGTTTAGAGGTGAGTAGCTATTATTGGACATTGATTGGTGTTTGTGATCAGTCCTTGCATTTGGAAGCCAAAGGTTCCCTCCAAAGTAGTGTTCTTTGCTTGGACAGCTGCTTTGGGGAAAATTTTGACAATCGATAACTTATGCATGAGAAAATTATGGATTCTAGATTGGTGTTACGTGTAAATGCAGCAGGGAATCAGTGGATCATCTTTTGTTGCATTGTCCTATTGCAGTCCAGCTTTGGTCTATGGTATTCACATTGTTTGGTCTCTACTGGGTAATGCCGAAGTCTGTGGTTGACCTTCTAGCGTGTTGGCAAGGGAAGTTTGGTCGTCATCGCAACAACATTTCCTGGATGGCTGTCCCTCCTTGTTTGATGTGGTGCATTTGGCTGGAGCGAAACAACTGGTGTTTTGAGGATTCTGAAAGGACAGTAATCGATCTAAAACTTTTATTTTTTAAAACGCTATTATATTGGATGTCTATCGTAGAAAACCATTCTATCTCTTCGAATTATGATTTGATTGATGCTTGTAATTTGTGTTCCTAATTGTATTGATCCACTGCTGTATATGTCGTGTATTCTTGGGTGACTCTCTTTTTTAATGTTTGAATAAAATTTTTGTTACTTATCAAAAAAAAAAGCAAAAATATAAATTACACCCTTAGTTTGGTCAATTGTCATTTTGGTCTATAAGTTTCATTTTTGTCATTTTGGTTTGTGAGTTTACATTTGTTGTCATTGTTATTTTGTCCTTCTTACATTTAAAAAAATTACCATTAAGAAGAGCTAACGGTGACGGCAAATGTGAACTTACATGACAAAAATGAAATTTATAGGACTAAAATGACAATTGACCAAACTTGAAGGATGTAAGTTGTATTTTTTTACTTTTTGAAAAAATAAGTTTAATAGTTTTTTAGTATTAAAAATTAATTTTTAATGGAGTAGTTAACAGAAGTTTTGGATGGACGAAACAACTAACGGTGACAACAAGTGCAAACTTATAGGACCAAAATGTCAAAAATAAAACTTGCAAGACCAAAATGACAACTGACCAAACTTAAAGGGTGTAATTTGTATTTTTGCTAAAAATTTATTATTTGTTTGTATGGATGTCAAAATCTTATTGATCTTCTAAAAAGCTTATGTTCACACATTCTCTTTACTTGTTATCTTAACATTTTGATCGGTGACTTGAACTTAAATATATTTTATTCAGCTTTCTTTTAGGGCTTATCTGTACCTTAAGTAGTAGGCACATGCATGTTATAAGCCTGTAAACGTGCACATTTTTATGCATTTCCAAACTCCCGATATTTCCTCCATTTCATTTTTTTGGCCGACCAAAACTTATTCCTGAAGTAAAGCTTTTAAAGAAATACATGAAGTGTATTGTAGTAGCTGTCGGAAGAAGCATGTTAATAGGGCAGTTCTAAAGTGCCCTTCTGTTAATGCTTTGAAAGTATACTGCTTGGTGGTTCCACAAAGATGTCATTCCTAGTTCCTCTTGGTGCTTCTTGTGATTATGAGTTTTACCACTGGGCCCTTTCTCATTGATCTAAAAAATATCACAGGCTAAATGGAAACAGGAGGAAAAAGGGAAGGAAGAACTACATGTGCAGGCCAATTCCATAAGAAAAGAAAGAGAACAAATTGAGGCTTCAACAAAATCAAAAGAGGATATGATTAAATCCAAAGCGGAAAAAAATCTGCAGAAATACAAAGATGACATTGAGAAGCTTGAAAAAGAAATCTCCCAATTGAGACTGAAGACTGATTCTTCAAAAATTGCTGCACTCAAGAGGGGCATTGATGGAAGCTATGCCAGCAGACTTACAGACATCAGAAATGGCCTAGATCACCAGAATTCCTGGGCCCCTTATATCTCAGATGTGGTGAGAGATTTTCAGGACTACTCTGAGTCAGGTGGTGTGAAACGGGAACGGGAGTGTGTGATGTGCCTTTCAGAGGAGATGTCTGTGGTTTTTCTCCCGTGTGCTCACCAGGTGGTCTGTACAACATGCAATGAGCTCCATGAGAAACAGGGCATGAAGGATTGCCCTTCTTGTAGGAGCCCCATACAGCGGCGAATCTCTGTTCGTTATGCTCGTTCTTAATTGTTTTCAGGGTGGTTGAGTTGAGTGTTCTGAATAATGATTGCGGGACTCCTTCAAAATGAATAATGCATTTGATTGGCCCCTTTTATAGTTGAAAAACTCAAATTGCCTTATTTTTGCAAGGTTGATAATAGTATGCTTTCCCACCTTCTTCCAGTTTTGTCTTATAATTTTTTCTTAATCTCTATAAAAGTATGTTAACAATTGGCTCTCACTGTGGATATTAACGATTACCTAAGAAGAATGCAGAAGATGGAAGCTGGCATTTCTATATACACATTTAATTACATATATTAGTACTTACTGTACATAATTGAGGTAGTTGAGCTCAAGCTGCGGCCTAGACAAATGTTTGAATTCGATTTGGCCCTTGTAAGTAGAGGAGTTGCTAAGTACTAAATAATGTCATGCCTCTTTGGAGTTTCATATTTGTAATTGGTACTTGCATTTGTATATCCTACAACTCTCTCTCTTTTAATTTTTTTTACTAGTTTAAAAGTTTTGAAGCCTTGTTAATTATATAAATTAGTCGCAGATCCGCGCAATGCATGACAAAATTTGATATAAATATGTTTTATTGGATAATTATTGAATTAATATAGTAGATTGTTTATTTTTAAAAGTCAATATGTGTTATTTGAAATTATGTTTTATATTAAAAGTTTTTTTGTGGTGTAACAACTAACAAATTAAATATATTTTTTAGTTGGGTATTATATATAGTGAAATATGTATGAAAATACAATACAATAAATTTATATAAAAAAAAATTTTACCGTGTGAGTGTGAGAACTATTAGACTAAGTTCTAACTATGTATACTTTGTTTATTACTATATAGATGTATGCGATTCAACACTTATAGATATATTTTTCTCCAAAACATAGATCCACGTCTCTTTTTTCCACACTATTGAAACTAAGTGAAAAAGTATATAAAGATACTATGCAATAGATCATAATCAATAAATCATATATCATAAAGTGGAAATATAAAATAAAATAAAATGCAAAAAGAAAACTTTATTTCATCATATGAACATATGAACAAATCCCACAATATAACTCTTCAAATTCATAAACCACATGATTACTTAGATTTTATAGTAAAATAAGATCAATCCATTGATCATGACATTGTAGTATAGTCTATATATAATTATATAAAAATCACGTTTTGTTGATCATGTTTCATAAACCAAAAGTACTATCTATACATCTAATAAAATCTTTAAAGAGTAACACATGAAAATTCTTAATTTGAACAGTCGATTATATATATATATATATATATATATATATATATATATATATATATATATATATATATAGATGGTGGTGGAGGGGGGATGGTGGGTTTTGAATCACAAATAGGGGACACCATAAAGAATGTTGCTAGGCTATCACTTGAACCCCCAAAAATTAATCTAAGAGGCTAGACGTAAGGATAATAGGAATTCCAAGAAAGAATTAATCAAATTCCTTAAGTATCTATACATAAAAACATTAATAGCATAATGATGCTCTAGAGTAAAAGCTTACCAAGAAAGCTCAAATTAGCTAAAAATTTAACGGTGGAGATTCTTATTATTTGTAATAGAATGAACAAAATAAAATCACAAACATATTTGAGAAAAGACGCATAAGATTTTTAAAAGAAATTTTACTAAACACATGAGATGCAACAATAACAAAATTACTGCACTGAAAGCTTTTTGACTTTTTGACACTTTACAAATAATCACAAAAAATGTTCATTATCAATATGCTTCATATCAACATTAGGAATTTCCACAACAATGATAGGCCAAATAAAATTGCATTAACAATTCTAAGTCTCAATTAAAAATAACAAAAGTCAATATCATTGAAAAATTTGGAAAGGAAAACAACAAAATCACTTCAAAAAATGCAAGAATACTAAAAAGAAAGGAAAATGAAAAAAAAAAGGAGAGATATATCATTTTTGATTGTGCGTTTTGTTTACCTCAATGGTCTTCTTATTGTTGCCTTAACTTTGAAAGTTTCTAACAAAAATAATTGATGTCTTCTCAAAATGGTGAAAACTAAAGCTTGATTGAAAAATATGGAGAACAATTAGTATTGTGCTAATTTTTTTGTTGTAGATGATGGGTGATTGTATCTAGAATGTGCATTGGTATATATAACATTGTAAAACTTAAATAAATAATCAATGTATGAGTGAGAGAGAGAGTAAGGGTATTTATATGGTTTTGAGTGGGAGTTAGCGACTAATTCCCATAAAGTGAGAGGGGTTCTAATAATACACAATCCCCTTAGGTCAATTGAGGGGACGTGTTCCTAAGGTACTCTTAATATTGTATAGTGAAGACTTGTTGCATTTCTCTTAATGTAAAAGTGTTGATGGTTGGTTAAGATAATTAATGCTGACATGATGGACAAATGACCTTTCTGAGGTGCTTCTTTTGAGATAGGGGTGCTCAATTTGCCGAGTTTTAGAAAACCTATATTGAGGCATGAGACCAAGCCCCTTTAGGTGGGAAAATTATTGCATACTCCCAGAGTATGCAATATCAACCCCTCTAGGTGTTTCACTATCTTGTGTCACATGCTCCATGTTTAAGAGAGCATTCCTGGGATTTTGATTGGTGCACAAAGAATGTTGCTTGATAGGATGGAGCAAAGGTTTCCTTATGGATGTGGTCTTATACAGAAACTTGCTTGTGCTAGACGTTGACCTTAGGGTCTTGTTTGGAGGACCATTTGATCTGGGCTTTAAGGTGTTTCTTCTTTCATCCCTCATTTGAAATGGATACAAATGAATAAGTTAAACCATATTTTGAAATCTCAATCTTTCTAATTTGTTTTAATTTTGTGCCAGAATTGGGGAATTTGACCTGTTATAGAATTTGACAAAGTAGGAATCATAAACAATTTAATTGTTTTTGATTTGAAAATTTTTTTTAATCTAAAATCACATCAGGTTTGTGTATATATAAAATATATAAGTATAGAGACACAAGTTTTTTCACAAAACCATATTTTTATAATACATTTTATAAATAAATGAATATAGCCCAATTAACGTACTAAGTTATGTACTCTTCAAAAAAAAAAAAAACGTACTAAGTTATGTAAAAGGATTAAATTTTTTTTTAATATATGTATCGTTTATAAAATATTAACTAACAATACATTACATTTGCATAATCAAAAAGAAGTTATCCAAAATAAAAATTGATAAAATTCTATTAACGATATTATCGATTGAAAAGAAAATCTTAGCGGAACTTGAATAAAAAAATAATATTAGTAGTCACTTGCATCTCAAATAAAAAATAAAAAATAAAAAAAATGGAAAAAAAATCAAAATATGAATATTATTCAATTAATATTTAAATAAGATGGGAGATTAGTCAAGACTATTGTGATTGCAGTATTTGTGTCACTGTAGTAGGTATCTGCAGGGATAAGAAAGGAGAGAGCAGGATTGCCTATTACTATTTTATGTCCATGAGTGAGCCATGTGGCACCATTTCATAGGCTTCAAAGTACATATATTCTCTGCATAGAGCGAAGGGCCCACCTGAAACGTCCTTTTGGTTATCGTTTGCTCATTTATCTATAATACTTTCAACAAAAATTTTTTAGTTTTAGCAAAATAAGCGAATCCTAAACAGACCCTTAGAATGAATCTAAGGGTATGTTTGGTAACTGTTTTTCTCCTTATTTTCTGTTTCCAAAATCAATTTATATTTTTGAGATTAAAATTAAAGCATGTTTGACAACCTAAAATGGACAAAAAACAAAAAATGTTTTCAAAACTTAATTTGTGAAGGAAACTGAAAACATGCAAAATGCTGTTTTCAATTTCTAATTTTCAAAATTCAATGAAAATGCACATTTAATTTAATGAATCTGTCTTTTTTAATGAGTTAGCATTAGAGTTCAAATCTTAGTAACAACAAATTTTAATTTTTTTTAAAATTTCAATTAACCAAACATGTTTTTGATTTCAAAAATACAAGAAAATTGTTTTTTCATTATATCCCAAAAAACAAGTTTTTGAAAATAGAAAACAAAAATTGTTACCAAACATAACCTAAGTATCCTCTCATTTTGGTGAATACTTTAGTAGGAGTTTAGGTTTGTAAAGTGTATCAATAAATTTTTTTTGGGTATGATAAGATGTTATCTTATGTAACAAATAGGGAAATTTCTATAATATCTTTTGTTTTTGTTTTTTGTTTTGTTTTTTTTGTTTTTGTTTTGATATCTTTACTAATAACAAAGTTACACCTGATAATAATTTTGTTATATTTGTTACTAACTCGGGTTACATTGAGCAGTAACTTCATAGTTTTTCTTTTTTTTTGACAATAGACTTTCTAACAAAGTCAAATAAGATAGTATCTATGTTAAATTTGATGGTAGGTTCAATTTTGTTATATGATAACCAATATTTTTTAATTTTGGACGTATAGTGATGGATGAACAAAAATCTTCCAAGTTAGGGCATGCTGTATAACCTACTTCCTAGACTTTGGACTAATTAGTGTGCTAGGTCGGAGGCAGCCTGAATGTCAAGTTTAGTGAATGAGCTCCCAAAGTAAGATTCAAAGAAAATTTGTAAAGTAATGAGATTCAGAGTGCATGTTGTTATTCACGACTTAGAGAATGTATTTATATGGTTTTTGAATGTGGGCTAGTGACTATTGACTAGTTTTTTATAAAGTGGGAGGGATGCTAACAATGCACAATCCTTTTATGTCAACTGAGAGGACATGTTCGTTAGGTATTCCTCCTAATATTGTATAGTAAAGACTTGTCCTATTGTATTTAGTGCAAAAGGGATTATGGTTGGTTATGATAATTAATGCTAACATGATCTAGGTGTTCGACTGCCTAGTGTCATGTGCTCCATGTTTGAAAGAGCCTTGCTCGGATTCTAATTGGTGTACAAAGAATTTTACTCAATAGGATGAAGCAAGGTTTCCTTGTGGATATCGTCTTATGCCGGAAATTGCTTGGATTGAACGCTTGCCTTAGGGGGTTGTTGAAAGACCCATTTGATATGGGCTTTAATGTCTTTCCCCTTTCACTCCTCATTTGAAATGGATTAATTTTATGATTAAAAATTTAAATTAAATACAATAAACTCAAAAATATATCTACTATTTAATTTGTGTCTTGATTCCAATACATCCTCTAATACCTCAGCCGAAGATATGGTTGTTTCACCCAAAAAAAAAGAAAAAGGTATGGTTTCTAAAATGCGTGCCATTAGCCCATGAGCCTGTTATCCCCACACACAAACCTAAAATGTGGGTGACAGTTTATCCCAAGAGGTAAGAATTGACCTTCAATCAACTTCAAAGTACACGAGTAACCCAACCACTTTCTGACACGTCTTTAGCTTCATTCATATATGCAATTGGCCTTAACATATACTAGCACTTCTCCAAAGTAAAGCCACCAATGATTTCTCATCGAGTGAAGGGCAAATGGGCTAGTGTCTTATATGTGGCCAATGTGGGGTACTCACAAAAAACATTATTTGAAGTTTAGTTAATAATTTCGTCCACTCGTGTCACTCTTCTTAGCTCTTGTCTCAGACTTATTACAAAAATACAAAAAAAAAGAAGAAACACCAACCGCTATTTTTTTTGGTTTTAGAGAATCAAAGAGGCTCTCTGGACCTCAAGATTCATCAAGGCCAATTGAATATCTCAAAAATAGATAAGAGTTCTCTTTGCAACTTCAGGTACGTACAAATTTGATTACTATTCTAACAATTTGACAACCAAATAACCTTGAATCTTTTTCTTTCTTTGTTGTTAATCAATGCGTTCTTGTATATACTCTTACATGCAAAACTATAGCATGTCTATGTGATATATATTACTTTAACGTATAGTCTATCATGTATCCATTACTTCAAGATTAGTAGTGAGGTTTCTGCAGTTCTGCTATTATATTATTTGAAGCTACTAGAACGATCACAAGGAAAAATTGTAAAGAAAGAAGAAAAATAAACCTTTGTTGAGGCAAAACAAAAACAGACCCTGGTGTTCTTTTTATTCTTTGGTGGGATGAATGAATATTTATATGAATCTTTCTTATATTTTTCATTCCAAAGAAGTTTCCAACTTATAATAAAGCTTTTCACACACATTTTATCTTGAAATTCTATGTAATCTTTCTTATATTTCATGTCTTCACACGTTGAACTTGCTTGCTATATGGTTTTTGTTTCAACAATAAGAACATCATAAATCCAATCCAATTCATTTAGCCTAATATTTTGACTTGTTTAGCAGTGGAAATTTGAGCACAAAAAATGTCATCAACAATGGAAGGTATGCTGGTAAGGACAACTACACCAGGAATTTGCAACAAAAGACTATACAAGGGAAAGTGTGTGGATCAAATTCAAGTTCTCAAAGAAAACCTTCGAGTTGGGAGTGCACGCTATCACAACTCAGGGAACATCGTTGTAAATGGGCTCAACAATGCTAAGCCCAAGAGTTATGAACCATCGATTCATGGCCAAACCCGAGCTCAAGCCATTCTCACACCAGTGTCTGACCCTACTCCAACTACCCAAAAGGTAAGGGAACTATTCCTTGCACATGGTGTGGTTCCTTTGTTCACCACTTGTTGCCTACATGGGATTTGAAGTAGGGCCTAGGCTAGCCCAAAAATACCAGTTGTTTAACCAATGGCTCAGCGGTCCAAAAGTGAGTGGAGCTGGACATGGGTTGCGATTAAGGCCCAAAATAGAAATATTTTAGAGAATGGTCAAGTTCGAACAGAGCCCAAGTCCAATACTGGTATTTACAATTTTACATTAAACTAAAGCTATTATGGTCATCATGTTAACCGGTTCAGTTTTTGTACTACTACAAACTTTTACCTTGGGGGAGCTGAGCGGTGGACAACCACTTTCACAAAGACCCATGACTTCTTCTTCACCAATTACGCGCAACTATTGAAATAATAATATCTTTTATAAGAAATATGGATCTACGAAAAACATTTTGAGACATGAAAAACAATTGTGTAATTCTTTTTCTTTTAACATTTATTGAAAATGAGAAAAGAATGACTTGCATTTGTAAGTTGAGTGACGCTGAAGATACTATAAATTTGACCACGTAAGTTTTATAGACTAATGTGCCACTAATCACCAAAAAAATAATTAAACTATTTAATTATTAAGTTGTTGAAATTACACAAACCACATTATTTGTCATGTCAATTTATAAGTATTTTGTAATAAAATTAGTAGTAGCTTTAGTTTGATAAAGGAATTGCTAAGACAAAAATACTGGTTATGTTTGGAATGGAGGGACATAGAGAGGAGAGAAGGAGGGTGGTTGGTTTATCGAATGCTGTGAATAAAATATTTTTGCCTGTTATGTTTGTAGCTATGGGAGGTGGAGGAAGCCTCCTCCTTCAAACATATGGTTTAAGGTTTATCATAGACTAGCTATAATCTAAGTCCCAACATTTTTTTTTGCAATTGGCATATATATAGTTTTTAACAGACTTGGTTTCATGATGGAAAATAAGATTAGAGTTAAGTGTGTAATGGTCGACATAAGGCATGGCCTCTTTACTCTAAGTACTTCACATTGTGTCTTCCATTAAATTGTATGAACAAATTGGTTGCTAATTGTGTTAGTGTCGCATCAATTATGGTGAGGTCACCAAATTAATGTTATATAGTACAAACATTTTTTTTTATTGGATAATTCATTTCTTGGCTTTCCTCACAAGAAAGACTAAGCAGTGTCACTGAGCTACAAGGATACATTTGTTACATCAAGTGTTGCAAGCCTGATATTTGTCTTTCGTTTGGTTTACACAGCGAGTGTTTACTTTTGGCAAAGGAAGGAGTGAAGGCAACAAGGGCATGAAGACTTTGGTAAGCTTTATTTATCTTTCTAATCTACATGCACATGAACCACATCTTATGGTTACTTCTTTAGAATCTGTTGTGATCCAAGTTGATGGAGTATTGGGACGTCTAAGAAAAATTGAATGGATATATTGAATGTTTATGCATGTGTGTGTGATTGTAGTTGGGAGGGAAGGGAGCAAACCTTGCAGAAATGGCAAGCATTGGGTTATCTGTACCACCAGGACTTACCATATCAACAGAAGCATGCCAAGAATATCAGCTGAATGGAAAGAAGTTGCCAGAAGGTTTATGGGAGGAGATATTGGAAGGTTTGGAGACTGTGGAGAAGGACATAGGAGCTTTCCTTGGTGACCCTTCTAAGCCCCTTCTTCTCTCTGTCCGCTCTGGTGCAGCGGTAAGCTTTTGCTGCATGAACATATAGTAGCTACATATTGTCCATCTATAAGAGTAATGTTAATAAGGACACAATATTTTCCACAACTGTTGGCATGGCTTGTTGTGATTGGAGCAATATTACTTTCGCTCCAATAATAAAAGAAAATGAACTAATTTGCCTCCTACTTATGTAATATGTAGATTTCCATGCCTGGCATGATGGACACTGTCCTCAACCTTGGGCTTAATGATGAGGTAGTTGCAGGTTTGGCATCAAAAAGTGGAGAGCGCTTTGCTTATGACTCATACAGACGTTTTCTAGACATGTTTGGAGATGTTGTAAGTGCTTCTTCTAGATGTCGCTTGTTATGCTAACTAGTTTTCATCTATAGTAATTCTAGATGTCGCTTGTTATGCTAACTAGTGTTCATTTATAGTAAAATGTTGTAAGTGCTTCTTCTAGATGTTGCTTGTTATGCTAACTAGTCTTTCACAATTTGTTAGGTACTGAAAGATTAAAATTACCAAACTAAAATGCACCTTCTAAACTGCTTGAATCTGTTGATTGTGTATGTGCTTATTTTTCCTTATATTTTAAATGGAGTAAATATATCATGCTGTCATCTTTTCTTGTTGCTATGTTTATTGAAAACCTTGTCATCTTTAATTGGAGGTATTGGGAATTCCACACACATTATTTGAGGAAAAGTT
Organism: Notholithocarpus densiflorus; assembly: GCA_030021035.2. NCBI lineage: Eukaryota > Viridiplantae > Streptophyta > Magnoliopsida > Fagales > Fagaceae > Notholithocarpus > Notholithocarpus densiflorus. Next base: position 1,436,936 of record JARYZH020000072.1, on the reverse strand, counting down.
AGAAATGTTGAAGAATGCAAAAGGAGTCAAACTTGACACTGAACTAACATCCTCTGACCTCAAAGAGCTGGTGGAACAGTACAAGAATGTTTACTTTGAAACCAAGGGTGAAAAGTTTCCTTCAGGTACCAAGTATGACACCAAAAACTTATTTATATTTCCATCTTTTCTTAGAAAAATTCTTTTTGTTGGCTAATAAAGAATGCATAAGAAAATTTGGAAAAGACTATTTTGTATATTTCTAACCCTTCAATCCATCCCCTTTTGCTTGTATCTATCTACAGATCCCAAACAGCAATTACTGTTGGCTGTTAAGGCTGTTTTTGATTCTTGGGATAGCTCAAGGGCCATTAAATACCGGAGCATCAATCAGATAACTGGTTTGAAGGGAACTGCAGTAAACATTCAATGCATGGTGTTCGGGAACATGGGAAATACTTCAGGGACAGGTGTTCTATTTACTAGGAATCCTAGCACTGGTGAGAAGAAGCTCTATGGGGAGTTTCTAGTCAATGCTCAGGTTTTTATGCCAGTCCCATCTTGAGCTTACTTTAAGACTCTTAACTTCTATATTTATGTACATATCAGTAGAGGTTCTCTTAGTATTGATTTTATGAGTGTAGCTGAAGAATGGCTTTGAATAGGGAGAAGATGTGGTTGCTGGAATTAGGACACCAGAAGACTTGGACACCATGAAAAGTTGCATGCCTGAAGCTTACAAGGAGCTCGTGGAGAACTGCGAAATTCTAGAGCGTCATTACAAAGATATGATGGTAAAACTTAAAAGTTCTCATTTGTTAGGAAGATGATTTTAATTGTCAGTATTACTTTCATTACCTTCTTGATTTCTGAGATTATAATGGTCTTCATGTTCTCAAAGCCTGAAGTACAAGTCAGTCATATCTTGGCAACATTTAACAATAAAATGATTTCTATTGTACTTTAGTAACATACTGGGATGGGGTATTTTCTGATAAATACAGGACATTGAATTCACCGTCCAAGAAAATAGGTTGTGGATGTTGCAATGCCGTTCTGGAAAGCGTACTGGTAAAGGTGCAGTAAAGATAGCTGTAGACATGGCTAATGAAAGGCTTGTTGATATGCGCTCTGCAATTAAGATGGTGGAGCCACAACATCTTGACCAACTTCTTCATCCACAGGTATATATATATTGACAGTGGTCTAATAGCAAATATATCTGCATATAGATTGGCATTTTCATCTTAACCGCAAATTAAAAATCATAGGTCAAACTGAAATTGATATTAATTACTTGCCATTTAAGGAACTTAAAATGAACTTTGATGCAAAGTATAGGCTAATGGCTGAATGTATATGCAGAATCATTAACATGAGCCTGTATATTCAGTATATCTCAATCAATTTATTTAATTAAGCTAGCTTGTCACGTCTTTTATATCTGGTGTTCCTATGTTTGTTCTTTGCACATAAAAAAATTCCTGATAATCATTTTTATTTTGCTCTATGGTGAAGATCCCTACATCTGCTCTAACAATGCACTGTAGACATTTGTATGCATACAACTACATATGATCACATTTATGTGATAATGTAAAGGTCTTCCTAACTTCATTGGAATGTTGCTGGACTAGTTTGAGGATCCGACTGCTTATAAAGACAAAGTGGTTGCCAAGGGCTTGCCAGCATCTCCAGGGGCTGCAGTGGGGCAGATTGTGTTTGGAGCTGATGATGCTGAAGCATGGCATGCACAAGGAAAGAGTGCCATCTTGGTATGCTCAAACTAATACCCTTTTTCACAATTCCTTTTCTTTCATAGAGCTGTTAGTTTATTTTGAGCTAAATAAAGAGGAATTTCCTGTGTTGGACAAAAAATGCAGCTTATGGTTATGGCTGGAGATTACTGATGGAATAGATTTAGTTATAATTCTAATGGCATTGCAGTTTGCTCACTGATGCCATTTATTGTAACATGAGTAAAAACACACTCTTTGTATTAAAATATGTACGCTTAGTTAAGATATAGCTGCATGTCAGATTATTGAACATTATGATATTAGGTTGAACAAATTTCATTATACAGGAATCAGGAAACATATTTATTTATGACTTTGGTCGCTCCACTCACAACATCTTATTTCATATGCATTTCAACTTATTGTTCCCATTTAATTGATTAGAACTGAAGTTTTCTATGATTTTGTGTAATTGAAGGTAAGGACAGAGACCAGCCCTGAGGATGTTGGGGGTATGCACGCAGCTGTTGGTATCTTGACAGCCAGAGGTGGCATGACATCTCATGCAGCTGTTGTAGCGCGTGGGTGGGGAAAGTGTTGTGTTTCCGGCTGTTCTGAAATCCGTGTAAATGACAATGAGAAGGTAAAATTCTAAAAATTTGATCTCCTATGCATTATAGCTGCTTCAGAATAAGAGGGAATATAATAAATAGGTTTTGTTTATAAACAATGCAGTTTGTTGTGATTGGGGATATGGTGATTAAAGAAGGAGAATGGCTCTCACTCAATGGGTCAACAGGTGAAGTGATATTGGGAAAACAACCACTCTCTCCACCCGCTTTAAGTGGCGACTTGGAGATCTTTATGTCTTGGGCTGATAAGATAAGGCAACTCAAGGTGCTACATTTCTATTAACTGCTGTAAGTGCTTGTATTGTCAGTAGTGGGAAATTATAAAATCTAATTTAGTGGTATGGTGCTGTAACAGGTCATGGCAAATGCTGATACACCTGAAGATGCACTAACAGCAAGAAACAACGGTGCCCAAGGGATTGGCCTTTGCAGGACAGAGCACATGGTAACTGTTTCTCTTACTTTACTGTCATCTGCCTCATCATAACATGTAAAAGAAACAATTTTTCCAGATATGTATAGCTTGTACATGAGACAATTATATAGCTTGTACTACAGTAGTAGGGTGTACAATATACATGTGCGTGCACAAATTTTCTTAAGCAATTGTTGAAACAAGGACATTTTAAATTTAAGACATTCCCTTTTTTGTTATTACAATGTTGTATCCATTTAAATCCCCAACTTCTATCCAATTGCAAGGTAGAGCTAGGAACTTAATCAAGTTCTTCTCTTGATTTCAAACATCCCTCATACTTCTTTTATAAATTTCTTCACAAATGTTTCATATGCATGAAGGTTAGTGTATATTGGTGTTAACTAAAAACAATAAATTAGCTTTACTTTCTAGATCATCTTTTATCTGGTCCAGTAAGGTTACAATTTTTTTTTTTTCATGCTTTGGGTTGTTTCAGTTCTTTGCTTCAGATGAAAGGATAAAGACTGTTAGGAAGATGATAATGGCAGTTACACCTGAACAAAGGAAGGTAGCTCTGGACTCTTTGTTACCTTATCAAAGATCTGACTTTGAAGGAATTTTCCGTGCAATGGATGGTACTTTCCTCTTCTTTTGTTTTGAAAATTTGAAAATTATGAAATATCTGCCTTGTGGAGCAACAAATTTGGTAAACTGCAATGACAATAACAATAAAGAGAGATGGAAAGCTTAGTACTGCAGTATTTTGGGCACTCAGTTTACATTTAAGTCTTTATTATTTATATTTTTATTGAATCTGTAATTAACCAAGATTATATGGAATTTTCAGGCCTGCCAGTAACAATCCGACTGTTGGATCCTCCACTTCATGAATTTCTTCCAGAAGGTGACCTACAACAGATTGTAAGCGAACTAACTACAGAGACAGGCGTAAATGAAGATGAAGTTTTTTCAAGAATTGAAAAGTTATCAGAAGTAAATCCCATGCTTGGGTTCAGAGGCTGCAGGTTTGGTGACCCTTCTTATGAGCTCTTGTTTCAAAGATTGCTCAAATTTTGTTCTCATACTAATTGGCAACTAGTATAACTAGTGCTCCCTTAATTGCTAGTAATATTATAAAAAATTAAAGTTTTCTGAATATACAACTGATATAGAATCTTAGTTGATGATGCACTGGGATCGTCAGTGAGTTGTTGGTTCCAAATCACGCTAACGGGTACCTGCAGAGTAAGAACACAAAGATCAAACAAAAGCCACTGGCGTGGTACTGGCCAAGTGAATGAGAAATCTCTAAGAACTCTATAGTAATAGAGCTAGGGGATTTTCTGCGTACCTGAGAAAAGAGAAGGTTCGATGCTTATATATAGATTTTTTTTTCAAAATAACCAAATCCCTCAAACAATTTCATTAGTTAGCAAGGTTTTGAAACTATTTAGCAATCTAACAAATCGAGTGCAGAGAACTCAATTTTGTTGTGCTAAATCGAGTGTGAAGAGGTCGAGTTCCATGGAACTCGAGTCTCCACGACTCGATTTCCTTGCCAGGCTACGAACTTCATCAAGAAAACATAGATGGAGGATTCGCCTGGGTTTGGATAGAGATGGAGGATTCTCCTGGGTTTGGGTTTGTTGCTGTAGGTGGATTTAGGAGTGTCAATTTGGGTTAGCGTGTCGGGTTCGTGTCGTGTCGAGGTAAGGGTATTTGACTAAATGGCTTAACACAAATCCGACTCATTTAATAATCGTGTCATGATTTTTTAACCCTAACCTGACCTGTTAATAAGGCGGGTTGACCTGACCCAACCCACTTGATATGCTTAATAAATGGGTCATGTTGGGTTGACACAAATGTAACATAACTCATTTCAACCTACATAATATTAAATATAACATTCATCTATAAATAATTTTTTTTTACATCCCAAAAGTAGTGCATACACTTCAAGTCTTCAACACACATTCAAAATAATATAGTTCAACAAAAAAATATAACATCTATCTAGAAATAAGTTCTTTACACTCCAAAAGAAGTGCATACACTTCAACCCAAATTTAAAATAACATAGTTTAACAAAAATAAAATAACATAGTTCAACAAAAATATAACATTCTTAGAACTCGCCAAATGCTAAGTATCAATACTAAAAGAGTTGGAGCAAATAATAAACTAATCCTGACTATGACTATGATTATCATCCATAGATTCTTTGTTGATGTCCAAATTCAGAACATCTTCCACAAATTCATCCAATTTCATTTGTGCAAGTTCTATGCCAAAAATATATATAAGTATTAGTAGTTACAAAATATGATCATGCCTTAATAGTTTTTCAAGAACTAAATAATAATAATGTAAGAGTAATAATAACTAATGAAACAAATAAGATTACTTTTCTCTCCATACATCCAATCTCTAGTGCAAACCAATGCCTCAACAGTCTCCAGCCTTAATGAACTCCTAAATTGATCAATCACTCTCCCACCAACACCAAAAGTAGACTTTGAGGCAACAGTAGAAAAAGGAACACTCAAAACATCATGAGCCATGGAAGCTAATATAGGGAATCAGAACTGCTTTGCTTTTCAAAATGAGAGAATATCTAAGTTTGCACTCCTGTCCACTCTTGGCTCATATAAATAGAGTTCTAATTGACTTTTTGTGAATGGGTAGACTCTTCATCAATTTCAAATGAATCAAATTCCTAGATAAACAACAATGTCAATGTAAAAAAAATGAAATTAGCTATTTATAAGAAGGTTTAGAAAGTTAGGGTTTGTAGGGTTTAGAGATTTGGGGTTTGTAAAGTTTTAATTTCTAATTGTATCCCTTGTAAGTTTTTGTAATTACTCACCTTTTAAAAAAAATTTAAAATATAGGTTGAATATTAAAAGTATTTGACAAATCTAAAATAAAATGAATATTTATTTATTATACGTGTTAAACGGGTTGTGATAAATGGGTCATTTCGGATTGACACAAATAAATTGGCGTGTCAAACGTGTCTATTGCGGGTTACGCGGATTGACCTGCTTATGACATGTTTCTTATCATGTCGCTTTCGAGTTGATCCGTTTATGACCCAAACCTGCTAAGGCCTAACCCTAACCCGTGTCGGGTTCTTGTCATGTTCACGGGTTGGGTCAAACATTGACACCCCTAGGTGGATTTGCCTGGGTTTCAGACCAAAGAACAAGAAAACATAGAGATGGAGGATTCGCCTGGGTTTGGGTTTGTTGTTTTTGTGAAGATCAGAGGGCGTTTTTGTGAAGATCAGAGGGCGTGGGTTTGTGAAGTTTCTGCTATGGAACTCGAGTGTTTAACTCTCGAGTATGAAACTCGAGTGTGAGACACTTGATTTCCAACTGCAACTCAACCCCACGTTGCTCGATTTCAAAGAGCAAAATTGAGTCTAACAGACTTAATTTGTTAGATTGCTAAATAGTTTCAAAACCTTGCTAACTAATGAAATTGTTTGAGGGATTTGATTATTTTGAAAAAAAATCCCTTATATAATGGTGAGTAGTAAACCAAAATCCCTCAAAAGTGGGGATTCTCCCTTGTAGGGAAGATCTTGCATTAGGGTTTCTGAGATTTTAGGGTATCTTTCCATATGAGGGAGATATGAGCGTGTAGTAGGGTCTTTGTGCGTGATACACAAGATGATTCCATATATGAGTGTTCGTGAAGACCAAGTAAAGCCACGTAGGACCCGTTGTCTTTCTTCTCCATCGGCCTATGATCCTCCGTTGGCCTATGGCCCATCGCTTAGGGACATTCTGTCGGTGTGTAGGGGAGACGTGCCCATTGGTTTTATGGTTGCACCGTCCGTATTATCGTCTTTTGAAGGCTCCATTGGCTTTTATGAGGCTGATGGTTCCGTCGGCCTTCATAAGCCTTGCTCGTTTTATAGGTCCCAAATTTCCTTGCCGAAAATACCCTTATCATTAGTTAAAAGCCAATAAAGATATTATTAAATAGACACTACACTTTAGTGCCTCTTACATCATGTTGGGCTCCAACTCTCATCACTCTGAACTAAAAATGCATGTGATACATTGAGCAGTGACTGCGTTTTCATCTTGGCCACATTTCAGAGTATTGATAATTCGACTGGCAACCCATAACTACCTCATTCCTTTTTTGACAATATAGAATAATTTGACTATCCTCAAGTTCATATTACATTGTTGTTAGGATGACTTTGAAATGACTCTCAACACTAGTTTTCTTGAGCAACACATGTAAAGAATACAAGATATATACAAAAAACCATTTCAATGTAATTCACAAGTGACTTTCTCCTGTGTCAACAGGCTAGGGATATCATATCCAGAACTCACTGAAATGCAGGCACGTGCAATCTTTCAGGCTGCCGTCTCAATGAGCTACCAAGGTGTTAAAGTTTTTCCTGAGATAATGGTTCCCCTTGTTGGAACACCTCAGGCATGGTTCTGTCTCTTCTTTTGTCTTATTATTCATGTGTAATATTAGGTTCACTTATTATGCTTAGAATGAGAGAAAAAGATGCAACTATATTTACATTTTTCATTCTAAACCATGTTTTCATTTCTTTATCTTGAATCTGTGTATGTCACTCAAAACAAGAAACCTCAGTGTGACCAAACTTCATACAGTTTTAGATATGCTTTTCTACCAATTTCGATCTCATAATCGTAAAGTCAAAACTGATCAGAATTCTTACAATTTAATATTTAAGGGATCAAATACCCAAAGTGCTTCTTCTGAGATAAGTTGAAATTGTGCTATGTCAGGAACTAGGACATCAAGTGAGTTTGATACGAAGTGTTGCTAAGAAGGTGTTCTCTGAGATGGGTTCCTCCTTGAACTATAAGGTGGGGACCATGATTGAAATCCCTAGAGCTGCTCTAGTTGCAGATGAGGTATGCTAAGTTGAAATGTTCCTTTCAGGTTTCTATAAATACTTTTTAAGCCATAGGGAGGTCTTTATGAGGAAAGACATTTTTTTTTACTATCTCTCTTTGAAGCTTGGCAAACCATTATAAATTTCAACCTCGATAAAGGAATGTAATATTTATTACTGCTAATAATGCCTTGCATCCTGTAATGCATGATTACAGATTGCAAAGGAAGCAGAGTTCTTCTCCTTTGGAACCAATGATCTCACACAGATGACCTTTGGTTACAGTAGAGACGATGTTGGCAAGTTTCTCCCTATTTACCTAGCCCAAGGCATTCTACAGAATGATCCATTCGAGGTTAGTCTTTTTTAGTTATTTTGACACAAGTCCATGGACCCTATTATATATTACTTTTTCTTTTAATAAAATGATTCTACCTTTTTGAAGTCAAAAAAAGACACAAGTCCATGGGCTTCTTCGGAAGATGGATTATGCTAAGAGAAACAGAAGAGTTCATATTTAGGGGAATGGAGATGAATAGGAACTGATTTCTTCTACTCCTATTTTGTTGCTTGTAGGTACTTGATCAAAGAGGTGTTGGTCAACTCATCAAGATTGCCACAGAAAGGGGTCGTGTAGCTAGGCCTAGCTTAAAGGTATTATAAGGTGCACTTGTACTGTTGAAATATGTAGAAATGTTCATGTCTATGGAGAGTTGATAGGACATTTGGGTTTATCAGAGAAAGATAACAATTCATGATTGTGACAAAAATGATGTTCAAATCACATTAATGTGACCAGGCCAAGCAATGCATAGCTTCAATTAGCCATTTATGACAATGTTCAAGTGGTCTGCGGATTGAACTTCATGCATTTTATGATGGTTGGCATGTCATTCTATCAAGATGATGGGGCTGCATTTTGCAACATTCATCCCTCATAAATAATGAAATGTTTTCATGGTGCCCCATCTATGATCAAGTTGGAACCTGATATCAATTCTCAATTTCTTTCAAACATCCCATGCAAACAGCTCTGCTAGTAGCTTATTGTAATGTAGGGGCATTTTTTTTTGGGTATGTTTGATTATATTTCTTGACTTGAGATATGATGGTGATAAAATAGGTTGGAATATGTGGAGAGCAAGGTGGGGAGCCTTCTTCCATTGCCTTCTTTGCAGAGGCTGGACTGGACTATGTTTCATGTTCTCCATTCAGGTTGGTCTGTCTTGGCACTTAGAAATTTCCTATACTACTTTCATAATTGGAACAAAATCCTGATTTAAATTTTATCAACAGGGTTCCTATTGCTAGGCTTGCAGCTGCTCAAGTTGCTGTCTGAGAGGATTAACTACTTTGACACATTGCTTGATCTTGTGTAGTAATTGCAGTTGAATATGCATATATCATATACGGAAACATTCAATAATTACATTGGTGTAGAAGACGAAGTCAAGGAGAAAGGAAATGCTATCAACATTATATAAGTGAAAAGAAATGGACAAGTCCTCCTATGAAGAAGAGGGGATCAGTATTTATGGTTGAAAGGAAATCCTCTGTGAATAATAATTCTTCTGTTTAGAGTTTTATAAATAAATTAATTTGTACATTCAAAAGAAATATGTAACTGTAAACAACTCGAACTAAGGGGGAAAAAGAAGAAGCTAAACAAGTCATAATTTGGGTACAAGTTACATCAGCACATTTAATTTTGCAGGGCTGTACCATGTATATATAATGCTTGGATCTCTTGTAATTCAACCAAATATATTATAGCTTGCTTCTCTGTTGCACAAACATGGAACAATGGTAGAACTTTAGATTGTAGAATGAAATTCAATCCTAACTAAGAATGAAAGGAATGTGTTGCTTTTTGTACATTGGAAGAATGAAATGTTTGGCTTAAAAGTGAGAAGAGAGGAAAGGGAAGAATGATGACAATTTATTTATAGTTTTGTTTTATTAAGTTTGAAGATTTTTCTTCAAAATAGATGAAATAATTTTATTTTCTTTTTATCTTTTCCACATAATAAAATATAGGAAAATAATTTTAGTTATTATCTTATGGATAATCTTAGAATGTGAGAAATGTTGGGAAAACTACCTACTTTTTGGTGAGAGAAAAGTCTCAACCAATATTGTCAACAAAGTGTTACCAACACAAATGTAATAGAAGTTGCCCCCATCAAATACCCAATGATAAGCTAGCAAGATATATAATATGGAATCCAAGAGAAAAAGCATCAAACATATAGAAGACATATAAAATATACACAAGATTTACATTACTAAGTTTAGACCCACAGATTAAGCTCCGAATAATCCATTATAATTAACATGTTACAATAGTTTTCAACACAAGTTTTGTGTTACAAAACTTGAGCTTACATAACAAACTTGAAGAAATATAAGATTACCTCAAGGAGCTTTACAAAATCCAACTTCACCAAAATGAAATATTTCAAACAACATGTTGAAAGAAAATTCGGTCCACTTTGGTCCTATTCGGTCTACTTTGATTCTATGCAGTCTTATACGGTCCATATTGGTTCTTTTCGGTCTATTCTGTCTACTTTGGTTCTATTTAGTCCATTCGGTCCAATTTAGTCCTATTCAGTCCATTTGATTCTATTCAATTCAATTTGGTCCACTTCAATCTATTCGATTTGGTCCATTTCAGTCAATTGTTTGCTATGTCTTTCCTGATATCATGAATGTCTATCGATTGTTCTTATGAAAATAAATTGTATGATAGAAACATAAGTAGTGTGCCTTTGCTAACTATTCAGTTGGCGACAAATTAAACGGGCTATATAAGCAATGCATTAGCTAATTTTTTTCTAAGCAAAAATAGAGCCAGCTAATTTTATTTTAAAATTCGACTTTACCAAAAAAAAAAAAAAAACTCTTTAAAATTGAGAAAAATAAAATTCGTCAAAGAAGAACGACGTCGTTCATTATTTTTGTGTCTCTTCTCTTGTACTTTGCTCTTGCTGCTTGACATGGTCGGCCGCCACAACTGAATTCTCTTCCCGAATCCCAAAAACCATAAAAACCGCCAAAACCCCATTTCTCTTTCACTCTTGTATCATTCACAAAATGAGCGTGGAGTGCTACGTAGTGGTGCACAACATAGCAAAACGACACAACGTTGGCACACTGGCCCGGAGCGCCACCGCCTTCGGCGTCTCCGAGCTCATTCTAGTTGGCCGCAGAGACTTCAACGCCTTTGGAAGCCACGGCTCCACCTCCCACGTCAGCTTCCGCCACTTCCACTCTCTCTCTGACGCTCGCCAATTCCTCAAGGTACGAGAATTTTGTGTGTGTGTGTGTGTTTTTTTTTTTACGAAGTCTTTGTCTTTTTGGTTGTTTTGGATTTGGAATGTGAAATCTTGAAGTGGGTATTTGTGTTTCAGGACAAAGATTGTGATATTTGTGGGGTTGAGATCACAGACACTGCTGTGGCTGTCAATCAGCACCCTTTCAAGAAAAGCACAGCTTTTCTACTCGGAAATGAGGTATGGGGTTTTGAATTTTTTGCTGGTTTATATATGTTTATTGTGACTTTCCTTGATCTTTTGGTTATTTAAAATTTTGGGTTATTTTTCAATTAGTTTGTTTGGTGTTTCTTGGTGGAATTTCCTTTTAAGTATGGAAGTCTGAATTTGTATGCTTTATCATTTCAGTTTTCAATGTGCTAAGTTAATTATATTGCTTAGTAATCATAGGCTTAAGAGGAATAATACAATATGTGCTTGCAAGTTGCAATCTAAGCATTAGTGATGCCTAGATATGTCTCTTTTGCTGGGATATCTATTCTAATGTATGGAAGTTGTCCTTCTGAATATTTGGGTGAATAATTTTTTTTTTTACTCTTTTTTTTTTTTTTTTGATGAGTAAGAAAAATGTGATTTGAAAAAAAGACTACTTCTGTGAAAAGATCACAAAGCAGCAAAGACGTGCAAATAAAAGCAAAACAAATACACAACTATGAACAAGAAGAAGCAAATATATTAGCATCGGAAGGGAATCACTAGATGTGAGCCCCCAAGCCTGAGACCAATCAAACAGAGAGCCCATTAACAAGGCAAGGAGCTGATTCCCCAAACTCTCCACATCTTCAAATTTGCGATTATTACACTCCCTCCTAATGCATCGCATCAAACACAACAGTGTCAAATTCCAAATTTCAGACGAGTGCTTCCCCAACCAATTCCTTTATCCAAATAGCAGATCCATCACCCTTCCTAGTAAAACCCATGAGACTCCAAATGTTCTAAAGACAAGCCTTCTCGCAGTTTGGGTGAAACAAATTTTAGCATTGAAAGGTGGGGTTGAGCTTTTGAGTTCAGTTTGTTACCCATGGTACCAAGAGGGTGATAAGTTAGGAATGCCACTGAGGGCTTCCTAGGCGTTTTATTTTACAGTATTGCAATAAAGCTCACTGGAAGAAGAAACTGTAGTTTAGTTTGAGATCATTTGGGTATTCATAATTTTTAGGCTATTTTTGTGATGCTTCTTTGTTTTTACTTTGTAGGGAACAGGCCTTTCTGCCAAAGAATGTGAGATATGTGACTTTTTTGTTTATATCCCCCAGTATGGTTGTGGTACTGCTTCTTTGAATGTTACAGTTGCGGCTTCTATTGTATTGCATCATTTTGGAGGTAATTTTATTGACAATCATCAAAGTACTTCATAAGTAAATTTCGCCTTTTAGAGCATGCAGGCTTTCCACTTATATGTACTCTTTCACAGTGTAAGGATGATAGATAATCAATGGGCTTTTCCAAGAGTGTAGCTCAACTAGTTGGCACCTCTTAGTGTTTCCAATAGAGACATCCAGGGTTCTAATCCCCCCTCACCCCCAACTATTGAAATTATCAAAAAGATAACCAATGAGCTTTAGCTCAGATGGGAAAACCCCCCTTCTGTGTGCTTGCATGATAAACATGGAGGATGTTGTCCTCAAGACCCGCTGAGTGTTTTTGTGAAAATTTTTCTTCCCGTTTTCATCCATTTTATTTTTTTCTTGTTTTTACAGTTTTTGTTCATGCTCAACCTAAATGAATCATTGTGTTTTCCTTGCTTTCTTACATGCTTGTTGACTTAGTTTTCTTAACAGGCAGTTGTAGTGGTCTGTAGTAATTTGTGTGCCCCAGGCACATAGCATATGTACAGAGCCCCAGCCCCTAGAATCAAATTCTAAACTAGTATAGTGTTGTTGGGTGGTTCTGATAAAGAAACAAGGAAGATAGTTGCAACCATATATTGAATAATCAACCAAAACATCCAGGGTTCAAATTTCCTCTCCCAACTTTTGAATTTACCCAAAAAAAAAAGAAAAACAGAAGAAGAGGGGGATCTTTAGTTAATTAAATTAATGAAAAGGTATGGCAGCTCTATTGGTGGTCCTTAAGCATTTTTTATTATTATATGGTATTCATTGTTCATTATGGGGATAAAGAGCTCTTCAAGATTCATGCGTAAAAGAATTCTATAAAAGATCATGCAAATTTTCAAAGTACTTGATACTTCTACAGCTAATGCTAAATACTCCTCTGGAGATCTGCAGACATGCTAATGTGTGTAGACCAACACTCATGTTAACTAAGACCATGAACCTGAATTAGCATAAATGCTTGTTTCCTTGCAATCTATAGGTAATCACAATATCTTCAGTTTATATGACATTTCCATTTAAAATGAAGCTTTTGTGGAAAGCTTGCATCTCTCCCCTAATATGGTCAGTTTGTTTACTTTCTAACTGCATTTGTGTTCTGATTGGAAAGAAATTCAAGTTCCTAAAAGTAACACTAAAATTTAACTAGAGAATTTACCTCACGTAAAGTAGGAGAGAAAATCCTTTTGCATTCAGAGGAGGGCATCACATTCCAATCAAGTGAGCCAAAGCCCACTGTATGTGGTTCCTAAAAAATAGTGTGGTAGTGACAACAATTTATGTTCCAGTTTATTTTGGTTGAAAAAAAAAAAAAAAAAAAAAAAAAAACCCTACGTTTCTTTTAAACAGAAATTGACCTAACTTCTCAAACAAAGTTTTCTTCAGTTTGGGCAGGCTTCCCTGAGAGAACCCGTGAAGGGAGCAAGTTTGTTGTGGCTGAGAGACCTGTTAAACAGGTAAGACGAAGTTTCTGTGCAGAAACAGCTGATACCATCATTGAAGAGCGGAAATCTAGAAGGGAAAATGCTTCTAATGGTTTCTTTGATGAGAGTGGAGTTAACAATTCAGCCTCCAACCTTTTGGATGCTTTGTTTGGTGATGATTGATTGAAGGCAATTAGCCATGTGGTATAATTGGCCTCAAACATTGAGAATAGTGTGGGTTGTGGGTCTATATTGCCTCAAATGTTGAAAGAAGGAAACATACAGTTCTTACAAAAGCAATGACTTGAGAAATGTCCATTACGAGAGAAAATTGTTGCAAGGTAACTGATTGAGAGAAGCTTCATGTTGGAGGGATATGCTGCAAGTTACAGTGAGAATTTAATGCGATTAGTCAATTACCATTTGTGACTCAAGATATTAAATGAAAGTTTTGTTTATTTTGCTTAATTAGCTCTCTATGTAAGTGCAGTAGTAAGGATAATATTTTCTGTTCTTTTGTTGGAGGGATATTCTATTTTTAAGAAATATCTGACCATTCAATCTACTATATTGTTGTTTAGTTTCACATGTAGATGTTAATTTAGATTACTCAATCTACTATATTTGTAACGCCCCCAAATCAAATCATAAATAATAAGAGTGTATTCAATCTAAATAATCCATAAAAAATATTAAATAAAAGCAACCAGCAACCTAAAATCTCATCACAAATTCTAATCCACAAAAGATAAAATATCCTCAAAATAATTATCCTTTATAATGTTTAATGCCATAAAAATAATAATAAAATCTTCAGTTCTACAAGATAATTCGTAACTGTTGTCTTCCAAGAATCTCTACTCCAATAATCCATCTAATGTATCTGTAAGGGGAAACAAAGGGGGGTGAGATAACTCAATAAGTGTAATTCACTAACATTGGGGTGTGGGAACAAACCTTTCTAATAAATAATTCTTACAACAAATTCATAACTTGTAACTTATCAATATTTTATCATCAAATACTTCATATATATAAAAAAATATCTTTATATTGTGAGCCATCATAATACATATATCAATACCATCATATAAACAATTTCCTATGCTTTTCTCGTGGTCAACGTTTACGCCCCGTTGACAGGGTTGTGCTGTCCCCTTTTAGGACTAGAACCTCATTTTCATCCATTTTCTTTAAGGATGGCTCCTTTGGAACCTAAAGGTGCACTCCTTTGCTAAGGAGCTTCCTTTTCGGATCCTCAATAGTATACTCTCTTGCTAAGGAGCTATCAAATGTGCATTGTCTCTTTTTCTAGGACCGTCCCTTGCTAAGAACTAGCTGCAGTATGATTGTTCCTTGCTAAGGACTAAATACAATACTGAGCTTTTAATCACGACTTGCCATAGGTTTTCAAAACATATTCAATATGCTCACAAAAATAAACCATTCATAATTCTCAAAAATATAAAGATATATTCACACATACAAGTTTTAAATAAATTCAGGTTGTCCCACAAGTTTTTCATAAAACGGATAATCAATGTGCACATCAAACATTTATAAATATATTAATTTATATATAGAATATCAACATATTTCTTGATATGAGAATAGTTTGATAATCAACACTATTTTGGGAAAACCCCCAAAATTAGTAAATACTACTTACCTCTTATTTGCAAAAATATGAAATCAACCACCCTTAGTCACACTAAATCAGTAGAATTAGAACCTAGCAACACCAAAAATAGGTTCATCAATACACGAATTTCCCACTTAAAATCAGTTTTCACACTTAAATAGTTTAATCTATCAATATTAAAGCCTACGGAGATGTGAGATTCTCTGTGCCACTCTGATTTTGGTACTGAGGCTGCCTTATAATTCAAACTATATGTAGGGCCTAGTTTTGCTCAAATTTCTTTTCCCTCTCTACTACCCAATTTCATTCCTAGTTAGTGGACGTTTTCTTTGCTAATATAGAAAGACAATGAAAGCATTATTTTGATGTCATTGGAAAGGGTATAAGAAATATTTAGATATTTTCTTTGTTGGAAATTTCTTAAACTTTGTAAAAATGAGAGTTTTGTGCAGCAAATTCAACATACTTTTGTATCGTTGAAATATTTAAGAATTTAACTGCAAATTATCAATGAATTAATGCTTGCAAGTTTATAATTTTGATAATTATAATGTTTCATCTTTTTTTTTTCCTTGAACTTTGAATGTGGCGCCAATTGGCTTTCCAAAATTTTTTCTTCACACAAGGAAAAAAAAAAAAGTTTAGGACAAATTTTAGATATTTCACAATTTTGATTTTATAAAAAGTAATCCAAATTAGCAGTTTAAACTTTAAAACCCCAATTTCTTATAGGTATTGACTTGTATTCTTCATATGAGCAATGCCTCAATCAATTAAGAAAGGGGGCAAAAGCTGGTGAAATAAGAGCAAGTGGAATATCATATACAACCATCAAGCAGTCCCATTAGAATCAAAATGTTGGGGGGCATTAGTTGATTTATGTGTTGTTAGACAATTGGGTTACCTGTTCCTACCCACATGGTTTAAACACTTCAAATTGTTGAGCCATTGAATCTTATGAATAATGGTGGTAATGTCAATGTAATAGAAGACTCCACTTTGTAGCCATGAGAAATTTGATGCTCTCTAGTCTAGTACTCAATCCGTTTCATTTTGGAACCGTACCACCTGATTCATGTGCACTGGAATCATCAAAAAATTGAAAATGAAGTTTGTAAGAATAATGTTAGAAGGTTAAAACATATCCACATCAAGGTCGGCAATATATACATGCATGTGAGTGTAATATATAATATATCATTTTAGAGGTGTTGGGGGAAAAAAAAATTTTCTTAACCCCATAAATCTCACATAATTTTTCATGTCTTGAAATCTTAGTTAAAAATAAAACTTATTAGTTATTATTACGTTATAAGGCCATTGATGTTTGCCTAACATCTAGTTAGGTAACTTATATTCATCGATATTTAATGAGTTATCTTCTAGCTTAAGTAGTGTTTTTAATGGAGAAAACTATAGTGACAATGGAAAGTAGTGAAAGGATTGACTAATACATACATACTTGTGCTTGTAATATATAATATATCATTTTTTATCTTAAATTTAGTGTTTATATGGGAAAAGCTAAATAGCTTTTAGCTTTTTATTTTTTGTCTCGCGTTTCTTTTTCTTTTTCTTTTTCTTTTTTTAAATTAAATAAAACTAGTTTAAAAAAAAAATTAGCTTTTTCTTGCACATTTAGTATTATAATTACCAAAAACTATATATTTTTATAAATACTATGCAAATAAACTATTAGAAACTACCAGATGCCCTGACCAACACTTAAAACACTCAAATTAGAATATAATTAAAGTTATAATGGTAAATTTTAATTTTAATAGTCAATTGATTTTTGTTTCCTAGTAGCTTAAAAATAAAATAATTTTAAAAAATTCGAAATCTTAGACCTCGTTTGGTACACCCACTTAAACACATGTTTTTAGTTTTTAAACAATATTATACGTATTTTCACACACTTTTTCACTCACACAAATTTTCGCACATGTTTTCAAACACGTGTTTTCAGTTTTTAAGTGCATATACCAAACACCCCCTTAATCTTACAGCAAAAATCATGGAAAATATAACAAAAATATCCTGAAAATAAAAAATTTATAATATATTATAATATATGTTACAATAAAAAAAAATATCGGTCAGGATCTTAAATCTAGATGAGATTTTGATCTCACTTCAATTTTTCCAATAGTTAAAACTTTGTAATCCTTCTGGTTTTTGAAATAAAATTATTCTCTAGAGTCTAGACTCTCTTATACAAATGAGAATATGTTTTTTCAAAAATAAAATTCAAAAAGAGAACTCTAAGAAAAGCAAGAATAATGAAGACTAGTACTTGATGTAAGAAATAAGAAAAAAATGAGGCACAAAATGGTTGAGAAGTGAGAACTAAAAAAAACACTAGGAAAACATGTGAACGAACATAAATGTGTTTGGTACTCAAATTATGTGGTGTCAATTACATGGTTTGGCAGTTGGCATTAGATATATTTAGTATTGGCAAAAATTTGAAAAATACTCAATGTAGTAGTTTGGAATAATTGCAAAAACAAACCCTTGCAATTTCAACTCTTCTTCATAATTCTTTGAAATTTTCATATCCGCCAAGTTGCTTTCAAAAAACAGAAAATCTCATAAAATTATAAGGAAGAATTGAAATCCTAAAAATATTATTGTCCCAAATCACATTTGGCATCATTTCCCAAGTGAATTATAGCAAAAGACAAATCTTCTGCATGCCTAGAAAACATAAAGGGCAACCGACATGGTTTCACTGTCAAAATTGTGGACAGACAAAGAACATAACCACAATTACACAACACATCACACATATACACAAAAAAAAGTACTTTTCTCAAACACTGCCGATGTATTTAGGTTTGTCTTTAAAAAGGTACATTAATTTGTGTGGGACCTTGTACACATGGTTTCCCATGTGGGACTATGGTTTTGTAAGGTGGTATCTCATGCGCTAGGCGCATGAGACCTGCCTCTTACAGGCAGGCGGGCCCCACATGAGTTGTCTAGATTTGTAGGCATGAGTTGTCGACTTGTCGGTTTTTATTGTTGTGACTTTCGAGTTTTAATTTTAAGTTCATTTTAATAAAATAAAATAAATAAATCTGATTCTCAAGGTAGTGTCAAAATCACTCACTTTTTATTGATTAGGCAAAAGTTTAGATTTTTTTTTTTTTTTTTTTATTTCTAAGCTCTCGAAAATTATGAAGTGTCAAACTCACGTGTCAACATTGTATTTTATTTTGTGACATCTTGACTATGAAAATTTATTTTCTTATAAAAGTGGTAAAGCGATCGAGAATGATTTAAAATGAATTTAAAAGAATATTGTGGTTAATTAACTCTGATACTTTTCTTGAACACAATTAACTCTAATTCAAATGATAACTCCTATTTACAATAAAATAGATTTAAGGTGAAGCTAGCATTGGGTTAAATAAAACTTCTGATAGTACATCTTGCTTAAAATCCATACCTACATGCATAAACACTTCTGTGTCTATATTGTCACACATATTAATTTTTTTTCCATTTCTAGTAATGTGTACAAAAGACGTACTTAGAAAGATTGTAACTATTTTTTTTTTTTTTTTTTTGTAATTAATAACTATGAGACTCTCAATAATATTTTTAATAAAAATTAATATTGACATACTTGTAACATTTTTGTGTACATGGCATGCCCCATATCTTCCACTTTTCAATTATTATATTGATTTTTCTTTTAATTTGATCCCTAATAAAAAAAATAAACTAAGAAAAGAAGGGTAAATTTTGCTTCTTCCTTCCTTAACCTCCCCAGCTCCCTAAGTTCAAGTTGACAATAAAAGAAAAGCATTACAATATCAAAAATTATTTAACCTCTTTAGCTTAATATATTCAATAGAATAATTATAACCATAAATTATAATAAGGTGTTATCTTATCAAAATTCATAAGGCCTCAACCATTTTTACATATTTATTATATTATTAACTGATACAAAACGGTTTGAATAGATTTATAAATAGTATGTCTTCCAAGTTAAATTAAACTTTTTCGTATGCATTTGTGTTATAACTGCTCTATCCCCTCTCCTTTGTGTGTGCATCTCTTTTTTTTTTTTTTTTTAATAATAATAATAATAATAATAATAAACTTACATATTTAATCGTACTTAGAAAGTGAATGAATAGCATCGCATGCGTACATAGGGGGAAAACTATATGTATTTTACATAATTTCCTTGTACAAGAACCCTTAATAAATCTAAGAAATGTTTTAAACAAAAATTAGTGAGGGACTATCGATATTGACTGGGTAGAGCTCCATTACAGTTTATCTGAAATAGAATATTAACCAAAGAATATCACAAATTCATCAGGAAAAATATACAATATATACTTGATGTTAGAGTAAATTACTCTAGGTTGATGTATTTCTTTTTAATTTGGTAATGAGTCTATTTCAAAATAAATTTGTTTTTCCTAATGAATTAATCCTTTTTTTTTTCCTTCGTATGAATCACACTGGTTGAAATCTTTAGTTTTAGTCATACAACTGAATTATATGTTTTGCCATTTTTGTGGAACTTATCTATAATTGATAATTGATATTGATATTGATAATGATAATGACCCTTTACCTAGTTTTTAATTCAATAATTCCAAAAGTTCCGAGTTGGCTTAAAATGTATGATCCACAATATGTTTACCAAAAATTCAAGACTCTATGAATTGGCAACTCTGTCACTGGTCCATAGTCTTCCTAGGGGGACTTCTAATGCTGTTTTAACTTTATGAAAAGTTGTGAAAATAGAGAGTGGAAGTGGAAAACGTTCTTTTGAATTGATTTACCTTGGTAAATAAATACCTACAAAACAAATTAGGTCGATACAAAGACATAAATGGTAAATAAATACCTACAAAACATTTATTAGGTCGATACAAAGACATTACTTGTAAATAAATACCTACAAAACAAATAAGGTCTCCACCTTTGCCTCAATTTACCTTTCTTTTGTTGATTTTTTCAATAAAGTAAATAAAAAATATATATAAAATAAAAAACACACAAAAGATGGATCAATAGAAACAAATCAAAGGTGTAGTCTCATCCATGAAAAAGTCCATCCATTCCTATAATTTCCCCACAGAAAGAAAAAAAGCTAAAAATGGTAATATAAAAAAATATATATTACATGCGCTAAGAGAGAACCCATTCTACATTATAAAATTCTATATGTCATAGATAGATGGCATGATGGTTGGCTTAGATGAGTGAAAAGTGTGCTCAACGGCTGTGCATCCCTCTAACAAGACTTCCATGTAGCTCGTATTTACGTTCCTGATCGAACTTTGCAATGAAAACTTAGCTGGATAGCAGTAGCCTCCAGAAGGATACGTGCAGCATACAAAACCCATTAACAAATCCTTCTCTCCTTTTATGATCTTTAGGAACTAAAGAGAATCTCTTTCAACTCATGCCTCGGCTAGCTTTAAGCGGGGAACAATATTCATCGATTGGAGTTCCTGAAAGCATGCCGTTGAGTGGTGAGAATTTAAACAAAAAACATCTGTCAACGACTGACAGGAGTAAACATATTCATCCAATAGTGAACAGTGGAAATGCAAACATTTTTTGCCTTTTTTTTTTTTTATCAGACAAACTGTATAGGAGTAACAAAAAATGCATAGGTCATTATACAGCTCTTAATGCATGTCAAAAGGAAGATAAAGTCTCTAAAGAGAAAATATTCTTCTTTGTCAGAGAAAATAATACACAGACAACAAGTACCAACACCAAGTTTATGTAGTTGAAACCAGGAAATAAGATATAAAAGAATAACTTGTGTATAGAGACCTCCAACAAATCAAACAAGAAAGATGAGATCTCAACCAAGTTATATAACTTAATGAAAGAAAATATCCACAGAATAAAATGAGAGCTATGCTATGGAAAAACCAATCAATACAATGTCAATTCATACCTGGATTAAGAGCTTGCATGCATACGGAAGCTTCATAGTAGACATACCGTCCCTTTTTTTACATGATGAACAGATTCCAGTTTTCAGATGATGGTTGTAATATCCTAACAAACCACATATTCTGCAGACCTGCACCAAAAAGCAGATGTTGCCACATACTTAAAGAGCTAAATAAACAAATCAATTCCAAAAAAGAAATTTTTGGTATGAGACAAATTCTTAATTATGTGTAGGTCTAGGTCTAGCATAACAAGAATGATGTTGAAGCTTGAAGGACCACAACAATCTTAAGAAAAAAAAAAAAAAAACAAAACCAATAAGCATTTTGCTTACACACAACTTAGTGTTGGTCTAAAGGAAATTACTGTAAGTTATAATTAAAAATCTCTCCAAAGATATCCACAACAATCACAAAAAGCCTTTTCGTTGGTTAGTATCCCTTGTACTGACAGTTTTTGGAACAGCAATAGTGAAGTCCTAAAAAGGTCCAAATAAGCCTTTAGAAGTTAGATGATGGCTTTGACGAAGAGAAAAATAAAATGGCTTGAAAGTCTCAAAGACATGCCCAAGTTACAGTAAAAATGGGTTTTGTTCCAAGTGCATAGCTGGATATTTTCCAGCAAGCAAACTTAGCTGGTGTTCCAGATCTGTTCTGGAAGCTGATCTCTATCAACAGTCGTGTTCTTGCAGTTCCAGGAGGCATCCTTAAGAAGAAAGCTTTATATAGCTATTACAATAGAAAAGAAAGAATAAGAGGGATAGACAACCAGATGCTAATACAGAATCTTATGGGCTGGTGAAGAGCTGATTTCTGATCAACTTCCACCCTATACATAAGGGCTGCAACTCCAGAAAATCAAGAAAATTTTGGGAGAAAGAGCCGAAACTCTGCTGGAATTTTGTCAGACAGCAGTCTTGTACCAGGAGAGCTTTGAGGAAAACAGTGCTTAGAAATCATATTTTAATTCTTCTGGCTGAACACAACATGTTAGACGATAATGATGCTAATATACTAGTCTTCCTGTTAAATGACTTACAAGCAAGCATTGTAATACATACTCAGCAAACAATTATCAAGGAGTGGCATAGGCATGAGCTGATACCTGAACCTCAAAAGGATCGCTAGAGATCATTAGGCGCTCAAAAATTAACATACTAGCACCATAAGCTATCAAACAATCACGTTCCATTTCTCCTACACGTAGTCCTGGGAAATGAAAGGTTAGCAGAAATTAGAACTATGCAAGGTAAATTTGCATCTGATAAAATATCTAAGAACCAGAAATTAAGAACCTCCATTGCGAGCTCTCCCCTCTGTAGGCTGTCTTGTTAGCAGAACACGGGGTCCATCAGCTCGAGCATGCATTTTATCTAGAACCTACTTGTCATGAAATAATGGATATCACAAAAAATCAATATCAAAAATAAATATTTTCAAGATAATATTCTAAATCAATATGACATGCTTTATGTAACAGGGAAGAAAAGGTGTGATACATCAAAGAAAAATTACTAGGATTATTTAAAACTACAACTAGTAAAGGCATTTCTGTCACAGAAATTCTAGATGCTATGAGTAAAAGAATATCAACTAATCTAAATCATAGAAACAATGCTGACCAGAATCACCAGACATAAAAAATAGACATGCCATGCACCAAAAGATCTCTCTCAATTTATTCAGGTTGGCACGTCAAGGGAATGTCAAAACAAGAGCCTCAAAAGGTTAAAAGAATCACTGATGAGGCAAGGAGGGAAGAGTAAGATAGAAACTGTAGGTTTTGCATACACTGATTTAGACTCAGCTATACCAGTGTAAATGGTGTGAGGTATCTACTTCATGATCAAGTGAGAATCACACTTGTGTTCAAACAGAAAGCTTTAGCCTGAAGGCAATTCCCCTTTACCCTCAGTGAGGGGTTAAACGCATGCCTTCTAATTTCATCCATTAGTCAAAATTAAGAGCACATATAGTCCAATTTAGCTGCTTATCAGCCTCCTGTAGTGACTAAACAGTTCATCAAGCAACTTAAGGATTTTTCAATGCATGTTAATAACCCCAACAACCCCACAAGAAACCAAATAATGGTAACAACATAAAATTTCGAACCTAGGATTCATAAGCATGATTGGACTCTGGAACATAATAAAGGAGGCTTCGAATCTTACCATATGTTTTAACTTTTGATAGTAAATAGGACCCATGAAAATATATGCTTGCAGTGGGCAACCTGTGATACCTGGGGAAGACAAAAAGTATTAGGAAGTTTCCTTTCATATGCATGCAAGGTCTAGTTCACAAACATAAGTACACAAAATAGTTATTCCATTCCAAGGTCATATTCCATGCACCAAACTTGCGACACTAATGATAAAAAGGAAATGACACAATTTAATTATTTTTGTTATGAGAACATCCAACTTATATTAGTGATAGTAACTTCCAGAAACACGCTAGAAATCCATTGTCTAATTTAAATTGAAAATAAGTTTCCTTTCACCCCTGGGGTTTCAAAAAATTGAACACAATACGTAACAAAGCTCCAAAAGAAGAATTAAAATGAACGGTTGCAATAGAATTCCCATATGTACATATTTCAGATGTAAAAATTTAAACCTGAATACAGAAAGTCTTTGCCGTTGTAGCTAAAGCCTTTGTTCACAAGAATTTCACTGTCACAGAGCAAGGAAGCATGGTAAAAAAAATGAAATATGGAAAAATGCATAATAATCAGATGTCATAGTAAAGATGCAGAAAGCACCTCATAGCTTCAACTGTGTCTGCATGACCGCTTGGTTCCCCAAAGGCACTGCCATAATGAAACCTACCACATGAAACTCCAGCTTTACCCCCAAGAAGCTCTATCATCTTCCCCACTGTCATTCGACTGATGGTAACAGAATATCAAAACATTAAGTTACATCTTGGGTGCTTGCACTGCTAGCAACTATAGATTATAACACAAAACATGGATGATTATGACATGGCACGAGGCCAGTCAAGCATAAGGGCTGAATTTCACGTTCCATATGATTATTGCAGTTGTGTCCACATGTGCCAAGTTTGTAGAAAATTGGAGGGAAAATTAATTAGTGGCACATGCACATGTTAGATTTTAGAAAGTTTTTAGGAGCAAAAGCCATGTGCTTTATTAAATCTAGCTTGTAATTAGTATGTTACAATTGTACTCAAGCATGTGATAAATGTGAGTTAGTTATGGACGATGTCATCAACAATAACCAACTCCCAAGCTATAAATATCCATGTACATAGATTGTAAAGATAGATAGATTGATAGTGAATTTTAGAATCTCATATTTGAGTTTAGATTGTGGTCTGAGTTCCCTCTCTTTCTTTTCTTCCTCTCTCTCTCTCTCTCTCTAGAATCTTTCTGTACTGAAAATTCAGTATTAATCTTCTTGCTGCACTTCCTTGTTAAGTTTTCCACTATTCCAAACTTTTAACTTGTTTACCTAGGAAACCCATGAGGATTCATAATCAAATCAGGGCAAATGCCACGTTCAGAAAATGGGAAGTCTTCCTGCTGGATAATGGTGCCACAAACTCCTTTCTGCCCATGTCTGCTACTAAATTTGTCACCGACCTGAGGGGGCAAGAAATACAAGAAAGAAAGTCAACCTAAAATATAAGATTTGTTTAGCATATAAACTGAGGCCAGATTAGAAATTCTTTACCTCTGGCCTACGAGTATGGCGAATTAAGAATTTGATAGATAAATTATTATGCCTATCATTATAAAGAGCCACTCGATCCACTACACAAGACTCCCCTTCGGGACCCTTAAATGTTTGTTTACTGCTCTTATATCCTCTGCATTTAAAAACAAGCATAAGCAATCTTGTTGTTAAAGGAATCTATCAAGAATTTTCACCGGAAAGTGAAACTAACATATTTGGTAATTCTGATGGTGGTACTCTCGTCCCCCTTGTAACAGCTTAACACTTATAAAGATGCCATTGTGTGTTAATTTCACCCAAGTATGTGGTTTGAGAGACCTGACATAACTTAGGATCTATTTAACACTTATAAAGATGCATTTGAGTGTTAATTTCACCCAAGTATGTGATCTGAGAGACCTGACATAATTTAGGATCTGTTTAACACTTAAAAAAATAGGAATGGCAACGGGTCGGGTTCGGGCCAGGTTTTTCCATACTCGGACCAGACCCGCGGGGCAAGGCCCGTGACCCAGACTCGACCCGTTTAGGGTACCGGGTTTTTTCCCGGGGCCTGGACCCGCCCCAGTCGGGCCCCGCGGGCCCCGTTTAGGGATTGGGCCCAATTCGTGGCCCAACAAAAAAAAAAATTAATTAATTTAAGCCCAAATTTATTTTTGCCTACATTAAGCCTGCATATTCTAATTCAAGCCTAGATAACGTGGCCCAAATGCCAAATCATAGGCTACTAATCATAAATCAATAAATATAAATCTATAAATCAATAAACCATAACTAATATCATAATCATAATTCAATAAATCATAACTAAAATTTTAAATCAATAAATTACCCAGCTAAGATAACCATTTAATCATTAATCAATAAAATCATAACTAAAATCACCAGCTAAACATAAAAATAAAATAAATCCAACAAGTCCAAGAAATAAGTATCAAAAGTCCAACGAGTCCAAGAAATTAAAAAGCTACAAAATAAATCCCACAAGTTTAGAATAATTACAAACCAACAAATTAATCCAACAAGTCTAAGAAATTAAAAAAGCTACTAAATTAATACAAAATATTTTATCTTCATCAATTGTGATACAACTCCCATCAATTGTGGCACAACTCCCATCATCTTCATTTGGCTCCCCATCGTCAAGAATGGATTGAAATGTACTCTCTCCAGATATAGTTGAAGAACCTACAACAACAATAAATTAAAAAATGGAATAAACTTCATCAAATTGTAATTAGCAAATATAAAAACACCATTTTAATTTTATAAATAGAAAATTAGACAATTGCTAACTGTTGATTTCACTCCATAACCAATTCTGAGCACACATCATTGCCTTTATAGTCTTGGGATGTAGCCTACTACGGTGTGGACTTAAAAGTCTCCCACTAGTGCTAAAGGCAGCTTCTGAAGCAACAGTTGTGACGGGAATGACTAAAATATCTCTTGCAATACTTTGTAAAGTAGGATACTTGAGACCATTACTTTTCCACCATGCCAAAATATCAAAGTCTTCACTCCTCTTCAACACTCCCTCATCAATGAAATGATCAAATTCCATTCTACCACTCCCATGTTTCTTTGAACTACTTGAACTATTGTTCACAAACCCATCAAACCTTGACATTGACCCAATCAACCTAAATTTTATTTGTGCCACTTGATTTGAAGTACTTGCAGGCATATGAGAACTTCCTTCATTACCTACAGGAGACTCATCTACATCTCCATACTCATCGAGCAAATCATAACAAAGATTCTTAATTTTTTCAATCTTCAAATCAGAATTATCACCATAAATGTTAGGATAATAAAACTCCAATAACTTCATCTTATATCTTGGATCTAAGATAGCAATAATAGCCATAACAACACTAACATTAGCCCAATAAGAATTAAATTTAGCAAGCATGCTTTCTGCCATCATACTTATCATCTCAGTTGAAGACAAACTCCATTCATTCAATGCAATTTTCAACTCACACATCAAAGCAAAATACATATTAGTTGTGGGGTACTTACGACCAGAGAAAAACTCAGTCACACTATGAAACAACTCCAACCTCCCACAAATATCTTTAGCTACCTCCCAATCATGATCATATGGCAAACAAGTATAAGATGTTTCACGTTTAGCCAAACGTGAGAAAACATCTTTATAAATCAATGTAGTAGAAAGCATTAAGTAAGTTGAATTCCAACGAGTTTTACAATCTAAAACTAACTCTTTGGTGCATTGAACACGCAATTGACGTGCATTTTCTTCAAATTTTTGCCTCCTTTTTGGTGATCCAGTCCAATAAATCACACTATCACGAATCCTTTCAATACCATCACCAATAAGAGACAACCCATCTTGAACAATCAAATTCAAAATATGTACAACACACCTCATATGCAACATAGACCCACCCAACATAAGAGAACTAGTATCAAGCTTATTCAAGAGAAGTCTTATTATGGCATCATTAGTACTACAATTATCTACAGTTATTGTGGACAACTTCCTATCAATGTTCCACTCTAAAAAACAATCAACAAGGACTTCAGCAAGGACATCTTTCGTGTGTGGAGAAGGAACATAAACAAACCTAGAAAAATAATAGGAATAATTATAGCATAACTAAATAAACATTCAATTTAACATAACTCAATAAACATTCTAAATGTAAAGTCTTTAACATTCAATTTATAGATAAAAAAATTACCTTAAAACTCGGCTTTGCAATGTCCAAGTATGATCAATAAAATGAGCGGTAATGACCATAAACCCTCTTTTTTTGTTACTTGAAGTCCACATATCAGTTGTAATTGCCATCCTACTCCCATTCTTGTCCGTCATATTCAAAGCTTTCTCCCTCTCATTATCATAGATTTTAAGAATGTCACTCTTCAAAGTATTTCTTGTGACAAGTTTAAACATAGGTTGAAGATCAGTCACAAATTCTCTAAACCTAATGTGATCAACCATTGAAAGGGATATTCATGTAGGATGACCATACGAGCAAGCTTATTCCTCACTCTGGCTTGATCAAATTGGTAATTATTTAAACTCACAGTTCCATCCACCTTATTTTGTTGTTTAATTAAGACTTGTTGTCGTATATCTTTAAACTTCATCCGTGGACATCTTGCTAAATGATTACGCAAATGAGTTGTACCTTGGCTAGGATCACCCAAGTAAAGTTTGCCACAATGATGACACTGAGCTTTAACTTTTCCTTCAACTTTCTTCTTTGTAAAATGAACTCAAACATCTGAGGTAGTCTTTCTTTTCTTACTTGTATCCAAGTCCTCATTTGTAGGCTCTTGCTTTCTCTCTTCCTCTGTCCCTGGACTCCGTTGACTCCCTTCTTGTTCCTCTACCTCTAAGTCCACCATCGGGGATTTCGGACTCCTAATTGGTTCAGAAGTTTGGGAGTTAGAATCAAAACAAATGATCACAAATTTATTATTACACATACTCATTAATTAATTAATAGGCACAAATTCATAATTACACAAGTTCACAAATTAAACATGATTAACAACAAATTCAAACACTTACTCGTTGTTTAATGGGCATAAAGGTGATGGTGATCCTGAGGGTGAGCTGCCAGGTGACAATGGCGAGGGTGATCGTGAAAATGGCGGAGGAGACCACATAGTTGGCAAGGGACAACGTCCGGTTCTTAAGGGAGAGCCACTTGGTGAGGAAGAACCAGATTTGTTTGTGTCTGTGTTTGTGTCTTCCATCTCCGTTTTAGGCTCTGCATTCCCAACAAACACAAAAAACAAAGTTAACAGAGTTAATTTGAAAATCTCTCACAGAATACAACAGCTCAATAGTTAACAAACCCAATAACAGTATAACATCACAAACACCTTAACCCATAAACCAAACCCTCACCCACCCAAAACCCAAATAAACATTATTATTATCATCACAACAAATTCAATGAACCACCACACATAAGACATTAAAACTTCACATATCCTAATTATGTTAAATACACTGCAATTCCAATATTTCTGTGAAAAGCTCTAATGGGGTTGGTTTTATTTGCTAGGAATCGTCAAGAAGAACATGGGTTTAAGCGCTTAGCCTTGAATTTGTCCTTTTGATTAACTGTTTACCTGTTTTAAATCACATGGCATCATTTTTTTAGCCAACCATGTTTGGATAATAAGAGTGATAGAAAGGGGTGGTCTGAATATACTAATCTGTCTAGCCATTCCTTTATTTTCTCTTCTCCTTCTGTTTTAGACACACACATATTCCAACAAAATTTAACTATAAAATGGATTCTCTCTGAACCCTGATTGTGTACCTTGTTCTACTAACTTTTGGTTAAAGAAAAATTAAATGATGCCTGGTCTCATAATAAGTAGCTAAATACTACTAGTGCCTAACTACAAACACAGCCGTATCTAAAGAGAGACCAAAACTAAACATAAAATTCGATTTTTATTTTTTGTTTCGTAATTCCTCATTTTTTTTGTCAAATCGATTTCTATCCTGTAAATTGTAATACTGGCCCAAGAATATTGTTAGAAACTTGTATAAGACAAAATCCAAATCACAAAAAAAAAAAGAAAAAAAGAAAAAAAGAGAGAGGAAGATATAGATTCACACCTTTGAAACCGAAAGTCCAAGATCCTCTGTGATTGCGGTTTGAGTAGGTGATGAATACCCAGACTACAAGGAGAAGAAGATTGCGGTTTGAATAGCAAAAAGCTTAATTTGTTGCTTAAATAGAAGAAGAAGAAGTAACTAATAATATAAAAAAAAAAAAAAGAGATTATTAAATGGTACCTGAAGGTTGAAGCTGATCCTCTTCCTCTTCGACTCAGTGATTGAGGGAGTGTGTGAGTGAGGGAGAGGGAGGGTCGGACTGAGGGAGGGAGGCGTGAGGGAGTGTGGGAGTGAGGGTGATGGACTGTCGGAGTGTGGGACTGAGCTGAAATGAGCTGAAATGGATAAAGGGAAGTACAATGCCTTTATACAACAAATGAACATATTGACAAAGGAAACTTTCATTAATAATAATACATTTTCAGGTTGTTTACATTCAAAGGGCGCGGTATTACATGCTCATCTAAGTTTTCTAGAAAATATGCTCTTATACTAGCCACCAAGGTGATGCGATATGGTCCTTCCCAATTGGGCCCTAACTTTCCCCACACTGGGTTCTTTGCAGTACCCAGAACTTTTCTCAATACTAAGTCACCAGATACTAATGGCCTCAACTTTACATTGGCATCATAACCTTGCTTGAGTTTGGTTGGTAATATGCCAATTGAACCATTGCACTTTCTCTTCTTTCTTCAATAAAATCTAAGCGCTTTTCTAGCGACTCATTGTTACTGCTCGGATTGAATGAGCTGGTCTTTAGCGTTGGGAAGCCAGTTTCTAAAGGAATAACAGCCCCGGCTCCATAAGTCATTGAAAAGGGAGTCTCCTCCATTGACCTACGAGGTGTAGTTCGATACGTCCACAGGACATGTGGCAGCTCTTCCACCCATTTTCCCTTCGCATCATCCAACCTCTTCTTGAGTCCATTCACTATGACCTTGTTAACAACCTCGGCTTGTCTATTCCTTTGGGGATAAGCTGGCGTAGAATATCTATTCGTAATTCCCAAATCATAGCAATATCTTCTGAAAGATTTGCTATCAAACTGAAGGCCGTTGTCCGAGATGAGGGTGCGAGGGACTCCGAACCGGGTGACAATGTTTTTCCAGACAAATTTCTTGGCGTCCACGTCTCTGATATTCGCCAAGGGCTCAACTTCAACCCATTTAGTAAAGTAGTCTATGCCGACCAGCAAATACCTCTTGTTCCCTGCGGCCTTGGGGAAAGGGCCAACAATATCTAAGCCCCATTAAGCAAATGGCCAAGGGCTAGATAGGGGGTTAAGGACCCCTCCTGGTTGGTGTATATTTGGTGCGAATCTTTGACATTGATTACACTTCCTCATATATTCTTGCGTTTCTTTCTGCATATTTGGCCACCAATAGCCCTGAGTGATGGCTCTGTGAGATAAAGATCTGCCTCCTAAATGGCTTCCACAAATCCCTTCATGTAATTCCTCAAGGAGTAGCTTTGATGCCTCAGGGTGAATGCAGAGTAGATATGGCCCAGAAAAAGAGCGCATGTATAGCCAGAAACGAGGCGCCTTTCTCCGTATTTTGTCAGCTTTTGATTTATCCTCCGGCAAGATGTCCTCTCTCAGGAATAGTACTATGGGATCCATCCAACTAGGCCCTACTCTGACTTGGTGAACATGAACCTCCTTTCCCTTTACCTCCGTGGGTTTGCACAGGTCTTCTATAAGGATAACCTAAGGTAAGCTCTGTGCCAAGGAGGTTGTAAGTATGGCTAGGGAGTCAGCGTGTGTGTTTCCACTCCTAGGGATGTGCAGCAGGCTGAACGATTCAAACCTTGATTACAAATGCCTAACTTAACTTAAGTAACCTTGCATTCTCTTATCCCTTGCTTTTAACTCGCCCTTCACTTGGCCAACAACCAATCTTAAGTCTGAGAACATCTTTACTGCTTTTCCTTCCATTCTTTGAACCATGAACATTCCCTTCAATAAAGCTTCATATTCAGCCTCATTGTTTGTGGCCGAGAAGCCCAATCTTAATGATTTCTCAATGGTGAGCTTCTTAGGTGAGATCAGAACTAGCCCCACTCCAGATCCCCTTTGGTTTGTTGCTCCATCAACATACACCTTCTAGTATAAAGGTTCTTATGGGGTAATTGAGCCAACCGATTTTCCATCCATGTGATGCGTTTCTATCTCATTCTTAAACGGGGCTTCAGCGAACTCGGCCACCAAATCCGTGAGGACTTGGCCCTTAACGGAGGTACGGGGCATGTATTTGATGTTAAAAGCCCCTAGGATCGTACCCGATTTAGTAATCCTTCCTGTGTAGTCAGCACTTCGGAGTAAAGCTTTGAGTGGAAGCTGAGTTAGGACAACAATTGTATGTGCCTGGAAATAATGGGGGAGTTTACGTGTAGCGTGTACTATCGCCAAAACGGCCTTCTCTAATGGCAGATAACGGATCTCGGCCTCATGTAGCGACTTGCTTACATAATAAACTGGCCTTTATATGCCGCTATCAATTCGAATCAAGACCAAGCTTATAGCATGAAGGGCTACAATAATATAAGCAAATATAACTTCATCCATTTCAGGGCTGAACATGATTGGTGGATGAGAGAGATATTCCTTAAGCTGCTGGAAGGCAAAAGAACACTCCTTGGTCTACTCAAATCCCTTCCATTTATTCATCAACAGGAAGAAGGGTCTGCATCTATCCGCTGACCGAGAGATAAACCGGTTCAAAGTAGTAGTCATTCCGGTTAGCTTCTGAACTTCTTTGGGATTCCTAGGAGGTTGTAGATTGTTTACCGCCTTAATCTGATCGGGATTAACCTCAATTCCCTGGTGAGTCACCATATAGCACAGAAATTTGCCTAATCCCACACCAAAAGAGCACTTGGAAGTGTTAAGGCGTAGCTTGTGTTTCCTCAGAATTTCAAAAATGTTTCTGAGGTCTCCCACATGCTCAAACACCACCTTGCTCTTCATCACCATGTCGTCTATATAGACCTCAATACTCTTGCCCAACTGTAGGTTAAACATCTTAGTCATCATCCTTTGATAGGTGGACCCCGCATTTTTCAAGCCAAAGGGCATCACTTTGTAATGATAATTTCTAGTGTGAGTGACAAAAGTTGTCTTCTCCTGATCATCCAGGGCTAGTGGTATTTGATGGTATCCTTGAAAGGCATCTAAGAAGCTCATCCGAGGATGGCGTACAGTGGCATCTACCAGCTGGTCTATTCGAGACATAGGGAAGGGATCTTTTGGGCAAGCTTTGTTTAAATTCGTGAAATCCACACATACTCGCCATTTCCCATTCTTTTTTTTCACTACCATAGTATTGGCCAGCCACTCAGGGTAGAAAACTTCCTTGATAGCATCAGAATGGTCTCTAGATGAGCGCCGAGGATGTTGTTTTTTGGGGGTAATAGATGGATTGACATTCAAATTGTGGCAAATGAAGTTTAGGTCCACCCCCGGAGCTTCATAAGCACTCCACGCAAACACATCAACATTTTTTCTAAGGAACTCAATTAGCTCTTCCCTCTCCTAGGGAGGCAGTTGGGAACCAACCTGAAAGAACTTCTCCAAATCATCGCCAACAATAACGTTCTCTAGATCTTCGCATTTCGCTTCCTCGGTTGATCTATTATCGGGCAACACCGGGGTTTTTGATTGCTATAAGCCCCTTTCAGTAGAGGCCGAGGATTCAGTTTCAGGCCGATGTAAGATGGCAGCCACCATGCACTGCCTAGCCATGGACTGACTCCCCACAATTTCTTTAACCTGGCCCTTTGACGGATATTTCACCTTTTGGTGCAGGGTAGAAGAGACGTCTCTTAAGGCATGAAGCCAAGGTCTGGCCACAATAGTTGTGTAGGGTGAATAAGCGTCCACCACAATGAAATCCACCTCCACCACTTCTGAACCAGTTTGTATGGGTAGTCTAATCTGACCTCTTGGAATAACAGTCTTCCCCTCAAAACTTACCAGAGGGGAATCGTAGGCCGTTAGGTCATCGGGCTTCAAATTCAGCCCCTTGTACAGGTCGGGGTACATAATCTCGATAGCACTGCCCTGGTCTACCAACACTCTTTTCACATCATACCCCCTATCTTGAGTGTGACCACCAAAGCATCGTCATGGGGTTGGATGGTTCCGATCTTATCCTTGTCCGAGAAGCCCAGAACCGGAGGGATTTCTATTCTGTCTCTTTTTAGCTTCGAATTGTTGTCCTCGGTGGACAGCCGAGCCACAGACATCACTCTGGAGGGACATGAACCAGTCCCACCGGGAGCAGCAAAGATGACATTGATCGTTCCCAGAGGAGGTCTTGAAGAAGCATCTTTCCGGGGATCCAAACCTGTTTGCTCCGCTTGGCCATTGGAATGGTGCAACAGCTGCTTCAACTTTCCTTCTCGGACCAACTGGTCCAAATGATCCTACAAATTCCTGCAATCCTCCGTAATGTGTCCCTGGTCCTGATGGTATTGGCAATAAAGGCTCTGGTTGCGCCTCATGGGGTTTCCAGCCATCTTATTCGGCCATTTGAAGAACGATTCGTTCTTAATCTTCTCCAGAACCTGATGCACCGGTTCTCGGAACACTGCATTAACCGCCTGGGTGTTTGTAGACCCTGACTGTCCAGCGTAATCTCTCTGAGGTCGATTATTATTGACTCGGTCTGACCTGAAATCCCTCATCTCTTGAGGGATAACCTTCGCTTTACCTTTCCCTTGTTGTTGGTCTTCTTCAACCCTCTTGTATTTATCAATCCAGTCCATGAGTTGGCGCACACTAGTAACAGGTTTGCCAATCAGAGACTTCCTTAAACCGTGCTCGGCAGGGAGGCCAACCTTAAAAGTACTGATGACCACGTCTTCAAAGTCACCATCTATCTCATTGTACATCTCCCAGTATCTGTCCGAGTACGTTTTCAGGGTCTCCCCCTCTCGTATGGATAAGGACAGTAGTGAGTCCAAGGGCTGAGGTACCCTACTACACGTGATAAAACGAGAGCCAAAGGCCTAGGTGAGCTCCTTAAAGGAATTTATGGAATTGACCCTTAAACCATCGAACCATCTCATCGCCACAGGTCCCAAACTGGAGGGAAATACTTTGCACATCAAGGCCTCGTCCTTATAGTGGACAGTTATCCTATGGTTGAACTGGCTCACATGTTCTACAGGGTCCGTTCGGTCATTGTAAATGGTGAACGTGGGCTGATGGAATCGCCGAGGAAGTTTTGCCCCCTCTATCTTATGCGTGAAGGGTGATTTGGAGATTTGATTCAATGTCTTGCTCATAGTGCCGTTCCCCAAGCCTTTACGAGGCAGGCTCTTGTATCTTCGCTTGTGGTGGTGCTCTTCATCGTAGGAGAAAGACTTGCTTGGTGGAGTTCTTGACTTTTGCCTATAACTAGCATCCTCTTCACCATTGGAGGAGACGTTAGAACTGGAAGGAGTTTGTTTTTGTTGTACATGGCGCAGCTTCTTCTTTAAATTGTCAATCTCCTTTTGCATGGCTCTATTGTTCTGCTCTTAAGAGACGTGACTCCCAACTCGAGAATGACTTTTACCAATATGTGTGGTGTGTATGCTACCTTCTCAATCTTGCTTGCGTTCAAGGTTAAGGAAGTCATCTTGTCGCCTAGAACCCATGGATTCTTTTTGATGGGGACCTGATCCTACAATAGTTAAACGTCGAACTCACTATTACACAAGTTCTTCCCACAGATGGTGCCAATTGTAAGGACACGTTTTGCAGCCCAAGGTGTATAATCTTGGCCCAGTGAGCCCAGTACAATGAATTTGTAGAGAGTGGGCTAAAGAACCAGGTCTTAATGAGTTGAACAACGGCTAGTATTGAGTTAAATGACAATCAAACACAAATAAGATATTATGATATCAATGGATATACAGTTCGAGGAGGTCCCACTTCTATAAATTGATTCCAATTGAGTACAAGTACCATTTAAATTGTTACAATCTTCTTTCTATATTTTTCCCGATCTCTTTCTTATGGAGGGTCTCTCACATTATATAGCTCCATTTGGACCATCTTAATCCTACACTTGTTGATCATCTAAGCCCTTACTTGAGTATCTGTCCCATCAGACACCCTCTTTGGCTTTCTGTGAGTTGTGGTAGCCAAGGCAGCACTGTTCAAAGATCTTCTCCATATAAATGAGGCCAGAAAAGTAGCTGCAGTGCATTTAATGCATTGGTAGCAGCTTTCCCTTAGATATTTTTGGATTTCTTTCCTTCTTGTATGTTCATAAGGAACGTCTCTGTCGTTGGAGCTTCTTGGAGGGTCATTCTAATTGCTGGAATACATACTTGAGCTGCATTCATCATATAAGAGGAGGAGTTCCTCCTCAGACCACCTTCCATTCGTTCCATGCTCATGAGACTTTAAATTGGAACCCCTTATAACTATTTGTCCCTTCTCGAACCATTCAACGTCCTCAGACAAAGCCCAAGACCCAATATATGATTTTGGGCCCTTATCCCTACAAAAATTATGGGGTGTTACAACATTGCTGTTTCGTTTCATGTGTAGATGTTAATTTAGATGTTCTTTCTGATAGTTATGATTAAGTAGATGTAATCCTCAAGTTACTGAGGTGCTTGTCATCAAATGGGCACTCAACTCAGCAAAAGAGATGGATCATTGAGGATAGGAAGCTAACAAATAAGCTACATTGTTAACATTAGGTGAAAGGGAAAATCTCGTTACACATTCGTTATTGCACACTCCATACATACTTCCTTTAAATACAATTAAAGCTACTATCAAAAAAAAAAAAAAAAAAACAATTAAGTCTCCAACCACAAAACCCAGCCAACAAAGAGACCACAACATCCACGGGATATGGCTATCCTATGTCAGCTGAAGTCATGCTTTGCATTTTGCAAAGCCCACACATGTAGATCACATAAGGGTGCCATATCTGTTCAGGCTTCCTTTCTTTTTGGAGCAACTGTTTTATCCCGTGAGAACAGGTGACATGAATATAAGGCAACCAATATAAAAAACAGTTCGCTTATTGACACTCATTTTCACTCACACTCAATTTCAAGACTTCCTAATTTGTATGATTGTGAATGATCAATGAAAAGTGTTAAATCCATATTTTTCATAGTGGACAGAAAATGTGCATCACTCACAATTGCACAAGTTAACAAGTTGTGAAATTGAATGAGTGATTGGATGTGCTCCTAGAATTATTCTTTAGCGGCAGATGCATGAAACCACAGAAACCACACTTACACTTCCTTCGGTTCTCGTCACGGCTGGTTTTTCGGCACCAGAGTTGGAATCATTTGAAGATTTAATTTCGGCACCAGAGTTGGAATCATTTGAAGGTTTAATTTCGGCACCATTTGAAGATTTAATTTCGGCACCAGAGTTGGAATCATTTAAAGATTTACTTAAAGAAAGGTATCCGATTCCACGACGTTCGATAGGACAAATCAAGAGAACCACACTAGAAATCGCACCAACAACCGGAAGAAGCCCCTCGAGCAAAGCCCTATGCTGGGACTCGGACACTGGATAGAAGCAATCCACGGTATTTCTATCCAAACACACTATGACCCCGAACACAAACACCGCAAGGAAGCCATGAACAAAGTCCTTAAAGCCAAGTGGATCGACTTTGACTATCATGTTCTTGTCCTTAGGCGAGGGCCAAAGTTTATCTTTGGTTGTTGTTACAAAACCGTAGTGGGTTTTCCGATCATTATCTTCATAACTGTCAGTGAATGAAGTAATGAAGCAAGACAAGCCAACCATACCTACAAGAGTGGCAGTAAGATACCTGTAGATGGTCTCGCGGCACTGGCCATAGTTGGTTAGGACAGGACTGAGTAACTGGTACAAGAAGACCGTGCCAGTTGGGAGGACCCTGTTGAGGTTCTCAAGACCTGATAATGTTTTGTTTTTTATGGTTGGGAGGGGTGGGCGGGTTGGGGGGGATGAACTCATTTGGAAATGTTTTGGTAGTTCTTTGGTGAGGGATATATGTTAATGGGGATGAGTTTTTTTGCTTTTCCTTTTTGGTTTTTGTCATTCGACTTGCAAGTAGCGAATAAGTTATGATACTTTCAATTTATAAAGCCAGACATAGTTTTCATGAT
Source organism: Notholithocarpus densiflorus (assembly GCA_030021035.2). Taxonomy (NCBI): domain Eukaryota; kingdom Viridiplantae; phylum Streptophyta; class Magnoliopsida; order Fagales; family Fagaceae; genus Notholithocarpus; species Notholithocarpus densiflorus. The sequence goes on along the minus strand of JARYZH020000072.1, from coordinate 1,399,139 downwards.
TTATTACTCAATTAAGGGATAAGAGTGAGATTGAGATTCTTGAGAATATTACAAAGAGTTATTGTACTACCACAAATAAATTCACAATTTTTGCCATAACTGTTTTACGTGGTAGACTGTAATTGACTATCTGTCATTTTTATATTGATCTACCACTTTTTCTTTACCAATCAGTCAACCACGTGGGGGGTATTGGCAAAAATTGTGCATTTTTTTTTGTGGTACTAGATTTTTTGTATAACAAATTTTATTAATTAAGACTTAAAAATTGATGTGTGATCAATCACACACACAAAAAAATCTTTTCATTATGTTGTTAAAGTGGCATTAATCGTGTTCTTGTTATATCAATTTATAAGGTTTTTGTGATAAAATTGTTTGTAATATAGATGGTATAATTACATTTTTTTACCTTAAAGAGTTATATGGGCTGAAGAGTTAGAGAGGATTTTTGTTGTTGTTGTTGTTGAGTGTTGACCCTATATACATGCATGCTTTTGATTGAATGCTTGCAATGGCGTTGTTACTCTCATCTGAATATTCAATCTCTCTAGCTGTCCTCTTTGTTCCCATGTGCATGCTTTTGATTGAATGCTTGCAATGGCGATGTTACTCTTATCTGAATATTCAATCTCTCTAGCTGTTCTCTTTGTTCCCATGTGCATGCTTTTGATTGAATTAATGCTTGCAATGGCGTTGTTACTCTTATCTGAATATTCAATCTCTCTAGCATGATCCTGACACTGGAAAAATTGATGCAAGTGATGAATGGTGGGAAGGAAAGCTCAAGGTTAGTTTACTTTAGAGAATGTTGACAACCTTAATTTTTTGCAACTAAGAAATAGTACCATAACTATTGTTTGTAAACATGTAGGAATGTCCAAAAGCAAAAATGTTTCGTACAAAAGGGTTGCCGAATGCACGGGTTATGGAAATCATGTTTGAAGGCACTGTTGCAACAGGAAAACATGCATGGACCCCAAATAGTCAAATACCAAAGGAAAGCACCAACTGTTCTGGGGACTCTTTTGATAGCAAAGAATTTGTTAACCCCTAATGTCAGTCCCCTGTGGTCGTTGACCCAATGGATGTTGACTGCCCACTAGTGTTGAGAGCAGGACCGGAAATCAATAAGGGGAAAGGCTTGGCAAGAAATGTCCAACTCTTCAAAGGAATTCACAAGAGGCGTGATAAAAAGCATTCAGTTGTGCAAGAAATGTCTGACACTTTGAAGAGCATGACAGATGTCATCATTGAAAGTAAAAGTGTAAGTAGTCGTGCACCATTTACTTCCGCAGCAGCTATTGAGGTTCAAGAAGTTATGGAAATGGTGTTGAGTCTTCCTGGGGTGCAATCGCGTCATCGCCACCATATATTCAATTCCTTATTTTTCATGGAAAATCAAAGTGCGATGTACATGTTTGCAGCAAATAAGTATGATAAAATGTTCCAATTGCTTTGGCTAGAGAAACAGTACGAAAAAAAGGCTTGATCTTTGGTGAACTGTACTTGTATTGAAGGGGTTGATTGGAATGGTCATGTTTGTGTTATGTAACTGGGGCGTTTGTCTTTTATTAGTATTGCTTAAAAACATGTTGTGGGGTTAAGAACTTATATTTTATTTAATTCTGGAATGGGTTAAGAACTTATGTTTTAGTCTTACTTATGTTTTATGTTTTATGTGAACAGCCCGATTGTTAGATATTTGGATTTTTCTTGTGTTTTAGCTGATTTTTACTTGATGATTATAGGAATTCAAAATTGGAATCACATATATGCTTATTGGAATCAGATATTCAAAATTGCTTATTGTTACTTGATGATTGTTACTTGATGCTTATGGAATCAGATATTTGGAATCACATATATGATTATAGGAATTCAAAATTGGAATCACATATATGCATGTGGTATTGAAATATTCGGGTCTCTAATTAACATATATGCTTATGCTACGGCAGAACAAGTAGGATGGTAGCTAGATGCTGTTTTGGGACAGATTTGAATAAACAGTGTAGAAAATATTTGATAATAATATGTAGAAAATATGAGCTGACTTGTATTGAATAAACAATATAGTTTGGTGTAGAAAACAGTGTAGACAATATTTTGAGTCTGTTCTGTGTTACTGATTTTTAACAATAATATGAACTTTTGTTGCTTGAGTAATTTTTATATGTACAGTTTGGTTTATGTTACTACATATATGCAGGGAAATGAGTTTTGAAATAAGTAATGAGCTTGTACACGCAATATATTTAGCTGGGTATGCAAGTGTCATAGTTTACATCAAGACATATATGAACAAAGTACCAATGCATACAAATGTATAAACAAGGTATGAATGGGTACAACATATTTTACATGAGAATGAGCGGAAATGTCGCAATGTATTTAGAGTATCACACCATGTTTTTGGAGAATTGTGTAATACATTGAGCACTCAATATGGATATGAGGGTAGCAAAGGAATTCACTTGAAAGAGTCTGTGGCAACTACATTGGTGGTATTTGGTCATGGCATGTGTAATAGAATGTTTTAGGATAAATTTCAGCATTTGGGGTGAGACAATAAGTCGACACATAAAAATGGTAGTTACATTGTTAGGCAATGTTATGTCACAAGACATTATCAAGCATGCTAATCCTGCATTTCTTAATGTGCCACAACATATTCTCAGTTCTAATAGATATTGGCCACATTTCAAGTACTTTGTTATTTTGGTATCTTGATTTAATTTTATTCAATTTATCTTTATGATGAAAACACGTTGCAAATTTCACATGGTATTTTTATGGCAATGATTAGGATTGCATTGGTTTGATTGATAGGGTTCATGTCCCTATGATCTTACCAGTTCATAAGCAACATACATACATAGGAAGGAAAGGGGAGCCAACAATCAATTGCATTTGTGCTTGTGATTTTGACATGAAATTCACTTTTACATGTGTTGGATGGGAAGGGTCAGCACATGACACAAGAATATTTTTAAGTTGCCTCAATAATAAGAGTGATAACTTCCCAAAACCTCAACTTGATTTGTATTGTTGAGTTTTAATTAATGTATTAAAGTATGTGTTATGTACTAAAAATGCTAATGTAATAAACATTCTCATTTGTAGGAAAATATTATCTTGTTGATTCAGTGTACCATATGAAGAAAGGGTTCCTTGCACCATTTAAGGGGAAGAAGTACCGCCTCCCCGATTTTCAACAAGGTTGAACAGCACAAAATTCTGAGAAGAAATTTAATTATATCCATTCATCACTTCGTTTTGTCATAGAGCGAACTTTTGGTGTTTGGAAGAATAGATGGAGAATTTTGAAAGATATGCTCAGCTATGATTTGCGCATTCAAGAACGCATTATTGTTGCTACAATGGTTCTTCGTAATTTTATTAAAGCACGTGAAGACAATGATATTGGACAAGAGCTTTCTAGACGAGACAAATGTGAAAGTAGCGAGGAAAGTTATTACAATGAAATGACACATGTGATCTCTTCTTTAGATGAACCTGAGATGAAAGTGGTTCGGAACAATATCAGCATCGATATGTGAGATTCTTCCATCGTAGGACTTCCTTTGTTACTAATGTTATAATTACCATTCATATTATGGTATTTTTTTTTTGTCCAAATCTAAAAACTTGTTATTATAATTACCATTAACATTATGGTATTTTTTTGGTAACTCTAATCGATGGCTTTCATGAAATATATATCATAATTATGATATAACAAACTTGATAGTAAATTATAGTTAAGATAAAAAAAATTAGTTATTATTATTGTTGTTGTTGTTAAATATTTGTCTTTCATATTTGGAAGTCACTTTGCATATTCAAGCATTAAAATAGGGTTAAAATTACACATAAATTTTTTTCTACAATGCTTTCAACACTTTTAGCTTTTTTTCTACAGTATTTTCAGTAAAAAAACAATCAGCTAGCTTTTAGCTTATTTTGCTATAATATTTTTAGCAAAAAATTTTCAGTTTCAGTAAAATAAGCGAATCACAATCAGACCCTAAAACTATATTAAACTATTAACAAGATATTTCTTTCAATTCTTTGTACTGTGACAGCCTTTTGTACTGTCTTTGAAATGTACACTACAGTTTATAATTTCCTCCAAAACCTTATGGTTGAAATTATAAAATTAAACTTATAATAAAAAATTTTGCTCTTTTTTTTTTTTTTTTTGGGACATGATCTCCAACACATATCACACAATTCTACCGTAAAATTGGCGCACGGACACGTCTTTAGTGCCTCAGAAGATTAATAATAAGAAAAAATAAATCTCCTAAAATGAATAATATCCGGCAAAATGTGGTTTTTTAATGTATATCATGACTCTTGTTTATGGAAGCTTTTTGTAATGTAGTAAGTATGGTTACCAAAGGTTTTGTTAATTCAATAATTTGACATAACAAATTAGGCGTCTAAACAAATTGTCTTCATAACACATTGTGAAGAGGGATTACCTAGAATTTGTCAAGGCTAATGGTATGTTTTAAACGAAAAAGGTAACCCTAAATGAAACCCTAAACACTCAACCGAGGTAGATTTAGCAAATTGTTTTCACAATACGTATGAAATTCTCATTATATTTTTTCAGTACTTGTTAAAGCGATATATTCATTGTCTATTTGGTATTTAGTACTTTTCGGTAGTTTTTTTATTATATTTTTTTTGCTAAACGTGAGACAAAAAAAAAAAGTTGGGAAAAGTTAATAGATGCTCTAAAATTATTGATTTAAGAAATATTTTATAGAAAAAAAATTGATTTTTTGATAGCTTTTTATATTTTCCTTAAAATTGATATTAAAATTTTCTTAAAATAATCCATTAATAAATACTTTTTTTTTAGTGGAATTAATAAATACCCTAAGAGCACTCGAACCTAAAAAGCTTCATATTTTTTTAAGTACTATTATTTTTTTAAATAATAAACAAAATAATTGGACCAAAAACTCTTCCAAACAAATGTGCATAGGTCCATGAGATGGGCCTGACTAAATGGGTTGGACCAGATATTGTCCCAAATCCAACCCAGCTGGGCCAGTGGTCATCACTCCTCCATCTTTGCTCGCTCACAACATTGACTCAGTGAGCCAACAAATCGTTTTCCTTCTCTAGGGTTTTTCTTTCAGAGCTTCAACTCCAATTCAGCCTCTCAAACCACAGGTAAGTAGTTTCTTTCTATTTCAATTTATAAACCCACCAATCTTTCCTTAGAAAAATGTTTCATTTCACATGCAAAACACTGATGCAAAATAGAGTCTTTAATTCAAAAACCAGTTATGTTCGTTATATCCAGACAATGCCATTTCTCAGTTCTGTCTCAAACTCCACAGAGAAACAATCTTTGACAGTCTCTTACCTCATGAACTCATGTGGGTTGTCCTTAGAAAAAGCTACTTCAGCTTCTAAGGTTGTTAATATTAAGTACACTGATAAACCAGACTTACTTCTAAACCTTTTGAACACTTATGGGTTTACAAAAGCTGACATTGCAAGCTTGATTTCTAAACACCCACCTCTGATTTTAGCTCATCCAGAGAAAACTATAAGACCCAAGATTGACTATTTTGAGTCCTTGGGTCTTAGAGGACCTGACTTACCTAGGACTATCTGTTCAAACAAATTCATTTTATTGTCTAGTTTGAAGAAACAGATAATACCCACCATTAATTTTCTTAGGGGGATTATTCATACCAATGAGAATCTTATCTATGCATTGAAGCAATCGTCCCATGTGATTCGATGCAACATTAAGAAGGTTTTGGTGCCAAATATATCCACTCTGAGGGCTCATGGAGTACCAGAAAAACATGTTGCAGGGCTCTTGATGATGCAACCTAAGTCGCTTATGTTGAGGATCGATTTGTTCAAAGAGGTTGTATGTGCAATTAAAGAAATGGGGTTTGACCCAATGAGGCGCTCGTTTATTTTGGGTGTCCGTTCAATGTCACTAATAAGCAAAGTGAATTGGGAAAAGAAAAAGGAGGTTCTTAGGAGCTTTGGTTGGTCTGAAAATGACTTTCTTACGGCATTTACAGTACAGCCAATGCTAATGATTTGTTCAGAGAAGAAGATTCGGGATGTGCTTGATTTCTTGACAACTAAGGGGGGTCTGATGTCATTGGATGTTGCTAGATGCCCAAATTTATTTCTGATAAGTGTGGAGAAGAGAATGATTCCCAGATGTGCTGTTCTGCAAGTTTTGATGTCTAAAGGTCTGGTTAGCAAAGATATAGATTTAGTTTGGCAATTGAATCACAGGAAGGAGGACTTTGAGAAGAAGTTTCTGACTCCATTTATGGAAGAAGTCCCTGCAGTGATTGAGGCATACCAGGGTAAGATAGGATTTCAGGGATTCAGTGATTGATTGTGAGGCTTGAATCTGAGGGAAGAAGACTTGAACTTTGTAAATATGCTGGCAACTGGTGTGAGCTCACAATATAGTGGTTAAGCAAGTTGGAGTGGAATCACAGTCTCCTTGTGTTTTCTATTTTGGATCTGAACAATATGGGGAGACCAGAGTGGTTTAGGTTGCCATGAAATGAGATTTGTGACTTGGTGACTGAAGTGATGGTGATACATTTTGAAGAAAGCTAATATTAGTGTGTATGGTTAGAGGAGGAGAATGACAATACATGTTAGGCTTTTCATAGTTGAGGAGTATGACTTTCTTGATTGCTTTTGAAGGAGCTGATGATTTATCCGTTATATTGTATATATAGTTTCCTTTGTACTATTTTTTCTTTCAGGCATCAGCTTTTTCCCCCCAGCTCCAGGATAGTGTTTAGATGATTGTGTGGCTTATTTATGTATCATTTGTTTATAAATGGTGGACTGTGCTGCAGTATAATATGTATATAGTTATTTATGTACAAGTACTTCATGCAAAAATTGTTTGATGGGGAACCAACACTGAGTAATAGCCTAAAAATGTATATATGGTGTATTCTCAAACACATTGATTATTTGCTCCATGAGGGATCTGTAATGAATTTTTTTTTTTGCACATTACCCTGTTTTCTTTCTCCACTAGTTAAACATCTCATTCTTGTATATCTTAATTTCAGCTTGTCTCCGTTAAGTGAGATTGCTAGGGAACTTAAACTGCAAAGATTATATGCTGTCTCTGTCGTCTTCATTGGAAACCTTGTCCTCTTGTACTTGTAAACTAGTACATTGAGAAACGCGCTCGCACACAAACATATATATATATATATATATATATAGAACTAAATCTTGCAGCATCTAATGGTCCAAAGAAACCCCCACCCCCAAATTTGTGATTATGCAAACTAAAGTTTGCGGCATCTGATGGTCCTAAGAAAAAAGAAAGGTTGAATTCCATTCAGGCGGAGGGAACTAATATAGAAGGAATACCCTTCCTTGAACCAAGAGACTACCCTCTACTCTACTCCCAAACTGGCCCTAAGTCCCAATGTAAAATGAGCAAATAGTAAAATGGTAGAAGTAGAAATTTCCAAGCACTAGTGCGAAATTGCATGAAGTTTGGTATGCAAGGTAAATCAAAGTTGCATGAAATTTGGTATGCAAGGTAAACGATTTAGGAAGTAAAACACATCACCTCCGTTTGTGACTATGTCAATTTTCATCCAAATTTCTTTGTTTAGGTCTATGTTTAAGTGATTTTGTTATTTATGTAATATTTTCTTTTGGGATATGGCTTGTGTCCAGTGCTTTTTTGCATTGGACAAACTGCGATGTTGACATGTATTCAAAACTTGACATTTGTCCAAATTGTATCGTGTTAAGTGCAAAATAGCATTGGACACAAGCTTCACCCTTCTTTTTGTGATATTTTCTATTTTAAAAAATGAGAAGGATGTTTCCTAGGGTTATTAGTGCATCAATTTTTGTAATTTTTTAAAGTTTTTATATTTTGGAAATTTCCCCTTTTCTAGCGTAATTTTGTGTTTAGGGTTTGTGTATATTTTTCTTATAAGTTGGAGGTTGTAACAACGTCGAGTATTAAGTTTGTTATTATCAATAAAAACTTCAAAGAGTTTTTCTCTTTCTTTGCCTTTGGATTGAGGGTTTACTTAGGCATGCTTATGCTATTTTTGAGATAGATGTATTTTACTTATGGTTATTCCACTGCGTTATATGTCATTTATCAAATTAATGTGTCGAAATTACTTTAAACTTAATAGGTTCTTCATTTAAATGAATGCTAATCACAAATTGGCACCATTCTAACCGATGACCCTAGCACCAAGCAATTTTTTTTTTTTTTTTGATAAACTACAATTTCATTAATAAGTAAAAAGTAGTACGACAATTGCACCTGCAAGTTTTTAGAACCGCAAGAGGCAGATTGCAATTATTACAAGAGAAACTAGCTTTAAAAACAACAAAAAATTTAGCAGCAGAACAAGTTGCTAAAGAGATCTTCTAACTTAGCAAAACTCACAACTAGCAAAACACAAATTTAAATCAAAAACATTACTAATGACAATAGAAATAGACCAGTCAAATGGTTCATTCCCTTCTATTATGAAATTGCACTAATTTTTAGACCTAGCCAAGTTTAAAGCCCACAAAATTGCAGCTGCTTCGGTTTGAGCAGGAGTGCATAAGACATAGTGGAAGGGGATGCACTCACTGGCCCAATTCACTTGAGCATGTATTCTTTAATTGAAGGAATGATCAATGAGCTATTGGCTATAACCTGGATCCCTCCAGTGAATTCACTTGGTGCCCATCAAAGTTCATAGCCTCAGGAAGAATAACATAGCAGTTTAATTTGGTAACAATTGGGATTTAGATGATTTTACAGACTAATTTGTCATATAAGTTGATGTAAAATGGGTCTCCAGTTGATGCCTGGGTTTGATAAATGCAAGTATATTGGCCTATAGTGATTGTTCATTAATGGCACTCAAACCGTGGTCCGTGCTGCTCAAAACAACATCCATTGTCTTTTTCTTTTGTACTTTTAGCTATTCTTCATCTCCTCATTAGTTTTCGTTTTTGCTTTTCCCTATAAAGTTATTGTTTTCTTATATACGTATTAGGTGTTGAATTTTCAGTGAAAGCAGCAATATCTTGCCTGAAAATAAGAGTTTACTACTTTACTTTCATCATTATGTCTGTCCTTGTTTGTGCTGTGCACATGATAGGACAGATCTCGGTTACTTGACTAGCATATGATTAGCCATTCAGATTAATGTTAATCATTTGTCAAAAGGGGTGTTAATCAACATGGCAATTATGCTCATAAACAAACAAATAAAAAGGAATATAAATCATGTCAAATATTTATGAATTTATATTCTATTTTCTAGGAGGAGCCGTTACTGGGTTATATTGGTTTGCCCTTTAAGACTAACAGAGGCCATACAAGAGAAATAATGTTACATACACGATTTTTTTTTTTTTTTTAACCATATATATTTTTTTAAATATTAACTGGTTTACTCACAGTAAATCATTGCAATTTACAACAAATGAAAAAATATTATAAAAAAATTTGTGCATGCAGTCAGTATTTTAGGATCCGATTTTAAAAAACTTTTTATGAAAAATTAAAAAAATTATCAAAAAAGTTAGCTACTATTATATTTTTCCATAAAAAGTTTACTCAAATGGTTTACTAACGTATTAACTTACGTTAATAAAACTCTTTTATTATAAGAGAAATGCTTATAGTAATTTATCGGGTGATTCAGATATAATAAGGTGCGTATGTGCGAGCAAAACCAAATATTTGTGTGTTTGTTGATAAAAAAAAAATGTTATGGACATACTATTTCTTTGTAAGTAGCGATGAGTGGAGTTAGAATATTGTATAAAGAAATTAAAGGAAAAAAAAAATCTGCACTCACGAAATGAAAAATAACTAAACTATTTTATACGGACATAGTATTTCTCTGTAAGTAGTGTTGAGTGGAGTTAGAATATTATATAAAGAAATTAAAGGAAAAAAAAATCTGCACTCACTAAATGAAAAATAACTAAACTATTTTTTCCCTTCCTAATTCTTACCCAATCTTGCTTTAATGAAACAAAATGATCACCCAAAAAGACTAGGCACATTAGAAACATTGTGGACCCTGGCAAATCATATAAAATCAAAAGGTGCATGGAAGATATTTGGTAATGTTTCATTATAAAGATTGGATTGACTGAGTCAGATATGCCAAATCTACTCAGAAAGAAAAGGAAAATTCGAAGGTCACCCAGCTATAGTAGGGTACCCCCCCCCCCCCCCTCTCTCCCAAAACCAACATGCCTCTTTTTCTGGGAAACAGCCTCATGAGTCATGATCTTCCCCACTTCTATTATATATGTGCCTTAGCGTGAAGTAAAAAACCCACCTCACTCACAATAATGCATACACAACTTGAACTTGGAGGCAAGCAACAAAGGGCTGTTCTGATCTGATGCATATTGCTGGCTTTGTGAATGGTGCGCGTGGTTATGGTTTTTCTCTTATTTCATTTTATTGCTTGTCACTTTTTTGTTTTAATTGGACATCATTTTTTTACAAGGGTATATGAGTAAATTTATATAAACTCACTTTTTCCATCTCTCCACTTTTCCACTCCCAACCAAACAAAAATGAGAGAAATTAAAATCTTTTCTATCCTCTCATTTTTTCATCCTCTCACCATTTTCTATCCTCCTACTTTTCCACCATTCCAACCAAACGGACCAAGGTTACTTTGAGGTTTGGAGAAATGACACTCATTTCCAAATTTGAAAGGAAAAAACATCCACCTTTTTTTAAGTTTTGAAGAAAATGGCATTCCCCCCTTTCTACTTTACAATTTCATTTGAAATTATTTTTATATATACTAGTCGCAGATCCATGTGATGTGTGAAAATAAATAATTATTTTGTATTGTAATATAATGTATAATTTTTTTTCTCTAAAATTTATTGAAGATAATTTGTTCTCCTTGAAAATTAAGCAATTTCTAGCCTATCCAATCCAATTAGATCTACTTCGGTTCAATTTGGTCCACTCGGTCCAATTCGGTCCACTCAATCAATTTTAGATCCCTTCAGACCATTTTAAACTAATTAGGCCTTAAGTTGGTTATTTTTTTAGGTTTTCTTTCGAAGTTTAGCTCAAAATTTCTTTTTCTTTTTTCCTTCATTTTTGGGTTGAAAAGTATGAAATTTTATTATATTTGGGCTAAACTCTTTATTTTTGAGTTAAAAAATACAAAGAAAATAGACATTAGAAATTAGAAATATGAGCCCTAAAAATGCAATAAAAATTAAAATATTCAAAAATCTTATTCAGTCCACATTGGTTCTATTCGGTCTATTTTGTTCGTTTCGGTCCAATTTGGTCCTATGCAGTCCATGTGGTCATAATCAGTCCATTCAGTCCTATTTAGTCCATTTTGTCCACTAAAGTTCTATTCAGTCCATTTGGTCTTCTTCAATCCACTTAGGTCTTATTCAGTCCATTCAATCCACATTGGTTCTATTCTGTCCATTTCGGTCCTATTTGGTCCAAATTAGTCCTATTCGGTTCATTATGTCCACTTTTGTCCTATTCGGTCCATTTTGTCCACTCTGGTCTTATTCGGTCTATTCTTTCCACTTTGGTTTTAGTTGGTCCTATTCGGTCCATTCTGTGCACTTTGGTCCACTTTAGTCCTATTCAGGCCATTCGGTACACTTTGGTTCTATTCAGTCCATTTTGTCCACTTTGGTTCCATTCGGTCCACATTGGTTCTATTCAATTTACTTTGGTCCTATTCAGTTTACATTGATCCTATTCGATCTAGTTTGGTCCTGTTCGGTCCATTTTATCCACTTTAGTCCACTTTAGTCCTATTCGGGCCATTCGGTACACTTTGGTTCTATTTGGTCCATTTTGTCCACTTTGGTTCCATTCGGTCTACATTGGTTCCATTCAGTCCACTTTGGTCCTATTCAGTTTACATTGGTCCTCTTCGGTCCACTTCGGTCTAATTTGGTCTCGTTCAGCCAATTCGGTCTACTTTGGTCCTAATGTCCGTTCTTATTTGGTTCAATTTGGTCCTATTCGGTCCACCTTGTTCCTATTCAGTTTATTCGGTCCTATTTTTTCCATGCAGTCCACTTTGTTCCATTTAGTCCAATTCAGTCCATTTTGGTCCACTTCGATCCATTTTTGTGCACTTACATAATGAGAAAATACATGTTTGGGTTGAAAGCACCTATTCTAAATCCAAATTTATTAAAAAATATATAAATCTCAAACTCGTAATATCTAAAATCTTAAGTATAGCATTTATTGTTACTACGATCTTGTTGAGCCACATTAACGTAGTACTTCAGTCTATTTCGATACGGCTAAATTTAAGTGAAAGTCTTTTTAAACATAAAGGTTGTGAATATACAAATGTAATTTTTAGGGCAGTTATTCATTTGTTTTAACGTCATTACTTTTAAATGAATTGCATAAGATTGATTATACATTTAAGCAAAATAAATTAATAAATATATGTATGTATGTATGTATAATTTTTATTTAAATAAATTATTCAAATTATTCATTCTCTTAAAAGAGATTATCATAATAATCAAAACTCATATCAAACTTATACTGAATATATATAATTTATTCATTAAATTTTATTGTAGAGAGAGAGACTACTTGTGATGAGAAACTAAAAAATATAACACCAAAACGTATGAATTTAGTATACAACATTTTTAACATCAATTTAACAAGGTTTGATCAAATGGATGTCGTCAAAGTGAAAAAATGGTTTTTCCCTTAAAGTTTGGGATGAAGTGTCATTTTTTCAAATCTTAAAAGAGATGAGTGTAATTACCCAAAAAGGAAATGAACATTTCAGTCAATTGAGAAAATGAGAATTGAGAAACCACTGACCCACCGCACCCTATTGCCATCGTTTGATTGCTTGGTCCTTCTCTACTCAATTCCAAATAAAGAACCAACAAATTCTTTAAGTATAATCACCAGGGCTTGGTGGCTTTTGGTTTGTAAGGCCGTTTATATTTGTTGTTTTACGATTATTTTGTTGTCAGATTATCTTATATATATTGGAATCTTGTGAGGCTCATACCTCACATCTCAAGAAGATACTGATATGGTTTTATATGGTGGTTTGTTTTGGTTGAAAGGATGCAAAATCTCGAATGTTCTGATCCATATCAAACAAACATTAATTCTATATTGGAATCTTGTGAGGCTCATATCTAACATCTCAAGCAAATGGTCTTATATGGTGGTTCATTTTGGTTGAAATGATGCAAAATCTAGAATATTATGATCCATATCAAACAAACACTAACTCAATAATGCATCTTGAATTGAACTAAGGGCACGTTTGGTACACTGTAACGATTATTACATGGAATTATGAATAAGTATTATAAGAAATACATTAAGTTGGAATATAATAAGTATTACTATTCATTAGTTTGGTGACCATTTAGAAATAGAATCCTGAATATGCATCCACAATTTAGTAGAGTATAAAAAGAATGTGTAATTATATCATTTTTAAGTCAAATTTCCTAAAATACACTTATAGGGTGTTCAAAATAGAGCTAATAATTAACAATAAGGAAAATTTATTTTTTTTCCTTTTGAAGATGTGTCAACTAATGGTTTTTTAGGAAATTTTTTTAAAAAGTTATTACATAAGATGAAGGAATAGATATTCAGTACTTTTGATAAGGAATAGTTATTCCTCATTTTGAAGAATAGCTATTCATAAGGAATAACTATTCATTGTAATAAAAACATAACCAAACAACCGAATAGTTATGCCATAGGAAAATCTATTACATTACAGTGTTTATTACAGTCTACCAAACGTGCCCTAAATAGTATGCACTTTCCATAAAATTTAATATATATACATATATATATATATATAAATAAAGTATGCACCTTTATTTTTTATTTTTTATTGGTAGATAGTGGGAGGAGAGTGAGGTAGGGTTCGAACCAGTGACACTGGACACCACAAAAAAACCAACAAAATCACCCTAAATTTTCTATCAAAATCAAAGTGACCCCTTGTACTTCTTAATTCTAATTTGAAATTGGAAGTCCCTTAAATTTTAAGAAATGCTCATATTAGTCTTTTTGTTACGATTATGTGAAACAGGTTGTATGGAAAATATGTATTTGCTCCCCACATGACCCTCACACGTGTGTCCTAGGAGGACAATTTGATTAAGGGTCAATTTGGGGCCTAATAGGAAAGAAAAATAGTGAAAAATTATCATAATGAAGCCTAATTACTTTTATTGTAAAATGAAAATAAAACCCTCTTTTTGGTATTTCGTAATTTTTGATAGCTTATTTATTAAATGTGAAACAAAAAAAATAAAAATTAGGAGGATTAAAAAAATTAATTGGGAGGATTTAAAAAAAAAAAATCTGAAACATAAGGCAGAAAGCATTTTAGTTTTTGGCAAACGGAATGTTTTGGTTGTGAAATCATTTTCAAAATTAGAAATAGAGAATACATCTTTAGAATCACTTTAAAGTTTATATAAATATTTTTTTTTTTTGAAGTCGAAACACAATTCTAAATTAGTTTTTAATTGTTTGTTTAAACTTGCATCATATGTTCAAGTTAATTTTCTTAATTTTTGTGTCTAGTGACCTAGTTATAATACTTAACTAACTACAAACCCACGCGTTGCACGTGATAATTATTTTATAGTGGTTTTATTTTATTTTATTTTATTTTACAATTTAAACTAATTTAATAAAGAGTATTGTATTTCGTAATCATATTTTTGTTTATTATAGGAATAATCATAAATCATAAATATAAATTTTGTCGTATCAAAATGAAAACAATACAATTTTTCTTAGAAATTCAAAAGGCAAGTTAACGAAAATATTCAATTTTTTAATAAAAGTTATTTATAACATTTTGTGGATCATTAAATAGAGTATAAAATTTGGAAATTATTCTTTTAGTTTTAAACAAACTTTCTCAAACCGTATTTTTTCTGCCTACAATCCAAAACACCGAAAAATGTAACTAAGAAAATTAATAAAACTTAACAATAATTAATTGGAACAATTAGGAAAAGAATTTGTTGTAATTTCATCCACCCAAAACCTATTATCAACTAAACAATTATTAGCAAAATCTAAGAATTAAATTTCTATATATGCATTGTTATAAAATAATAACAATAATTAAAATAAAATTGCAAAAGCTAAAATTTGTCACCCATCCGATTATTTTCGTTTGGTTAGCCTTTGCTTTTTTCTAAATCAATGGCATTATAATGTACTTCTAATACAACTATTAAGAGTACTTTGTCCACCACAAAGGATTAAAGAATAAACAAAAATTAGTAAAGTCTCATTGTTTAACATCTAAATTGAGCACTATAAAAAATCATGCTATGTAATAGAAGAAATATCAATTTACAATAAATACCAAATTATCCAAATCATGCTATGTAATAGAATAATATTATATTTTTATATACTATATTTAATTCTTTACAACACAATAGGATAACATTTAACAATCGAATAGAACAAAAAAAAAATTAGAATACAAAACTAAATCACATTAACCCAAAAATAGATTTTTAAAAAATATAAAAAATTATCAACCTAAAGCATATATGCAAGAAAAAAAAAATCCACCAAAAATGAGAGAGAGAGAGAGAGAGAGAGAGAATCCTTTTGTTGTGAGGGAAAACTATGCATAGAATGAAAGAGGTAGCAACAAATTTATAGTAAGAGGGTGTGAATAAAAAAAGACAAAAATAAAGGAAGATGAAGGGAAAGATGAAGAATGATATTAATTTAGAAGGCGTGGGGAGATGAAAAGGTAAGGAAGGGAGAAAATTTGGAGAAGTAGTGGGGAGATGAAAAGGTTAGGGAGGAAGAAAGGTTGGAGAAAAAAAAAATGTTAAAAACAATTATAGGAAAATTGGAAAAAAAGAAAAAAAAGAAAGAAAAGATAACGGCGTGGACGCTGATGTGGCTCAACTGAAGTGTAGCAATAATAAATGCTACGTTTCAACTTTTAAAAATAATATATAGATGTGAAAGTCAATCGAGGTGATCATTTCACTTAGGGGTGGCAATGTTCGACCCAACCCGCGAACACGACACGGGTTTTTGCGGGTTAGGGTTGGGCCTTAATGGATTTGGGTCATAAACGGGTCGACCCGAAAGCGACACGATAAGAAACATGCCATAAGTGGGTTAACCCGCATAACCCGCAATAGACACGTTTGACACGCCAATTTATTTGTGTCAATCCGAAATGACCTACTTAACACAACTCGTTTAACTCGTATAATAAATAAATATTTATATTATTTTAGATTTGTCAAATACCTTTTATATCCAACATATATTTTAAATTTAAAAAGAAAAGTGAGTAATTACAAAAACTTACAAGGGATATAATTGGAAATTGAAACTTTACAAATCCTAGATCTTTAAACCCTACAAACCCTAAATCTCTAAACCTTTTTATAAATATCTAATTTTTTTTTTTTTTTTAATTTCAGCTGTACTACTCACTCTACTATATGATAGACTCATGCCCAATTCTTAAACTGGTTATTGCTCTCTCTCTCTCTCTCTCTCTCTCTCTCTCTCTCTCTCTCTCTCATGTGTTTAGTGAGTTTTAGAATAAAAGAAAATCGTTTTCTTGGTGTTTCAAAATTCTGTAGTAATTTTTTCTGCATAATGTTTTTGTTCTATAAACTTTGAACCCATGTGCCGTTATTAATATATGAGATATATTAATTGTTGATTAAGGGCACGGTTGTAGCTTTTGTCTTGTGCTGTGAGTTTTTTTTGGTGTTTGTATTAGTGTTGGACACCGTCTGCATATCTTGCAAGTGAGTTTATTGAGATAGTTTATAAACTAAATCTGATGGGTATTGCTTTTAAAACTATTGAGGCATGATTATATTTTGTAACTACTAATACTTATATATATAAATATATAAATATATAAATATATATATATATATTTGGAATAGAACTTGCACAAATGAAATTGGATGAGATACTGGAAGATGTTATGAATTTGGACATCAACAAAGAATCTATGGATGATAATCGTAGTCATAGTCAAGATTAGTCTACTGTTTGCTAAAATTATTTCAATATTGATACTTAGCATTTGGCAAGTTCCAAGGATATTATATTTTTGTTGAATTATGTTATTTCATTTTTGTTAAACTATATTATTTTGAATTTTGGGTTGAAATGTATGCACTTCTTTTAGAGTGTAAAGAACTTATTTCTAGATGAATATTATATTTTTGTTGAACTATTTTATTTTAAATGTGGGTTGAAGACTTGAAGTGTATACACTGCTTTTGAGATGTAAAAAAAATTATTTCTAGATGGATGTTATATTTAATATTATGTAGGTAGAAATGGGTTGTATTACATTCGTGTCAACCCAACACAACTCGTTTATTAAGTATGTCAAATGGGTTGGGTCAGGTCAACCCGTCTTATTAACAGGTCAGGTTAGGGTTGAAGGATCAGGACACGATTATTAAATGAGTCGGGTTAGGGTTGAGTCATTTAATCGAATATCTTTACCTCGACACAACACGAACCCGACACACTAACCCGAATTGACACCCCTAATTTCACTCACATAAGTAAGACTATTATATTATTACTACTACTAAATGTTTTAATGTATAAGCATGCATATTATTTTACTATATTTTAGATTAATTACTCAAATTTATAGTCATAAGATATTGATTTATATGTCGAGTTAAATGAATGAACTTTCATCTAATTAGTTTAGGAGCTATTTTTAGAAGCATTTTATTGGGAGAATAATAAAACAATAATATTATTGACAGCTTTTTATATTTCTCATAAAAATTGTGTCAAAACCTTTTTATTTTAGTTTATTAACAATTGTCCTAAGAGCATCCGTTAATATGAGCCTTAATTTATTAGTTTATATTAATCACTCTTACACATCATCAAATTTTATTACTTAATATTAACTATACTACTCATGCACAAACTTTATTATTTGACTTTTTTTTTTTGTTCTTTTAGGATCTATTACGTGACTATTTTGATATATTAATATGGGTCATATTAGCATGTACCCTTAGGGTATTTGTTAACGGACCATTTTAGAAAAAATTTAATATCACTTTTATGGGAAATACAAAAAGTAGTAAAGAGAGTTTTAAAATATTTTAGACCAATACTCTAAAGGCATCCGTTAACTTCTTCCTATTAATATTGAGAGAGAGAGAGAGAGAGTTGTTCAAGTTTTAACCCAGCTGTCCATGTCAATGGTTATGGTGTTCAAAATTTTGTGAAATTCGGTGAAAAAAGAAAAAAACGAAGTGGATGAAACATCACCAGGACCCATACAATCAACCACCGATCGATCCAAACAAAACACAAATGGAGACAAGAGAAAGAGCAAAGATGAAAACAAACCACACACAAATAAATGCATTGCTTTGATCAATGGCTGTGGTGAGAGTCAGAGATGAGGGTTAGAAATATAGCTAGGCCGAGACAGTGAGAGGCAGAAAGAGAGATTTTGGAAAAGTCAGTACATGGGAACAAAGAGGACAGCTAGAGAGATTGAATATTCAGATAAGAGTAACAACGCCATTGCAAGGCTTCATATCTCATGCAAGCAGAATCCCAGTTTCCATGGCAAGAGCTTCCACCTCCTCAACTGAAAACTGACCATGTAGGAATTTACCACAAGCTGCAAGAACTACACCACAAGAGTCACGAATAACAGCCCCAACACTAGAGTTTCGCCCATCCTCTAACGTTGCCCCATCAACATTGATTTTGAAAACTCCAAGCAATGGAGGAGTCCACCTACTATTTTCCTTTGCTAGATTCGTATTCAAAGCAAACAAAGCACCTTTATAATCTTGTAGAAAACTCCTAGCAAACCTCTAAATCTGACTCGGCAATTGGCATTTTGATTCATAGGCAACTTGATTCCTATTATACCAAACAGACCAAGCAACCCCAAAAAACACCTCCAAATCACAATTAGTGCCATTCTTCAAAATATCCAAAGCTACATCGGAGATGTCCATAAGCCCCTGCCAGTTTTCCACACTACTACCCTCCCAATTATCCCAAACTCTTCTAGCTACTTCACATTTAATAATTGAGTGAAAAAGAGTCTCAAACTCTAAGCCACAACAAGGACACAAGTCACTAACCCCAATACCTCTTTTTTGCAAATTCACCATTGTTGGAAGAGCATCCACACATGCCCTCCAAGTAAAGATTTTAATCTTTGTTGGAATACGTAAGTGCCATAACTTCCTCCACAATAGTTCTCTCGGGTCATTATAAGAACATTCGCCCACCTCGGGTGATTCCACAAAGCTAAGTGCAACATAATACGCACTTTTAACAGTAAAAACACCCCTATTATTGCCAACCCAAATAATTTTATCATTCGGAAGATTATAGCTAATTGGAATATTAAGAATAGTCCTTGCTTCAAATGGCAAGAATAGAGACTTCACTAGGTCCACTTTCCATCTTCTAGAATCAAAATCAATAAGAGTTGAGACCATGGGGAAATTATCAAAATTTTGAGGAGGAGGAGAAATAACCTTGTACGTTGTAGGAATGGGCAACCACTTATCTTCCCAAATATGAATCAATTTCCCGTTGTCAACTCTCCAACGTGTTCCTTTCTTCACAACTTCGAGCCCCTGCATTATGCTTCTCCAAGTAAAGGATGGGCTAGACCCCCAACTAGCTTTAAGAACATCACCATGGGGATAATACTTAGCTTTATACATACGAGCTACTAATGAGTTTGGGTTCTCCAGGAGCCTCCAACCTTGCTTTGCAAGCATGGCAAGATTGAACGCTTGGAGATTTCTGAAACCCATACCACCTTTAAGCTTTGACTTGCATAATTTCCTCCAACTCACCCAAGCAACCTTAGACTCTTAACCCCTCTGACCCCACAAAAACTTCCTCATCATGCTTTCGATCTCATCACACAATCCCTTAGGAAGCTGAAAACAGCTTATAGTGTACGTAGGGATAGCTTGGGCCACCGCTTTGATCAAAATCTCTCTACCACCAATAGAAAGAATTTTTTCCTTCCATCCAGACAGTTTCCTTCCCACACTTTCTTTGATCTCCGTAAACACTTCAATCTTAGATTTGCCAATGATTGAAGGAAGACCGAGATACTTACTATGGCGAGAATCCTGCATCGGCCCAAGAAAATCCAGAGTCTCAATTTTCTTCTCTTCAGGGGTATTGGCACTAAAGAACATCGATGATTTGTCTGTATTGATTTTTTGACCCGAAGCAGCCTTATACAAATGAAGAATTTCAATTAGATGCTGGCATTCTTGACTGCTAACTTTGCAAAAAAGCAGACTGTCATTCGCAAAAAAGAGGTGTGATATCATAGGCAGCCTCTACAAATTGAAAGTCCACTTATAGTGTGACTTCTTACAGCCTTATTAATAAATGAAGAAAAACCATCTTCACATAGAAGAAACAGATAAGATGACAGAGGATTCCCTTGACGGAGTTTTGCTTCTTAGGTATCATGATTGTGTCATTCCAAACTCCTTGTTTCATCACGAGACCTAGAGTCAAAGAACGAGACAAAATATAAGAGGCATCACTCAAGGGTTTAGCAGGATTGCTACCGAAATAGAGAAGGCCAAATAGCACAATTTAAGCAAAATTTAAGAAAAAAGCACCCCGACAAAGTTATTTAGTCATATAACACATTTTTGGAACTTGAGTTCCTAGCAGCTCACGTGGAGTCCATACTTCTTCAAACTCGAGTTTGAGTTGGAACTCGAACTTGAGTTCCAAAAATGTGCTATATAACTAAATAACTTTGTTAGGATGCGTTTCTCCTAAATTTTGCTAAAATTGTGCTATTTGGCAAATTTCGCCGGCAAGAGAATGTCTTGGTCAAGTTTATGATTAGCAATGAGACCCTCACAAAATTTTCTAATAGATGATTAGAAGAAGAAGAAAGTTGGCGAGAGAAAGTCTTGGAGCGTGCCATTGAAGAACAAAGGAAATTGAGATTAGTTGCAAACTTTCAGAGTAAGAACAAGATGCAATGAAACAAGCGGCAATGGAAATTGGTAAAGTAAAAAAGAAAGTACTTATTGAATTTGAAATAGACAAAAAACCGCCAAATCGATCGTTACTATTAAATTAAGTTTCGGTGGCACAAACAAATGATTGGCCTAGAAATACGCCAAAGCATAATAACCATCAAGGCATTAATTAAGTATAAATAAAGTGTTAATCAACATAAAAGGACACCACGAATGAGACAAACAAACCAGAGAATTTACTCAGAGCACAAAGATCAAGTAGCTTGTGATCAAGTAGTTTTTTAGGCCTGTACAAAGATTTTTTAAGTTTATATCTCCTTGTACACGATAAATCAAAATACTGCATAATAAGTAATTAAATAAATCCTCATCCAACACATATTTTTGTATTTTTGGATTTGACGAGATTAAACATACTTCATCTATTTAAACAAAAATCATATTCAAATTCAAAAAATCCTAATTAACTATGATTAACAACACATGCTTCATCAGTAATATTCTTGTTGGGTAATAATAATAAGACATTCTTTATTCAGTATATTTGCTATTTGTGATTGTGACACCAAAACAAAACATGTGCTAGGCTGCTAGTAATTCAATTGTCCAGTCAGTGATAGCCTTAGCCTGTGTTGTGTGCGAAAGCGAATGGGCATAAGCACAAAACCTTAACACAACTGCATTGCATGCATTGTGGACAAGCCTTGTAGCAGTCCGAAACTCCATTAGGGCAGGCTCCTACAATGTAATCAACTGTTGCCCTTCCTTCTGATAGTTTTTGCGGAAGTAATATAAAACAATATTTATATTTTCATTTAAAGATCGTTGTCCCACACAACCATAGATTTTAAATAGAACAAAATTGCGTATCTCTCTTAGCAATCCAAGTGTGTTGCCTCCTAAGGTATTCACGTCTCTCTCTCTATTTCTTTTTGGGTTTTCAGAAGACTCCAGTATTACTCAGTAGTTCTAATGGCCAACCACTGATATGATATTTTAAAATCTTATTTTTATTTAAGACTTCTAAAACCCAAGAGAGAGATTGGACGTAGGATCCTTAGGAATCCTTAGCTTCAGTTGTAGGATTCATCAATAACTTTTTTGAACGTTATTGACTTATCTTGAAACTCTTTCAAAATTATTCCTTAATTTTCTCAACCATATCAAGAAAATATTTGAACTTCTACAAATTGCAATAATGTCCATCAACACATTGCAATTGACCCTTGAAGATTAGAGAATTACAAATGAGGTTCCATTACTTACAATTTTATATCTATGTCCTTCCACCATACTATATTCCCACAAGCCACTAGGACTAGATTAATATCACTGTCATGTCCCTAGCTTATGCCTTAATTTCTTGATTTCATAATTTCTATTGGACTCCAAAATATCTTTAAAAAACTCTTAAAATATATATATACAATATTATATATATGAAAAACATTTTTGAAAAATGTCACCGGCCGGTTTTGTTTTGAGTCCAACTTCAATATGAAAATCAACTGAATATACTATCTTCTTTAGAGACTGGTAAATTCATTATTGAGCATTTATATATTTTACTTATTACACACATAACCCAACGTGTCTGTATATAGCTTTTAAAATTGGCATCACTAGTTGACATTGTCAAAGTTATGTGCATAATAAATAAATATACACAAACCCCTCATGTTTGAGGACAATAGAAAAATTGTGATAGAACAACCTTTTAATTAATAGTGATCACTCCATAAGGTGTCCTTGATCAAATCCAATTCAGTGTATGTACTTGTTACATTACACCCACTTGTCTGCTCAAAGTCACTAGCTCAATGATGGAGTAAATCATCATATCATATAGCAGCACAACAAGTGTAGGTTTCAGTGGTAATATTCAATTAATATCCACAACCTAGAACAATTTAATAATCTATGAAAAATCATTACTCTCTGTTTTTGGTTCCTTAACCATTAACATGATTTTTCTACAGAGGTGACATCACATGCCACATTTAAACAATGAAATATACTTACAAAAATTATGAATGTGAAAATAAAATTTTATTATCAAATAAAAATGCATAGTATTGTTTTTGAGGGCCCATAATTCTAACACCTTCACCGCCCATCGGCCCATCTGCAACCAACATTTTTTTTTTTTTCTATTTAGTAAACGTCCAACTTATCTAATTTTATTACAAACTAACTCTTTCCCAGTAAATTATACTCATCAAAAGAAAAAAAGAATGAGGTATCATTTTATATATGTAAACTAAATTAAAGAGTGTTGCTGTATATATTAGTATGTTTGACACCATTATTATTATTGTAACTCAAATGGTTCAAATTCATTGCGCAGAGAGAAAGAGAGCGGCTAACATGACACAATGATCAAGAGGACGACCAAAAAGACCATCTGGTGTGAAACCTTCTGCATATCGTTTTAGTTTTGCTTCACTTGGAACTGTGATCTATATGGATTTTGCTTACACTGAATTGGTGGAGCTTCTTCTCCCAATATTTATATGCAAGTACATTTATTATTTTAAGGTTGAAGAACTGCATAAATGGCAGGTGCATTTAATTTCAAATCTACTGCATGATATGTATCATTTCTACATATAGTATGGAATTTAAATGACATTTTGATCCTAAATAAGTTTTGCAAGCCACGGCGTTTTCTGACAATGTCCAACGTTTTCTCATGAAGCATGCCATTATTGTAGATGTTTCATATGGTGATGCGCCATTATTTTCTTGATGTGTCAAGAAAATCACTCATATACCTTTCAGTTTTTAATAGGGTAGACCCCTTTTTTTATTCCCTACAACATCTGGAGGAGGAAGAATTCAAATCCAAATTCACTTGATGGGAGAGATCAATTAGTGTCATTGAGCCACAAGGTTCTTGATATGGAACAACTTTACTCTCGGTTTGTTATTAGAAAAAAAGTTTTCTAAAAAATTGATATATTTTCCTGTGTCTGTTTGCAACTTTGAAATAGCAACAAAATATTTTTTGATGTTTTGTACACACATAAAACAATAAAATTTTGGCTACAACTTCACTCAATATTTTTTTATTAGATGCGAATTTTGACAAATGTACAATTGGATTACATCTTTTTCTTATATTCTCCATACTTGCAAAATTTTCAAAAGATTAAAGATTAATAGATATGTCATCAATCAAATATTTAAATTTTAATTTTTTGTAGTCTAAATTTATGCATAATAAATAACATCTTATTGGTATGAAATTTAACATGTGTGCTAAAAACATAAAGAACATGTAATCTAACAATTAGATTTTCAATATATGTAGTCATATTAATTTTTTAGTGGGTGCTATAACCAAACTGATACCACATAAAATTAGTATAATTTCCTATAATCCTAAATAGTTATATGAATAAAAAGTTTTCATTTATAAATGAATATAATGTACACCCCAAAAGTATAAAATCAACCAAAAATTGTGAGAGTCCTACACACTCACATCCTAGTCATAATGGCTTGATGGGGACTACAGTGTTTTTGGTTGTTTGATCTTTGTTGGTGATTTTTATAGCCAAACAATCCCATTTTCAAAATATTTAGGGTGGTAGCCCTCTTTTACAACTAGATTTTTGTAAAACCACCAAGGGGTGTGGTCTAATGGTCTTGGGTGACGTACAAGATGCGTTGAGTGTTAAGTCTAAGGTTCGAGTCCGAATATGGACTCACTTGGGTTACCTCCCTCAACAGCTCAAGGTTCACTAGTGTCCCTTATGGGGCTGGGAAACTATGACTCACCGTGGTCCCCTACACCCCAGCAGGGTCCCAGACCTAGCGGGTAAGGTGTTACTATGGTAACGCCAGGTAGGATTACCACGTTGGTTGCCCCCCCTACCCATTTTTTATTCATAAAAAAAAAACTCGATTTTTGTAAAATTGAGCTCTTAGTGCTTCTAAATTTCTATAAAATCAAGTTATAGGCCACATTGGCTGAGCTGGTAGTGATTGATGTGGTGTTCTCAAAATTTTTTACCCAATTGGAACTCAAGTTTCTAAAAATATAGTTCAATTATTATTATTATTATTATTTTTTACTAACAACTTGATCTTTGAAGCCTTGAGTTCATTCTGACCACTTATAAATAAAAATTATATAAAAAAAATTCCAAGGCAACTTGACTTCTAAGAATTCAAGTTGTTAACACTTCGTTTGGGTAGAGGGAATGAGTTATTTTGGAATATTCATTCCATTCTCTCGTTTGAGAGTTTTAATAAAGGGAATGGAAATACTATTATCTTGTTTTGTAGTTTAAGTGAGAGGAAATAGAATGGGTATGAGGGAACATTCATTCCTCTCTATTTCCTCAAAACCTAATTTTTTTTTACCCCAAAGTTGGGAGGAATCAAAGGGAATGAAATTAAGTTTAATGAGATTTTCACTAAAAATCCAAAAATAGCCTTAGATATTTAGGATTTTATTTTAAAATAGGGGTCTAATATAATAATATTGTCTTAAAATTATTCCATTCATTTTCCTTTATGTTACTTACAAACAAAGTTACTTACCTTTCATTTCTTTATTTTAATACATTCAAACAAGGTTACTTAGAGGAATTACAGATGTCTCACATGCATGGTAGCTTGGTGTAAGTGGATTCTAGATGTCACGCATGCATGATGGCTCGGTGTAACTGAATTCCAGATGTCATGCATGCATGATAGTTTGGTGTAATTGGATTCCACATTTCATGCATGCGTGATAGTTTGGTGCAAGTGGGTTCCACATGTCATGCATGCATGATGATAACTTGGTTTAAGTAAATTCCAAGTGTGCTCACTTAATTGGCCCCAATGGATGTGTATGTGACATTACTAGTTTACACTCTCATATACACCCATCTCTTAATATTTAAATGTTAAGGTTGCGTTTGGGAACTTGGATTTGAATTTAAATTTTAAATTAATAGATTTGAAATTAAGGGATTTCAAATCCATTGATTTTAGTAGTTATTTCAAATCCAAGCATTTTGAAGGTTTAAAATTCTTGATGGATTTGTCAAATCTAAATCCTTGACCTTTTTTAAACTTCCCAAACAAGTTATTTGGATTTTAATCACCCAAATCCAAATCCAAATCCAAATCCAATTGCCCAAATCATGTCATCCAAACACACCATAAAGGTATTGTTTCATAGGAAATTTTAATATAAAACACAGTTACCAATTACTTATATACCACGCGGAACACAACTGTGTGTTGCTCAAGGAATTAACATTTAGGGTACATTTGGTAGACTATATTGGTGATTACATAGGAATAAGAATAATTATTACAAGGAATACAAGATGTTGTAATGTAATACTTATTACTATTCATTTGTTTGGTGACAACACAAGAATAGAACCTTCAAGATAATAGAATGTTTAAATCAAATTATCTAAATTGTAACATTAGAATAAAACTTAAGATATATTTTAGGAAATATCTTGTATAATTATATTTCCTAAAAAATAATATTTTTTAAATTTGAAAGAAAGATTATTTATTATTTATTACTTTTAATTTTCATAATTATTATGTATATATGGAAAGTTTGTTTATTTAGAAATATATTTATTTTAGAAATTAATACGCCTACTAATGAATAGCTATTACAAAACCGATTGGTGTCTTAATTTGATGATAAAGAGTTATTATCAGGAGCGGGCGCCATAAGTTTGAAACTCTAAAAAAAAAAAAAAATTATTCATAAGGAATGACTAATCATTGTAATAAAAATATAACCAAACTAGTAAATATCTAAACCAAATTAAATAACTATTACATTACAGTGCTTATTACGGTATACTAAACATACCCTTAAATTAACTTAAACTTACATTAACTAGTTATTAAGGAGGTTCTTGTGGATTATATAGTTAACTCAACTGGTAAAGTCTCTGATGGTTGAATAAGAGATCTAGGGTTCAATCCCTACCTACACCAAAAACTGATTGGTGTCTTGGTTTAATGATAAAGAGCTATCATCAGGAGCGGACGTCATAAGTTGAAACTCTCTGCAAAAAAAAAAAAAGAATAAAGAAGGAAGTTCTTAATTTTAATTCAAGTTTTTAAATGGTGCAGGCACCACATTATAATTTTAAATTCTTTGAAAATATGGTTTCTCCAAAAAAAAAAAAAAATCTTTGCAAATATGGAGTTAATCTAATTTGAAAATTTACATATTTTTGAAATTTCTTGAAATTTTCAAATTTAAGATTATCTTCGGACAAATTTTCATGTTATATACTTTGACAATATGTCTTATTGTGTTCCTCAACAAATTGTCATTGAAACGAAAACCATATTACATTACAGTGCTTATTACGGTATACTGAACATACCCTTAAATTAACTTAAACTTACATTAACTAGTTATTAAGGAGGTTCTTGTGGATTATATAGTTAACTCAACTAGTAAAGTCTCTGATGGTTGAATAAGAGATCTAGGGTTCAATCCCTACCTACACCAAAAACCGATTGGTGTCTTGGTTTAATGATAAAGAGCTATCATCAGGAGCGGATGTCATAAGTTGAAACTCTCTGCAAAAAAAAAAAAAAGAATAAAGAAGGAAGTTCTTAATTTTAATTCAAGTTTTTAAATGGTGCAGGCACCACATTATAATTTTAAATTCTTTGAAAATATGGTTTCTCCAAAAAAAAAAAAAAATCTTTGCAAATATGGAGTTAATCTAATTTGAAAATTTACATATTTTTGAAATTTCTTGAAATTTTCAAATTTAAGATTATCTTCGGACAAATTTTCATGTTATATACTTTGACAATATGTCTTATTGTGTTCCTCAACAAATTGTCATTGAAACGAAAACCATATTAGGTTGAAACACCTTCCAATTAAAATTGTCACACACACTCTCTCTCTCTCTCTCTATATATATACATATTTATATATATATATATATATATTTTAAATTTTACTTGTTACGGTCTGTTATTGGGACAGATTTCTATACTGTTTTGAGAATCCTAAACTAGTAGTATAAGCATTCACATCAGTCTCCTCAAATATTTAGCTAAATTAATCCAAAAAACTATACTTTTGCTAGTTTAGCTATATATTATTTTCATACACATATATCTTTTTTTTTTTTTTTTTTTGAGAAGCATACACATATATCAGCCTCAATACTTTATCAACATTGAAATTTAATGTAGAGAAGATAGAAACTCACTGCATATAGCGATGGGACTATTTTCTTTACAAACTTTAGTTAATTTAGTGAGGCTGATGCACACTTGTTTTGGTTGAGTTTAGATAAATTTTTGCTAAAATATTAAATTGGTGAGACAAATGTGAATGCTCTAACATCCTAACTTCAAATCTTTTTCATCTTCACAAAAGGTATCAAAGTTTTGATATTGAATAAATGAAGTTATATTTTTGAAACCCTCCTCATTAATTGTGTTGATTCTAATTCAAATTTGTTTATTTTATTCTTGCTAAGAATCACAAAAAAAAAGTTAGTGATTTTACAATTAATATAAGAGTTAATTTCAATTTCTCTATTTGGTATCACAACAAATTTTCAATTTTTACGCCATTAGGTCCAAATTCCCTTTTTAATTCTGGCTTTGAAGGATTCAAAAGTTGATGACATATTACTTGTAGGCTAGCAACTAGCAATGCAAAATGGTTATGGGAACCCTTAACTGAAGCCTTTCCACTCATAATAGATTAAGGATCTTATTTCACTTCATTTGATTGGATAGGAACTCAAGGAAAAATGCATTAATCTAAAATGAGATGACAACTCGTGCGTTTTTGCTGCTAATTGTTGGAGGAATTGGCTTCAACAGTAGTCGCTTGTTCTCGTGTCAATGCATGTGCTATAATGTGTATGCAATCGCAGGCTCCACGTAAGCAATAAGAGATGAGTCCAGAACCACATTGAACTTTTTTGCAATCAGCATCGCTGGAGCACCGATCTCCCTTTCCCGTTGCTGCAGCAAAGTTTTCAGACCCGAAACGTTCATTGAACCGTAAAAGGGAGAAGTTCAAGGTTTTTGAGGTCGAACCGAGGTCGAACCGGGGTCAAACCGTAATGACGTCATAATTAATTTAATAATTAATTAAAGCTTAAATATAGATATTAAATTTATAAAAACTAGCAAAACATTAAAATTTATGATTAATTTTTGAAGTAAAGTTGAATAACTTTGAAGGATTTTAATTATAATTTTTTTTATTCCTTGTAAGAGATGGATAATTTAATTAAGTAGAATAAAATTGTGTTAAGTTGTTTTTTTTTTTTTTTTTTTTTTTTTTAAAAAATTGCTAAGGGGTTGGACCGCACGGTTCTCACCGGTTCGCGCGGTCCAACCCCGGTTTTAAGGGTTCACGAAATTAACAAAAAATCCGGTTCTTTATGCTTAAAAAATCGGTTTTCATCCCGGTTTCCGGTTTTTATGGTTCAACCTCCCGGTCCGGTTCTGAGAACTATGTGCTGCAGCACTTGCCATCATTGACAATGATAAACCTGACATTTGTATGTTATTAGCCACTATCATCATGTAAACAACCAAAACCAAAACCAAAACCAAAACTTGTGTGTGTGTGTCTGTGAAAAAGAGAGAGAGAGAGACTAACATGCTGCAAAAGCCAATAAGACTAGCAAGTAAGCCATTTTGAAAGTAGTCTTCCCCATTACTTTTTGATTGTTCTAGCTTCCGAATTTGTTATTGTAAAAGGAATAAAAGGACTCTTTCTTTTCTATTTACTTTACCAACCAACTAGAAATCTTTGAGTATCACTTTTTTAATGATAGACTCTTTGAGTACCACTTTAAATAAGAATTGTATATTTTTACGTTACAATATGTGGATTGTCATTGATGACAACTGAGTGACTTCAGCTTTCTTCTTCTTTTATAATTTTTTTTTAATATAAAAACTGTCATTTCATTTATGGTCTGTTTAGTTAGAGAGATATGGAAAAGTGGGAAGAAAGAAAATGAGAAAGATATAGAAAATTAGGAGAATATAAGAAATTGAATTTTCTTTTATATATGTTTAGTTGGAAGGATAGAAAAGTGGAAGGATAAAAAACTTTTTTATTTGGTTTAGAAGAAAATGAGAGAATAAAAAATAGAGTTTATATAAATTTACCATCATATCCCAATTAGGTAAAACAAAAAAAAATACATTATATTTTTATTTAAAAATTATGTACGAATGATTACTTCATTTAAAAAAAAGGATAAGTTCAAGAACCCAATACTTTTTCCTCAAAAAAGAGGATCATGAAAGAAAAGAAAAGAAAAAAAAATGGAAGAAAGGATAAGCACGAAAGAAAAAAAAAAAAAAACTGAAGAAAAGATAAGCACAAAACAAAAGGACAAAAAATCAAAATTGAATGACGATGATACACAAAATTGTCAGTGAGCTAATAGTCCACATGCGCACCAATCGGGGTACCTGAAGAACAAAAAGAATAAAGAACCTACAGAGAACACCGATGGGGTGTCGGCCAAAGACCCTCTGAAGGTTAAATCAGCGATCAAAGAATCTCCAATAACTCTAAAGTGTAAGAGCTTAGAAAATTGCATGTACCTTGGAGAAGAGGAGACTTGTTGCTTATATAATGGTGTAGAGCTGACCGAAATCTCATGAACGCAGGATCTTTCGTTTTAGGGAAGATATGGAGTTAATGTTCCGAGATCTTAGGATTTCTCTTCCTATATTTGGAGGATACGAATATGTAGAAGGATCTTTTGACGTGGTGTGCAAGTTCTTTCCATATATGGGTGCACGAGTGGAGAATACGCAAATGGTGTGAGACTAAGTGTAATTCATTGTTTGTATTAGGTAGCCTGACGAGTACCTTCCTACCCGACAGTGAATGTGAGTGGAGAGCATGATTGACGTTGCGTCGTAATCCACCCGAAGGAGACCTAATACCCAAAGGGTAAAAGAAGATCGTCGGGTATCCCAAACCCAAAGGGTAAAATGGGATCGAAAGAGACTTTAAACCTGAAGGGTCTGAGGAGCTCGAAAGGCATCCCCAACCCGATGGGCAAAAAGAGTTAGAAATCCTATTAACCAAAATATTCCTTATCAAATGATAACATAGAAGAAGACAAATAAACAAAAAGCTCTGTTTGTTTCAGCATTAACGTTTTCTTGAAAATGGTTCATTTTTCAAAGAGCATTTTCTGAAAAGCTATCTTATTTTTCGGTATTTGATAATGACATTGAAAATGAGCTTGAGAATTTTTTCTGGTGTTTGGAATGCATAAATTTTTTATAACATTTCTTGTATAATTTAAAACATGTATAACATGTGTATTATGTAAACCAACTAATGTAAATAGATGTTGGGCTAGGCAATTTCGTCCAAAACATAGCCTTTGGTTTTCACTTAAGTTTTCTCCCCGATTTGGGGATGCTGAATTTTGGTGGGTCAGAGAGAATATTACCATGGCCCACTATTTTATTCCCTCATTTCCACTCTCAACCAAACAAAAATTTTCTCAATTTTCTCTCTTCATTTTCTATCCCTCCAATTTTCACCCCGAACAAACAGATCCCTATGCTAAATTCAAACAAAAGAAGTACAACAATTGCCCCTACAAGCTTCCAAACCAGGAGGCAAATTGCAATTACTACAAGAGAAACATACTTTAAGGGTCCGTTTGGATACATTTTATTTTGCTGAAAACTGAAAACAATAAAAAAATAATAAAAAAGTTACTATTCATTTGTCTAATTGCACTGTTCATGTCCCATGAACAGTGCAACAAGCGCTGGTTTTTAAAAAAAAAAAAAAAAAAGAAGCTAAAAACGCAAAGCGCTGAACGCGTTTCAGCTATCCAAACCGCACCTAAGAAAAGGCGAAACTACGTTATTGGTCTTTAAAGTATACCCTGTGAACGCAATTAGTCCTTAAGTTTCAAGTGTGAAATATTAGTCCCTTATGTTTAAAAAATGAGTACTGTTATTCCTTTTATTAAATGCAGTTAATGTTTTGTCTATGGGACTAACGGAATAATGATGTGACATTTTTTAACTAAAGTGGCATTTTTAATAAAATATTACAAAAATGAATTTACAAGTCAAGATCAAATTGACCGAGTTCCCAGATCAAGTCTTTTAACAAGGATATCATTAACATTTGATTTTGGAAGGCAGTACTACGGCGGTGGCGACAGAGATGAAGGCAGTGCTGTGGCAGTGACAAAATAACCACAAAGGTTGGAGAGCAAGTGGACATTCTGGTTTGATAACCAGTCGAAACCCAAGCAAGGTGTTGCGTGGGGCGCCTCTCCCCAAGATATACACTTTCCACACAGTCGAAGATTTCTAGTGATACCTTTTCAACTTTCCTAAACTATTCACTTTTTTCTGTCTAATTTTTTTTTTCATGATCTGGGTTCCTCTTCATCTTTCCCCTCTTTCATTTTTATTTTTGTTTGGATAAGAAGTGCAAATATAGCTTGCTGTTAAAGGAGGATTTTATTTGTTAGATCTAGATAGGTTGTGTATTAATTCATTTTTCCTCGTATTGATCAATATTTATATTGGGTCTGCTAGCGTTCAAGTTTGATTAAATATGTGAACTCTTTGTGCAGATTGTATGATCAGATATTCTAGCCCATTCTACCAATAAAAAGATATTCAAGCCCAGCAAGTTGCTGGCAAATGCTGATTTTCACTTTTCAAAGCTGGAATTGAACCCAAATGGGTTGATCCCGAGTGTGCTGCCGGAGGAAAGTGGTCCATCACGAACAACAGAAAGGCCAGCCTTAATACCATGTGGCTTGAAATTGCAAAAATCTCACTTGAACAGAATATTTTAATAAAATCGGGATAGCATTAAGATTTGATTTTGGAATTAGGTGGGTTTGTTCTTGACGTGTAAATTCATTTTTTAATATTTTAATAATAAAAAATGTCATATCAGTCAATAAGATATTCCGTCATTGTTTCGTTAGCCACATAAGCAATAATATTAACAACAGTTAACAGAAGGACTAACCGTGCTCATTTGATAAACATAAAGGACAAATAGTGCTCACTTGAATCTTGAAAGACTAATTGTGCTCATGGTGTAAACTTTAGGGATCAATAATGTAGTTTCACCTTAGGAAAAATAGCAAGTTTAGCAGTTAAATGAGCTTCTGAGTTTACAAATCTTCTAACCCAACAAAACTCCAAACAAAGACATTTTTTTTCCCTTTGAAAACTCTTTCTTTCAAAATTCAATTGATGACGATTGTTATATAGATTTCAAAAACAAATAAGAGTTTTCCATGTAAAAAGAAAGTTAAATAAAATAAATTGTGACAACTATATCATAGATGTCAAATTATGATAGTTGTACTACAAATGTCAGATGATGATAGTGTTGTCTATATAAGTATATATATGGATAGGTTGTAATAATGATGTTTGAGTTTGGAGAGTATTGTTTCATAAAGTGAAAATTCAAGCTCTGGAATTTTCTAAGTGAAATTCGAATTAAAGGATTTTCGATCGGTCGAAGCTTTTGCTCGATCGATCGAAATAATGAAGAAAATAATCCTGGAGTCACTGGATGATTCGATCGCTATTCGATTCCTGTTCGATCGATCAAAAAGAGCATTCAATTGATTGAAAGGAACTCTCGACCGATCGAAACTCATAAAACTAAGTTTTCTGCATAATCTTCTGGTAACTATTCTAAATATTTGAAGAGGTTTCAAACCTTGTGAATGGTTTTATGAAACATTTTGACTCTCCATACGTGCATTTTGATGAAATATAACCCCCTATGGGTATAAATAGAGGCTTATGTTCATAATTACTATTTGTAGAACTCAACAAAATAGTAAGTCAGAGAGAAACACAAGAAATTCTATGGTTATTCTCCATAATTGCTATCTGTAAAACCCAACAACTTGGTTGTATCCTGGGGACAAGTTTGCAATAACCCTTTAGTAACAAAAGTGTGGAGGCAAATATTATCTAAGGATAACAATTTTGTGCCTCTAAGTTATCTATGGGGATGACTCCTCTCCCGTTTTAGGTGCGGTTTGGATCCACGTCCACGGCTACGTTTTACACTGTAGCACGTTTTCAGTTTTTTTTTTTTCCTGGACGCGCGTCTGGCACTGTTCACTGTCCATGAACAGTAATTTTAAGCTTATGAACAGTAAAAAACAGAGTAAACAATAACTTTTTACCCATTAAAAAATTATTTTGCTACAGTGTTTTCAGTTTTCAGTTTTTAGTTTTCAGTTTCAGCAAAAATAAGTTGTATCCAAATGGACCCTTAGTGTCTCATGTTTTCTCCTGTTTTTAAACAGATAAATGACACGTGGCATCTACAAAATCTAATGGTAAGATATAAGGCCACATCACAGCATCATTATTTCTATTTTACCAACACTCTTCAGCAATAAATCTACTGTTCACACCCCACTGCACTTGGCAGTGGATGATAAGGACTCGTCAGAAATCATGCCGGAAATATCACCGAATCTGAGAATCCATAAGCATAAATAGAGCCTCAAGAGAGGATGAGAACCCATAAGCACAAACAAAGAAAAAATTATATTGATTCTAAAAATAAAGAAACAAAAGGGAGAAAATCCATTTCATTTCAATTCAAACCAGACCCATGACAAAAATCCACTGTAGAAATGGCAAGAGAGAGCTCAGTATCAAACTACCAAGTCTAAAATCAACCAAATCCCAACAAAAAAGATGAACAAACCAACAAGTGCAGATCCGAACCAATTAAACACACACAACCACAACTAGCAATTAGCATTTAGCAGTTAGTTCACACATACAAATACACAAGAAGCCTTTGTTGTTCTTCCGCAATTTCTCAGCCCATTCTTTCCCCCTCTCTTGCAGCTCTGTTTGTGATAGTTTCTCAGATTCGGTGTAGTGGGTTACTGCTGAAGAGTGGGGTAAAAGAGAAATAAATGATAATTTGATGTGGCCTTGTTTTTACCATTAGATTTTATAGACGCCACGTATTGTTCATCTGTTTAAAAACAGGAGAAAACACGAGACACTAAACTGGGTTTTATTAAAAAATAACTATAAAACTTAAACTATATTATTAGTTAGGCAACGTTTCAAACAAATTTGGTTTCTAATAAATCGAGTCCAGAGGACTCAATTTTGCTATGAGGAAATCGAGTGTGAGACACTCGATTTCCAAGTGAGTATGGAAATCGAGTTTCAGACGCTCGATTTCTAAGTACAAATTCAATAGGCAAAATCGAGTGCAGAGAACTCGAATTGTTAGAAACCAAATATGTTTGAAACGTTGCCTAACTAATAATATAGTTTGAGTTTTATAGTTATTTTTTAATAAAATCCCACTAAACTGGAGAGGAGCTGGACCCGTTATCTATTTCTATTTGTCTTTTGTGTTATCTTTGTTTTTCCTTTATTATTTTGTGTATTATCCACAACAACAGATAGGTGCGAAACCATACTTAGGCCTCACATTTGATTGTAGTAGGTAAATTTTAAGACCCAGTCTATGTTTGCAAGACTCCCCACCCCCAAGGAAAAAATTTCCCCTGCATGTCCATTTGAAGTTTGCTATCGCATTTTACATTTTTTTTTTCTTGGGTCAAAATTCGTAATTAATTTCATAAGAAAAGCACAGTAAAAACATCGAGGCCGTGCTTGGAATGTTGGACAGATATAAATTCGGTACCACTTTCTATACTTGCTTTTATTATTTTGGCTTTTACTATTGAAATGAAACTCCACTACACATTAGGCATTAAATTTTTCGTAAAATTTACCTATATTATTTTCCATTATTTTAGGTGTAGTAGATTATGTTCCTACAAAATATTAAATTTAAGCTCATAGTTGCATTGCATTTAATTATTTTTGAAAATAATCACTATTTGAGTTACATTAGGCCTCATGATGAGGGTAGAGCCATTGCAGATACACATGCTTGGAGTAGGTCAAATTCATTTGAAATTTGAATGGAGCTGAAGGAAGGGAAAAATTGGAACTTTTGAATATGGAGGGTCCCAGTGCTGATCGGCCCCCTTCGTTTGCCGATCAATAGATGGGGAGGTGATCCCAGTTTAATTGTACAAAACATAACTACGTATATGTTCTTATGAAAACAAGTTAATGAAATATAAGCTATTTAAATTGTGTAATGACCTTCTAGTTTAAAAATATAATTTGTCTTGCATCATAGTTGACGAGAGTCTACACTTGAAGGATCTAAAACTTGGAGAAAAATTCTTGTGCCACACCAAAAGGCACAACATTGGCCACAACTCACCCATGTGGCGAGTTGTGGTTGGTGGAGGGGTGATGATAGGTCCATGTGGGGACACCCCTCTACCAACCACAACTCGCCACATGGGCGAGTTGTGGCCAATGTTGTGCCTTTTGGTGTGGCACAAGAATTACTCAAACCTGGGTACTTGTAACACCTAAACCAAAGATTTAAGCTTATTACAATCGATGAATGATGTGTACTCAAAAGAAAAAAGAAGAAGAAGAATATTTTGTCTTTATTCTCCTCATTAAGTCTTGATTGACTTCCTTCTCAAAAAAAAAAAAAAAAAAAAAAAAAGTCTTGACTTAATATTTTTGGAAATATTTTATCTTATTAAAGACTTTCCATGTGATAGGCAAAAAACGTACTGACCCATTGTGATAAATTAATTGATTAATTAGCCAAGTTTATTAATTAATCAAATTAACATGCAATGTACGTGGCAGCACAAACAAATCACTAATTAAACTAAGTATGCAGCGGAAATTAAATTGACACGGTGATTTGTTTACGAATGGGGAAAACCTACACGGCAAAAACCCCATCGGGTGATTTTAAAGTCACTACTCCCGAGAATCCACTATTATCAAAACAAGCGGTTACAAGTAAAGGAATCCCAGTACCTTATTGACCTACAGTTGAACCCTTACCCCAATACCCAATTGGACTTGTTCTGTAGTGACAATCTCTCATTTCAATGCACGGCTCCCAGTATGTGACTAACCAATTGCGCGGATCCCAGTACGTGACTTAATCACCAACTTGAGAAAGATGTTGGCTGCAAAGTTTTTTAGTTCATCACACGATGAAGATCATGAAGTTGCTTGGTCACAAAACCCTACGGTGTACAAACACAGCAGCTTCTTCAAGAGAAAGATGAACTAGGGCAAACTGGGTTTCCGGTTACACTTTTCTTCACACTTGTGGAATTGTGCTCTTGTGCAACTTCTGTAACCTTTTACGGCCCTCAAAATAATCCTTATATATGTTTAGGGTTGTGAGAAAAGAAAGCCCAAACATATACCCATGGATTGGATTGAAATCAGCTCTGAAAAACTAAATTTCATAAACCTCGATAGATAGTTATCTATCGAGCTAGCTGTCGAGGCACGGGGTTCAGCAGCTTTTAAACCTCGATAGATGCTAGCTGTTGATTTTTAAATCCAGCACTTTCTCACTTGATTCTTGGATAGACTTGCATGGCTTTAACACTTGAACTTGAAACCTTGTTTCTTGAAGCATTAAACATATCTTAAATCTACCCAATTACAAGTAAAGTGCGTTTTGTCAAAGGATTAGCCAATTACATAAAATGTTGACATATGTTCCTAACATGAATCACATATGTCCTAACACCATGTTAAACAAGTAGGTTCCAGTTATCTTAACTGGTAAAGTCTCTGATAGTTGAATAAAAGATTTAGAGTTCAATCCTTGCCTACACCAAAAATCGATTGGTGTCTTGGTTTGATGATAAAAAACTATCAACAGAAGCGGACGCTATAGGTTGAAACTCTAAAAAAAAAATGTTAAACAAATTAATTTGGATTTCAAATTCAAATCTTTGTGACTTTTAATTTTTTAGGAAATTTCTTGTCATTTAATGCCTTGTTTTCTTCCTTAACTAGCCCTAGAATTAATGAAGAAACCTAATCTTAAATGAAAGAAAATTAATGCTTATTAAATAAGAATCTTAAATTTTTTTGGTGTTTTGCATTTGATTAATTTAAATAAAATAAAGCAAACAAAGGCAGATTATAACATGACTAACTTATAATATCGTGATTGCTGATGGTTATTTTGGCTGATTGATTTTTCAATAGGCTAGTTTCAACAATTCTTAATTAAAGTAGAGAAATTGTACAATATTTATTAAAAATCAAGATGGAAATAATCAGCATATAGGGTTCTACCCAAGGTGGCATATGCCATTAGGCTCGGACATATTTCCAGGAACTACAAGAATATATGAACATGTGAGAGGAAATGTGGGAATATCGACGCACTAGACTAGCGTATGGCGCCACATTGTGGCATATGTTGGATTCAAAGTGGCATGCATTAATAGCGTACATCACTTTAGGAAGAATCCTAAATTCATCAAAACGTTCAAGAAATTACTAATGAAATTGATGAAGGCGAAAATTGACCTCGTCAACGTCAATGGACGAGCTCCGGTACCTATTGTCAAGAAAAGAAAGGCAAAGGAAGTTTCACCGGCGTGGCACCAGTTGAGAATACTCCGATGCTAAAGGCAGCTAAATAGCTCTCAAAGAATTCTCTCGTAGGTATATATTTTGTTTTTCATATCTCTTTTACCTGAGTTCTATTTCCTTTTTATAGTTTGCTTCGGGTCGGTGTAGTTATGTTTGTTAATGCTCCTCTAAGCGTTTTTCTCCTGAAAGAAACGCAACATTAATTGACAATGAAGATTCTATTTAGAGTGTAATGGATGACCGTTGGGCCATCATTGCTTTTGTAATTGATTCGGCGCACTTATTCTTTGTTAGCTGTCCTGATGGCCTTTATTTATGCCTTCAATGAATGCGATCCTGTCTCATCTATACGAACGGGGTCTTGCCCTTACACTCGTTCCTGATTTAGATGCAGCTGTGGTCGTCTTTAAGCTAGACAACCTCCACTTGATACTCGTCAGTTGCCCCCCTATTCCTTGGTCGTCAGGAACTTGGACGATCTTAGGAATGTGGTCACACGTGATAATTCATATCTTCTTGGTTCTCGAAATCTGGCTCTTCGTCTTAAATGCGAAACGTCTACTCTTCAGGAAATGAACACATGTTGGTATTTTATTCATGGCGTGTGTGAAACTTCCTTGATATTGGTGCGCCTTAATTCCAATTTTTGCTTTTAGAGAAAACCGTTCCTCTTCCTCCGCCCTATTTGGTCTGAACTTCGGAGTGCTAAGAAATCCTCATACTTCGAAATTTCCTGGTAAGGCCTCTTTTCCCTATACTTTGATGGTTGGTTTTGAATTCCTCAGTCAAGAGTGCCCCTCGGTTTCATTTTTCTTTGCTAGGTTGGGGGTTTTCTTAGAATATTCTTCTGGTCGGTGTCCCCAAGTGGGTTTATTTGTGTCTCGTTTTTCTGCACTTAGGCCTGTTTTGCTTTCTCTCTACCCTCTAATCTGTCAATCTCTTATAAAGCACCATTCGGAGATGGCCAGCATTGAGTATAGGGTAGATGATGTTAGGTCCAGTGAGTTGGAGACTGGATTGTCTTCCAATGCGGAGTCTTTGAGTAAGGTAGTTGATATTGTTGCTTCAAAGTTGCCTTCGTCTTCATCTTCTCCCTCCTTGCATGCTTTCTCTGAGTCTTGTTCCTTGAAAGAGAAACATTTAAACGAATTTAGGAAAAGGTTTCAATTTCCTAGGGGTACCTCTATTAGACTACCTCGCCTGGGTGAGAAAGCTTGTAACTTTGCCCACGGAGAGGTGTGCTTTTACGAGGCTAACTTTCTGTGTGGCCTTCGTTTCCCCGTCCATCCGTTCATCATGCAACTTTTGAACGAATTTCAAATCGCCCTAGGTCAACTCGTCCCTAATGCTTGGAGGACAATCATAAGTTGTATGTCTATCTGGATGTCTGCTTGTGATGGGGAAATGATAACTTTGAATGAATTCCTGTTTTTGTACCGTTTGTAAGCCTCTACCCACTATGGGTATTTTGAACTTTTACCTTGGGATAGGAAATCTAGGATTGTTAGAGGTTTTCCTTCATCCTTTCGTGATTGGAAATCACGATACTTTTTTATCTCTAGAATGGGTTGGGAAACCCTGTCTGACGATTTCTGGGGGGAAGTCCCAAGATTACTATGAAAATGGGAAGTCCCAGCACTTGGTGCATATTTTCATTGTCTTTTCTCGCTTTTCTTTCATATCGTAATTGTCCGTCTAATGATGTTTTCCTTTTGATTCTTCGCAGCTCTTGATCGTCCTGACTTAGAAGATAAACATCGCCATCGGGTTCGTGCTGCTCTTGCCTACGCCCATGAAATTGAGGATTTTGACGACCTTGTCGATCCTCGTCATCTGTTTGACTGCTGTTTAGGTCCTGAGCCTTCGAAGTACGTATTAGAAAAGATTCGTCGAGAGGAAAAGAGTAAGATCGTCTGTCCATAAGTTTCTAAAACTCCTTCATCTTTATTAGCTTCGTCTGTACTCTGCCTGACTGCCTACTTGTTTTTTTTTTGTTTTTTTGTTTTACCTAGCAGAAATGGCCACTAGATATAGTAAAGAGAAGTATGCCCGCATCAAGAATTTGAAGAATGAACCCTTATCCAATATGACTGCTGATTCCAAGAAGAAGAAGTTGGGCAACGAGAAAAGTGAGGTTGCTACTCTTCCTCCCGTTCATATTGCCCTTACTTCTTCTACTCCATCCTTAGAAGTGACTGGCTTCTCCCCTCTAACTACCCGTGCTAAAGGGAAAGGCAAGGTTGGAAGGAGCGTTTGGGATGATCCTGCTACTGCTATGGGCCGTGCTCACAACGTAATTACTGACAATGAACTCAAGGGTTTGTCATCCATCCCTTCCCACGAGCTGGTCAGCCGTCATATCCATAAATTATTACAAGTATGTGGTTTTTTCTTTCAGCATTGCTTTGGTATTTTTCTATGTGCATGGTCTCTCCTTTCATTTGCTTGTTTCTATCAGGTCCTTGGGGAGTCATTGCGCATCACGACTGACTATTTGAACACGGAAGAGAAGGTTGTGGTGGCCAACTCAAAGGTGGAGTCCGTCGAGGTAGAATGCTCCAAGTTGAGGAAAGATCTAATTGTTGCTATGAATGAGAGGAACGAATCGAATGAGAAAATAAAGGAGCTTACTGAGGCCTTGCGTGTAGAGAAAGCGCTTGTCGTCTAGAAGGATGAAGAGATTCAAGCTGCCCTCCTAAAAACTGATGCAGAGAGAGAGAAAATCATCTAGAAATTCAAGCAGTTAGAT
The DNA here is from genome assembly GCA_030021035.2 of Notholithocarpus densiflorus. NCBI lineage: Eukaryota > Viridiplantae > Streptophyta > Magnoliopsida > Fagales > Fagaceae > Notholithocarpus > Notholithocarpus densiflorus. Next base: position 1,357,768 of record JARYZH020000072.1, on the reverse strand, counting down.
GAGTTCTCAGATCTTCAGTTTATCCAGTACTTCAAAGGGTTCGAGCTTCTGTGTCGGTGGACAATGAAGCATCACAGCTTGGCCGTGGACTTCTCCAATTTAGACTTTGAGAAGATTGACACCGAGGTGCTTGTAGATGAAGCCAAGGAGCAAGAAGAAACTGAAACTGGTGCAGCGATGGAGAAAGATTTGACTGGGAAGGAAGTTGCTGAAGGAAAGGATACCGACGAGCCTACTGTCCCTCTTTCGTAGTATATTCATTCTCCCTTTTTTTTTTTTTGGAAAACAATGGTTGCCCCTTTGTTTTGGGGTTTTATCTTTGACGAACAATGGTTGCCTCTGTGTTTCGAGGCCTTAGTTTTTTTTTTTTTTTGCCTTATTGCCTCTTGGTTTTGAGGCTTTGGTTTTGGACAAACTTTTTGCTACAAACCTATTGTTTTGCTCATGCTATAACATAAGCTTGACTGTTTACAACATTCCAGGCTCTGCGAATTAAACTTGTAGTTTTTTATCACTTAGATTGTGCTTTTTATCACTTAATTCATAAGTTGAACTCGTCATATATATATTGGCTGAGTCTGTTATCTTCGTGATTTGAACTTAAAGTTTTTATCACTTAATTTGGATTTTTAACTTCGTCATTCATATTGACGGAGCTTTTATCCTTGTGATTTAAACTTAAAGTTTTTATCACTTGATTTGGATTTTTAACTTCGTCATTCATATTGGCCGAGCTTTTATCCTCGTGATTTAAACTTAAAGTTTTTATCACTTAGTTATGATTTAAACTCATCTTTGATGCTGACGAAATTTTTATCATAGTTGTCGTGCTTTGAACTTGTCTTTTCGATAAAAGAGATTTTCACCATGGAGTGTTTGACATCTAATCATTTGAAAAGAAATAGCTCTACAAACGTTTTCTCTGTTTTATTCATCCTTGTTTATAAAAAGGGGATTACAAGGATAATACTTCACGAAAAAACAAAAAGTACTGAAAATAAAACAAATACATAAAAACAATGAAATCCCACTTATCTGTTGATGAATAAATGAGGTGTTCCAAATTCTGGAACTTATTAATGTTGAAGGTCTGTTCCCTCACTGATAGTACTTTTTAAGGTGCTCTGCATTCCAAGGACGAGGTAAAGGTTTCCCATTTGCATCCTCCAGGTAGTAGCTCCCTCTTCTTGAATAACGGATGACCTTGTATGGACCTTCCCAGTTGGGGCCTAGCTTCCCTTCGTTTGGATCTTTGGTGGCTTGTGAAACCTTCCGTAGAACCATATCTCCAGGATTGAAACGTTTCAGTTTTACCCTCTGATTATGGTATCTCGTCATCCTCCCTTGATATAAAGCCATTCTTTGAGCTGCATCATCTCTGACCTCAGGTAAGTAATCCAGAGCTAACTTGAGGCCCTCGTCATTGCTGCGTTCGTCATAACATGTTCTTTTGAGACTTGACACTCCAACTTCCACAGAAATTACTACTTCAATTCCAAATGCCAGCTTGAAGGGTGTCTTGCCTGTTGGTGTCCTCATTGTCGTTCTGTAGGCCCATAACACTCATGGAAGCTCGTTAGGCCATGCTCCTTTTGCCCCCTTAAGTCGGGTTTTGATTAGCTTAAGCAAAGTCCGATTTATAACTTCAGTCTGGCCGTTTGCTTGTGGGTGTCCAGGGGAGGAATAGTGATTCCTTATCCCCAGTTCCTTGCAAAAATCCCTAAACTTGTGGCTGTCAAACTGTCGTCCATTGTTAGAGATGATAACCCGTGGAATCCCGAACCGACAAACTAGGTTTTTCCATACAAAGTGTTGTATTTTGGCCTCCGTTATAACTGCTAAAGGCTCTGCTTCCACCTACTTCGTGAAATAGTCAATAGCGACGACTAAAAATTTTACCTGCTTCTTACCAGGAGGTAGGGGGCCTAGTATATCAATTCCCCATGTGGAGAATGGCCATGGTGATGTGATGTTGGTCAAGTGCTCTGCTGGGACATGCTGCACGTTTCCAAACCGTTGGCACTTGTCGCATCTCTGAACGACCTGAGCTGTATCTTTTTGCATGGGCATGGACAACTTGCCCAACGAGTGACCGTGGTCCAGAGTGATTTTCGCAGACACCTTCGTGGATCTCTTTTAGTACATACGCAGTATCTTCTGGGTCGAGGCACTTTAAGTAGGGCTGTGAAAATCCCCTCTTGTAGAGCTCGTCATTCAAGATTGTGAACCTGGACGACCTTACTTTGACTTTTCTGGCTTCTAAGGGATCTGCAGGGAGGTTGCCATCCTTGATGTACGTGATTATTGGGTCCATCCAGCTCCCTCCAGATTGGATGTAATGTCAAACCCCTTAATGCTTGGGAGGTGCTGCACTTCCATGTACAATCTAGGTCGTCCTTCGTTGGTAGCTGACGATGCTAGCCTAGCAACTTCATTCGCTTCCGAGTTTTCCTCCCTTGGTACCTAAGTGATCTTGACATCATCAAAGTTAGAAACTAACTGATTAGTCAGCGTTAAGTACCTTTTCATTCTGTCTTCTTTGGCCTCGTACTAGTTGGTTATCTGCCCCACCACAAGTTTTGAATCAGAATTCAGCTTCAAGTTTCTTACACCCAAGGCTTTTGCAATTCTCAAGCCCGTCAAGACAGCTTCGTACTCTGCTTCGTTATTCGTTGCTGGGAACTGAAGCTGGACTCCGTATTTGAGGATGTCTTTCTCAGGGGATAAGAGGATCACTCCTACTCCTCCGATGCCTGCTGCTGCCGGCCTATTTGTATACACCGCCCAGTAATCTGACTCTGGATCTTGATCAGCAATAGTGAACTCGGGGACAAAGTCAGCCAATGCTTGGGCCTTGATCGCCATCCTAGGCCTATAATCGACGTCAAATTAACTCAATTCTACAACCCATTGGACCATTCTTCCTGCTGCATCCGGCCTACCCATGGCCTTTTGTGGAGGTTGGTCTATCATGACTAGTATCGTGTGTGCCTGGAAATAGGGACGAGGTTTCCTTGACGCGACAATCAGTGTAAAGGCTAGCTTTTCTATTTTTGGGCATTTTGCTTTTATGCCCTGGAAAGTCTGACTTGTGTAATAGACCGGCTTCTAGATCCTCAGTTCTTCACGGATCAATGCCGAACTCACGGCCGTTTGGGAGACAACCAAATATAGGAATAGATCTTCTCCTTCAACGGATGGACTCAAAAGCGGTGGCTTGGATAAGTAATTCTTGAGGGCCTGGAAAGCTTCTTCTCCTCCGTCCACTAGAAGGCCTGTTTCAACGTTTTAAAAAGTATGATGCATTTATCCGTGACTCTAAAGACGAACCTGTTCAAAGCTGCTACTCGTCTCGTCAGCCTCTGTACTTCCTTCACACTTCTTGGGGAGGTCATGTCTAATATGGCTTTGACTTTCCCTGGGTTGGCCTCTATACCCCGTTGCGAAACCATGAACCCCAGGAACTTGCCTGACAAGACTCCAAACACGCACTTTGCCGGGTTCAATCTCATCTGATACTTCCTCAACGTGTCAAAAGTTTCTCTGAGGTCGTCCAGATGTAATTTTGCTTTTCTGCTTTTCACGAGCATGTCGTCCACATACACTTCCATATTCCGTCCAATCTGCTTGCTGAACATTTGATTCACCAGCCTCTAATAGGTCACCCTTGCATTCTTCAGACATATGACCCTGTAATAGTACAGCCCCTGGCTAGTGATTCTTCAGACCAAAAGGCATGACCCTATAACAGTACAGCCCCTGGCTAGTGACAAGGGTTGTTTTCTCCTGGTCCTCTTTGCTCATGCGAATTTGGTTGTAACCTGAAAATCCATCCATAGAGGTTAGTAGCTCGTGACTAGCTGTTGAATCTACTAGTTGGTCGATCCTAGGAAGTGGAAAGCTGTCTTTTGGGCAAGCACGATTGAGATCTGTGAAATCAACGCACATACGCCATTTCCCGTTGGACTTCTTCACCACGACAATGTTGGCGAGCCATTTAGGGTAGTAGACTTCCGTGATGAACCCGACAGTTAAAAGTTTCTCTACCTCTTCCACAACAGCTTTATTCCTTTCAGGAGCAAAAACTCGTCGCTTCTGTTGGACGGGCTTTCTAGTGGGGTTGACATTCAACCGGTGTTCTATAACTTTGTTGTCTATACCTGGTATATCCTTATGGGTCCAGGCGAAGATATCCATATTCTGCTTTAGGAACTCCACGATCTTGTCCTTCAGGGTTAAGTCAAGTCCTGCTCCAATCTTCGTGACCTTGGTAGTGTCTCCTTCTACTAGGTTCACATCTTCCAACTCTTGGACAGGCTTCTTTGGCTCTTCTTCTACCACCCAGGTATGGTTTTCTCTGGAGGCTAACACCGCCTGGTAACACTCTCGAGCCAGGAGCTGATCCCCACGTATTTCTCCTATCCCATGCGGGGTTGGAAGCTTCACTTTGAGGCAATAGGTTGAAGTTGCAGCCTTAAGCCGATTCAGTGTAGGTCGTTCCAAGATGACATTATAGGACGATGGACAATCGACGATCAAGAAATCAACTTGTTTTGTTATTTGGGCTAGATGTGTTCCTGCTGTGACTCTCAATGAGATGATGGCCTTTGGATAGATTCAATCCTCGCTGAAGCTGACCAACGAGGATTTGAAAGGTCGAAGCCGCTTTGGTTCCAACCTCAACTGTTGGTAGGCCATCATATACATTATATCCGCAGAGCTCCCGTTGTCAACTAGCACTCTTCTTGTGTTGAAACCTTCAATTTCTAGCATGATGACTAGCGGGTCGTCATAGGGTTGCTTGATTCCACTTGCATCTCGCTCAGAGAATGTTATGTCGTCACTCTCTGATCGTCGGTACTTTATGGATGGATGCTTGATGTGCACGCTGTTAATCTGCCTCTGGTAAATCTTCTTCAAAGACTCGTATGACCCTCCCGATACTGGTCCTCCTATTATCATCCTTGGTATCGTCATGAGGCTTGTCGTCAGTCCGTGATCGGAATTAATGGTCCCTCTTGATGAACTTTTGGAGTTTCCCTCGTTGAATCAATTTTTCAATTTGCTCTTTTAGGTCACGGAATTTTTCAGTGTAGTGGCCATGATCCTTGTGAAAACGACAGTACTTCTTCGGGTCACGCTTCCTGGAGGACGTACTTAATGGCTTGGGCCATTTCAGGCCTAGTTCATCCTTAATATGCATCAGGATTTTGTCTACAGGCATCACTAATGGGGTGAAGTTCATCTTCTTCTTCAGGGTGTCAGAACTGCTCTTGCTGTCCTTAGCCTCCGAATATGAGTCCTTACAATCTTTTTTCTTACCTTGGGAATCACCAGGTTCTTCCTTCTTTTGTTTTCCTGTTAGCCCTTTTGTAGTAAGAAATCCTCTCCGTTCATGTACTTCTGAGCTTTGAATAGGAGATCCGTCATAGAGGTTGGCGGCGTCTTTCGCAATGAAAAGATGAGATTAGGGTTGTTGAGTCTAGCCTGGAAGGTCGTCATTATCACTTGGTCGTCGGCTTCGTCAATTTCCAGCACAACCTTGTTGAAACGCTTCATATAATCCCTTAGGCTTTCCCCTTCCTGCTGCCTTATTGTTAGCAAATAAGAAGTTGGCCTTTTATGATGCTGCCTCCCAATGAAATGGTGAACAAATGAGTCACTGAGTTGTTCAAAATTCGCTATTGAAGACGCTGGCAACTTGCTGAACCATACCTTAGCAGCCCCTCTGAAGGTGGTAGGGAAATATTTGCATATGACTTCATCCGGGGTCTGTTGGAGGTTCAAGATAGTCTTGAAGGCCCCTATGTGGTCGAGAGGGTCCTTCGTGCCACTATAGAACTCCAGCTGTGGCAGACAAAACTTCAGAGTCAGGGGGCACTCCAACACGCTTGTTGTGAAAGGTGAATCTTCGTTTAAGCATGCCATCAAGGTTCATTACTGTCTTCCCCTTCATGGAATTCTTTACCTCATCCAGCTCCCTTCGTAAGCTCTTCATTATGTGATCGTTGTCATGTGCAGACTGCCCAGTGTACTCTGTTGTGTCCTTTCCCATGCTATTTTCAGGGCTGCTAGCTTCCTCGTCATGTCGCTATGTCTACGTCGGTGGTGCGAAGCATTACTGCCCTTTGGACGTGCTCGGTGCTTTAACTCTTCATTCTGCTTCATTAGCTCTTGTACATTGGCTGTTAGAGTTTGGATCTGCTGAGCCATCACCATAGGATCTGGGGGTGGTGCTGGTGTGGAGTCCATCAAGCGACAGGAGCTTTATCGGTAGGAGCACAATGGTTTGAGAAGGAATCAACTCGTGTCCCCACAGACGGCGCCAAACTGATGAAGCCAAAAATTGACCTCGTCAGTATGGTCCTCGTCAATGTCGATGGACGAGCTCCGGTACCTGTTGTCAAGAAAAGAAAGGCAAATGAAGTTTCACCGGCGTGGCGCCAGTTAAGAATACTCCGATGCTAAAGGCAGCTAAATAGCTCTCAATGAATTCTCTCGCAGGTATATATTTTGTTTTTCACATCTCTTTTACATGAGTTCTATTTACTTTTTATAGTTTGCTTCGGGTCGGTGTAGTTATGTTTGTTAATGCTCCTCTAAGAATTTTTCTCCTGAAAGAAACGCAGCATTAATTGACAATGAAGATTCTATTTAGAGTGTAACGGATGACCGTTGGGCCATCATTGCCTTTGTAACTGATCCGGCGCACTTATTCCTTATCAGCTGTCTTGATGGCCTTTATTTATGCCTTCAATGAATGCGGTCCTGTCTCGTCTATACGGACGGGGTCTTGCCCCTACACTCGTTTCTGATTTAGATGCAGCTATGGTCATCTTTAAGCTAGACGACCTCCACTTGATACTCGTCAGAAATGAAATGAACAACATGTTATTAATCATCATGCATAGGTGTTCTGGAAAAATATCCCAACTCATACAGAAACCTCAATTCAATGACATTTGGCATCGACAAGGTTGACTCTTACGAAACACAACTCAACAGAGACTAAGCTTGTTGGCTTGTCTATGGACAAGAGTTGAAACTTGGACCCATTAGGATTAGGGTTCGGCATAGTACATTTTGGGAATGATACAAGATCGTAGTTTGAAGGGCTTGTGGAATTGATAGATATGTCCCAAGGGACCACCACTCATGGAACAACGGTATTCGATCGCCAAATAGGGCCTCATTGAGCAAACAACATTTTGTACCATATAAAACTCACCCTTCCTAGTTTAATGACACTTGTCATGTCAGGACTGGACTAGAGTAGTAGATTTTGCTTTAAGATTTATCAATGCGTGGTTCATTTCCTTTGGATGGATCTCGACATCAACGATCCATGATAAATAATTCTTGCTCAAGATGTCAAGGGCCACAAATTCAAGTTTTGTAAGGTTCGACATGATCTATATCAAATATATTACATTATTAATTAATTAAATAACAATATATATATATCTTGCAAAGTAAAATGAAGAAATACTATATTCAATTTATATTATTTAAATGTAAATTATAAGAATAAAATAATCTATATAAAACATGGTATAAAAGATATTGTTGGGGCCTTTTTCCCTCTTTTTCACACCCTAGACACGTGTCCTAATACTAGTGGATAGCTTCTTGTATGGGCCTTTACTAAGAAAGGAGTTCGGTCTACTATTACCGCAGAACAGGCTTTGAAGTCCCATCTTGCCGTTGTCAGTCTATGCACAAACTTTAAATCTATAGTCCGAATAGCATTCGCGCAATAAAATCTTGTGCTTTTGACCTTTTGTTCTACTGTGGAACCTTTCTCCACTTTATGCTACTATGAAACTTTTCTCCACTTTCTGTTGTCACAAAAAGAGATTTGTTTTTTCCTCTATTGCTACAACTCTCTATACAAACCCCAAATCACAAAGAAAATATTATTAAGTAAATGTTTGTTCACATTATGATAGGCCAAAAACGAATTGACCCCTTGTGATAAATTAATTGATTAATTAGTCAAGTTTATTAATTAATCAAATTAACATGCAAACGCGTGGTAGCATAAACAAATCACCAATTACTAAAGTATGCAGCAGAAAATAAATTGACACGGTGATTTGTTTACGAATGGGAAAAACCTACACGGCAAAAACTCCACCGGGTGATTTTAAGATCACCACTCCCGAGAATCCACTATTATCACAATAAGCGGTTACAAGTAAAGGAATCCTAATACCTTATACCAACCTACAGTTGAACCCTTACCCCAATACCCAATTGGACTTGTTCTGTAGTGACAATCTCACCAATTACTAAATTTGCTTGAATAAACTTTGCTCAACACTTGTGCAACTTGTGTCATCTTTGACGGCCCTTAAAATAATCCTTTTATATGTTTAGGGTTGTGAGAAAAGAAAGTCCAAACATACAATCACAGATTGGAGTCAAAACAGAATTGAAATTCTGTTTTTCATAAACCTCGACAGATACCCTATCTGTCGAGCTGCTGTCAAGCCACGGGCTGGAACAGCTTTACAGGTCTCGATAGATACTAGTTGTCGAGCTTTAATGAACAACACTTTTTTCACTTGAATCTTGGACAGACTTGCATGGTTTTAACATTTGAACTTGAAACAAGGTTTCTTGAAGTATTAAACACATCCTAAATCTACCAAAATACTGTTGGAAAATCACTCAACTCATATTCACTTGTTGAATATAATAAAATCTATCCTAACACAAACTCTTGAAAAACTTTGCAAGAAGAGAGTCTATGGTAAGAAAGACTTTGACAACCTGTATTTCTGAAACACTTTAAACAAAACTCATCAAGGTATCTTTGTGTGAAACAGAAAATAATAGATTGCATACAAGACATACATCAATATAAAAGGAATATACGTACAATGTATGTCAATAATGGTCACAAGACCAATATACAAGAATAATGTATCTCAAATAGAAAAAAAATAAAAGAAATACATCAAGTCCTCACTACATCCCTCAGTGTCTACTCTCCCCCTAACAAAAATCTCCTATACTAACTCTCCCCCTAACTATGACTACTCTCATAACCAAAACTACTTCCCCTTTTTGTCACGAGTGACAAAGGATAAGAGTGTCAAGTAGACATCTCGTCATCGCTGGGTGAGCTAGCATCTCCATCATCTTCATCATCTGAAGCAGTAGCATCATCATCATCACCGAAGCCATCACTTTCATCTGCAGAGGCCACAGGAGTGGAAGGCATGGTGTAACCGCCTATCTCAGCCTGGCGTCAAGCAATGCGGCCAACACAAGTGTTCACCTGACACAACTCATCACTGAGAGTGTCAAGGCGAGCATCCATGCGCTGAAGTTGCGTCATGATGTCCTCGAGTGTCACACGTCCCGTAGAAGAGGAGGGACTAGATGTGGATGGAGTAGAAGGAGTGGGGGGAGTTACCGTACTAGACCGCCTTGAACAAAACTGCACCTCGCTCCGTTTAACGATAGTGGCGTCAATTGCACACATCACGTGAAAGTGGTCAGAAGTAGGAAAGGGAACAGAAAAATGGCGTAAGATCCTCGTGATAGCGGAAGGAAAGATGAGCTTATCACGGGTCGTCGTATCCCTATAGACATCTATGATAGAAAGAATGAAGTGTGAGAGAAAATCTATAGTGAGATGCTCTAACAAAGAAAGGAAAAATTGAGCACGGGGCTCGGTAATAGAGTTATAATGAGAAAGAAGGTGAAGAACAAAAGTCATAACCATGTTCATGAATCTAGGACCTTTAGCAAAGGTCGAACATGGAGTAAACTGACATTCACAAAAAGCAGAGATCATCTCGTCTTTGGACACAGTCCTCAAACGCTTACAACCGGGGTAGTCAGGATACTCTACCCTCGGGATATGGAGCACATCAGAGACAATCTCCTGTGTGACAGTAATGCGCATACCTCAAACACGAGTAAAGAAATGAGGTATTGAAGAATCAAGTCCATGCATGCTGGAGTAGAACTCCTAAATCAGCACGGAAGGACAGGTGACCGGGACATCACACAGTGACTCCCAACCCCGACTGTGAATGACAGTGGGTAGGTCATGGAGAAGTCCGACAAAATGACTTGGTGTTTCGAATGAACACCTCGTCGAGAAAAGTTCTCCGAGAAGTCCTTTCGGGCATTCTCATCACGAAACCGAACAGAAGAGGGGGTAGGATCAGAAGAAGAAGACGATGCCCTAGAACGCAGAGGGTTCTTGGACGGAGCAGATTTACGCTTTGGTGCCATAACGCACTAACGTAAACTAGAGAGTGAGGGGGAAGAAAGAAACACTCAGAAAAGTCCCAAAAACAGTTCAAATACATAAAAATATATTGAATGTAAAGGACGTATGCATGAAAATGCATGAGCATGTGACGTGCAAAGATAATTGCATCATGGGCTCAGCCCAATCCAAACCTATCAGCACGCAAGCAGTTAACATATATAACACACATCTAAATGCATGAACATATAGTTATAATGCACATGGGATGCAATGCATGAAGATTTTAAAGCATTTTCACAAAAACCAACCCAAAAATTTCACAAAAACTTCATCAATATTGAAAAACCCCAAAAAAATTTCAAAAACCCAAAAACTTAGGTTAAAAAATCATGAAATGCATGAAAATGAGAGATTTGGACACTTACCAAGTGAAGAAGAACTTGATTAAGGCCGAAAATCTCTTTGAGATGAAGTTTGAAGTGTGAGAGAGAAGTTTGGGAGGTGAAAAGGCACAGACAGATCGAGAGAGATCGAGAAAATGAAGACCGGATCGCGTTGAACAAATATATAGAAGTTAAGTAAATCTTGACAATAGAGGTGTCGAGATTTAAAGACTTCGACAGATGCATCGATCGAAAAGGTGTCCAGAGGTGTCCACAGCAAAACAAGCTCGATGGATCGATGAGGTATTGAGGGGACATGAACTTTCTCGATCGATTCACCTAGCTATCGAGAGGTGTCGAGATTGCGATAAAAAGCAACTGAAGAGCTCGACAGATAAGCTAGGTATCGAGAGGTATCGAGGAGCTGTCGAGATTGCTTAAAAACAGTTTTTCAAGAAAAGAAAAACACAGATATAAATGCAATCAACCATGCAACTCAACCAATGATCCAAACAGCATTTTGAACTCTCAAAATCATCTCTCAACCAATGATCCAAACACACACACTAAACACGTCTAACCATTTTTATATTTCAAAAACAAGTTAAGACAGTTTAGTGAGCATACATTAACACATGTAAACCTTGTGATGGCCAAATCATATTGTACCTGCACATGTATCAAGAGTAGCAAAGAATATTGCGTGTTGTGTGTGAAAAACATCGCAAGATTGCATAAGCGTCTACATGTTATGACGATTTGAGATATGAGAAAATCAATTTAACTCACACACAATCATAACTGTTTGATGGGGACTATCACCTTCGAGGTACATCCTATAACTCCCACATCTCCTAGAATACACGCTTGCAATCATATATAAAGCATTTTGATTCTTTTTGCTTTTTATTTTCTTCTTTGCATATTTTTCTTTTTTTTAAAGCAAATCATTTGTGGGCATATAAGAGTTAGAAAATAAATACCCAATTATGTTAAGCAATTGACATTCCAATTTTGTTATGCCGAAGCATACAAATGTCATTTCATGATTGGCGGGCAACAGTGGTGAGATGATTATTTATGCATTTCTCTTAGGATTTTTTAGTCCTTCCCATCAAAAAGAGTGATACGAGTGTTAAGTACAAGAGATTACTTAATCTTACTCATCACAAACACGAGCCACAAATCTCACTTGCTTAGTTGTGCATAGAAATGCTCATCTAAGCTACAATAGATACAAAGTTTAGAAAACTTTGTTTCAATGGCCATCCAAGGTACACAAGTACCAAAGTACACAAAACACACACTGTTTTTATATTTTTTTTTTCTTCTGATTTTTCAATTTTTATTTTATTTTATATGAAAAACAAAATAAACAAAATTGAAACGAAACCAAACAAAAACATGTTAAATAAAGCAAAGCTTAAAACTAGACTGACTCAATACAGTAAAGCAAAACACTCAAGTAATGCAAACAAAAACAAGAAGAGGAAGAGAAAAAAAGTGACATAATCACTTGGAGCCCTTTTCCTTCCACACCTTGGAAGAACCTTTCCTTTGAGTAAACCCTTGAACCGGTGGTGAGGGGGAAGAATTTGAAACCGTTCAAGTTCGAAAGGAACATGAGGGCTTTGAGAAGATCTCCAAGAGGAGCAGAAGAGGATGGGAACTGATTCTGGTTTTTCGATGCTATCATGCCATTACTCTGTTGAGTGGCTAACCACTTATAGCAATTAGGTCGAGTATGACCGGCTGCTCCACAGTGATGACAGAGATGCTGCTTCTTTTGTTTAGGCTTTTGAGAGATAACCTTCTTAGCCCTAGGGTTTTTAGCTTTTTTCTTATCCTGCTTAGGGGGTGCTCCTAAGATAGATTTACCATTGTCTATGTTCTCACTAGCTAATTCATTTTTAACAACATTGTTCTTAATTTCAACATTATTATTAGGAGGAACAAAAACAGTAATACTGGTAGAAGCAATATTAGAAAAAGAGAGACCATACCCTAAACCAGTTCGATCGGAAGCAAATTTCTGAAGATTTAGCTTCTCATCAAGCTTTGCACTTGAAGTCCTCTCCAACTGGGCTCTGACTTGGAACAGTTCTGCCTCAAGCTTCTTAGTCTTCTCAGCCAAAAAGTTGTTCTCAAAACGCAGTGCTCCAATAGTCTGATTGGCTTCATCAAACTTTGTGGAAAGCTCTTCACGATTAAGTTTCACATCACTGAGCTTCTTGGTGGCCAGCCTATAAAGTTTCTTATGCTTCTCAGAAAGCTTGTACAGTTTCTCATAGACTGTATGGATATCATCTTGATCATCCATCTTCTTGAATTTGGACTCCACCAATTCCTCTTCTTCATCCACATCTTCAACAATCCACTCAGTGGGATTGACAGTGGCAGTGAAGGCATTTAGGATTCTGTCATCCTCATTGTTGGAATCATCCTCAGGCTCAGTGTCACTCAATGTAGCAGCAAGTGTCTTGCTTTTCCCAATAGTCTTAAGATATGTAGGGGCACTCCTGTTTCATATGTCCAAAGCCTTGACATCCAAAGCACTTTGGTCCTGCGGGAACAGTGTACTGACCGCCATCCCTAACATCCTTCTTCCCTTTGTCTTGGCTCTTGAATTGAGAAGAATTAGATTACCTACGGTCCTTGTCGAAGCCCTTCCCATTAGCATTCTTCATGAACTTCTTGAATTGCATTGTAATATAGGACTTCATCTTAGAATCTTTATCCTCAAAAAACTCATCAGTATCACTACTCTTGGCCTTTAATGCCATGCTCTTACTCTTACTCGATTTCCCGATTCTTGTCAAACCGAACTCATAGGTCTGCAGATTTCCAACCAACTCTGTCAAAGGAATTTTGTCAATATCCTTTGATTCCTCAATTGCGGTGATCTTGGCATGGAATCTCTCGGGTAGAGATTTGAGCATTTTTCTCACAATCTTGGGTTCAGGAATGGTTTCCCCAAGATTAAAGGCTGAGTTCACTATGTCCTTGAGCTTGGCATAGAACTCATCAAACGACTCATCCTCCTCCATCTTGATCTCTTCGAAGCTTGTAGTGAGCCTCTGAAACTTCGAATCCTTGACAGCCTTAGTTCCTTTGTAGGTTGTCTGGAGGATAGTCCATGCTTCCTTTACAGTTTTAATGGAGGATATCTTCTTGAACTCCTCATTAGTGACCGCACTGAATAAGGCATTCAATGCCCTGCTGTTGAAGTTTGCTGCCTTGATCTTAGCATCATCCCAATCGGCTAGCGCTTTTGTAGGCTTGGTTCAGCCTATGTCCACAGCTTGCCATACTTTCTCATCTAAAGACTGCAAGAAAACTCTTATGCGTACTTTCTAGTATGCATAGTTAGTGCCATCAAATAAAGGAGGTATAATAAAAGACTGTCCTCTATTCATGAAAAACAGGGGTCAGTGGATCACACAGCAAAGATTAACCCTAATTAGAGTGTGCCCACTCTAATACCACTTGATAGGCCAAAAACGAATTGACCCCTTGTAATAAATTAATTGATTAATTAGCCAAGTTTATTAATTAATCAAATTAACATGCAAATGCGTGATAGCACAAACAAATCACCAATTACTAAAGTATGCAGCGGAAAATAAATTGACACGGTGATTTGTTTACGAATGGGGAAAACCTACACGGCAAAAATCCCACCAGGTGATTTTAAGGTCACCACTCCCGAGAATCCACTATTATCACAACAAGCGGTTACAAGTAAAAGAATCCCAGTACTTTATACCAACCTACAGTTGAACCCTTACCCCAATACCCAATTGGACTTGTTCTGTAGTGACAATCCCTCCTTGTAATACACGGCTCCCAGTACGTGACTAACCAATTTCGCGGATCCTAGTACGCGACTTCAATCACCAATTAGAGAAGGTTGTTGGCTGCAAAGTTTTTCAATTCATCACACGATGAAAATCGAGAAGCTCCTTGGTTTCAAAACTCTACGATGCACAAACACAGCAACTTCTTCACAAGAAAGATGAACTAGGGCAAATTCTTTCTCCGGTCACAATTTGCTTGAACAAACTTTGCTCAACACTTGTGCAACTTGCGTCACCTTTAACGGCCCTTAAAATAATCATTTTATATGTTTAGGGTTGTGAGAAAAGAAAGCCCAAACATACAATCACGGATTGGAGTCAAAATAGAACTGAAACTCTGTTTTTCATAAACCTCGACAGATACCCTATCTGTCGAGCTGCTGTCAAGTCACGGGCTGGAACAGCTCTACAGGTCTCGATAGATGCTAGCTGTCGAGCTAGCTATTGAGCTTTAATGAACAACACTTTTCTCACTTGAATCTTGGACAGACTTGCATGGTTTTAACACTTGAACTTGAAACAAGGTTTCTTGAAGTATTAAACACATCATAGATCTACTCAAATACAAGTAAAGTGCGTTTTGTCAAAGGATTAGCCAATTACATCAAATAGTGACATATGTTCCTAACAAGTGAATCACATATGTCCTAACACATTAGATTAGCATATATACTCTCTCTCTCTCTCTCTCTCTCTCTCTCTCTCTCTATATATATATATATATATATATAGAGAGAGAGAGAGAGAGAGAGAGAGAGAGAGAGAGAATGGATCACAAGGTTTTCGGCCCCAACCCTCACAACCTTATTTCTTTAACCCAATATTGCACAAAACAGTGAGGTTGGGGACTCGAATTAAAGTGGCCTTACTTAAATGCCTCTTTTCAAGAGATTCAGGTGAGGATGGTTAAATGGGAGGGAGGAAGTTATCTTAGTGGTGCATGCTGATAATACTTTACTATAGGGTACTCTATTTCTCTACTAATTCTCTATTGTTCTCGACCGATCCTATCCTTTCTCTTTTCTCCTTAATTTTTCAATTTTTTTACTTTGTGTTGTGTTTTAATGTTGTTTTGAGTGAATGAGATTTTCTCCTTTTATAATTGAATTTGAATGGGTATTTTCCCCTTAATGCCCTTCTTCAATGACTTATTGGTTTTCACTTCGAAGAGCGAGCCCTTCCAACCTGTCCTTAACTCCACAAACCTTTATCTCTTTGGGAAATTAATATCCCAAAGGTTTCTTTGGTTTTACTGTAAATAGAAGGTTCACTTGTTTTTGGGTGGGCATGAGGTTGAGACACAAGTTTTCTTAAGCATAAATGGTGCAAGATCATTAATGCTAGTTGGCTCAATGCAAATTGGTTTTATGACATGCACATTATGATGACTATCACTTTCATCCAACAAAAGTATCCCCTAAATGGCCATGACAAGACACCAAAACTAAAACATTCCTCCCCTCCATCTAAATCCATCTCCTTGAACCTTAACAGTGACGAGTACACCTCCTCTATATGTTTGGGATACAAATAGGTGAACCCATTTGCCTACCTTGCTTTTATCCCCATGTTTTCTCTTCTACAATGCTCGAGACTTGAGAATTCTTTCTTGAAATGTCTTCCTCTTTTTGGGTCTGTTTGAGATCCGCTTATTTTGCTGAAACTGAAAATTTTTTGCTGAAAGTACTGTAGATAAAGGTAAAAGTTAGCTAAAATAGTATAGTAGGACCCATGAATAGTATCAAAAAGTGTAGTAGGACCCATGAATAATAGCAAAAATAAGCTGAATAGTAATATAAGTTAGCAAAAAATAAGCTATCCAAACGCAACCTTCCTAGGCTTTTTTCTATTTACTTAGCTTCCTTTGTACAAATGGATTGGGCCCCTTTTTTGGACCTACTCAGTACTCTTTCACTCATGCAAGGGTCTTGGGCCATCCATGGCCCCACCTGTTACCCCCTGTTACCCCATCCACACGTATTCTATGGAAGGTCATTCTTAGCCTTTTTCTTTACTTCTTTATCTTCTTTATTCGAATGGGCTGGGAAAACTTCCTACAGAGAAATCACATATTCAAAGAAATAGTAGCTAAACCCTTACTTAGCTTAGGTTTTAGATGTAATTGAGATAAAAAGACCTAAGAGAGAGCCTATGCTTTCCTAGCATGTCTTGGTGAGGTTGAGAGCAAAATGAGAATTGCATCCCCTTTGCAAGGCTGGTTGGCCTAGTGGAATTTGGTAGGTGGAACCCCTGGTCCTTATGTGTCCATGCGCCCCAATTGAATTGGTCATTTGGGAGATGTATGTGCTATGCCCTTCCCTTAATGTAAATTTACTACGCTTACATGCTTCTATATACATTAGGCTATGCTTGTGCCCAGGTACAATTTTGCATTCTCTACTCTTAAGGTCCACATTCCCCTTGGGCTTGGGCTTTGTTCATAGTGTTAGAATTATGTGCCCTCAAAAACAATACTATGCATTTTTTATTTGATAATAAAATTTTATTTTCACATACATAATTTTTATGGGGATATTTCATTGTTTAAATGTGGCATGTTATGTCGCATCTGTAGAAAAATCATGTTAATGGTTAAAAAACCAAAGACAGGGAGTAATGATTTTTCATAGATTATTAAATTGTTCTAGGCTGTGGATATTAATTGA
The DNA here is from genome assembly GCA_030021035.2 of Notholithocarpus densiflorus. Classification (NCBI taxonomy): domain Eukaryota; kingdom Viridiplantae; phylum Streptophyta; class Magnoliopsida; order Fagales; family Fagaceae; genus Notholithocarpus; species Notholithocarpus densiflorus. The sequence continues at coordinate 1,340,628 of JARYZH020000072.1, read as the reverse complement.
ATATCAACATTGAAGCCTACAATTGTTGTGCTGCTATATGATAGGATGATTTACTCCATCATTGAGGTATTGACTTTAAGCAGACAAGTGGGTGTAATGTAACAAGTACATACACTGAATCGGATCCGATCAAGAACACCTTATGAAGTGATCACTATTAATTAAAAGGTTGTTCTATCACAATTTTTCTATTGTCCTCAAACATGAGAGGTTTGTGTATATTTATTTATTATGCACATAACTTTGACAATGTCAACTGGTGATGCTTATTTTAAAGGCTATATACAGACACGTTGGGTTATGTGTGTAATGAGTAATATATGTAAATGCTCAACAATGAATCTACCAGTCTCTAAAGAAGATAATATATTCAGTTGATTTTCATATTGAAGTTGGACTCAAAACAAAATCAGCCGGTGACATTTTTCAAAAATGTTTTTCATATATATAATATTGTATATATATATATATATATATATAATTAAAGAGTTTTTTCAAAGATATTTTGGAGTCAAATAGAAATTATGAAATCAAGAAATTAAGGCTTACATAAGCTAGGGACATGACAGTGATATTAATCCAATCCTAGTGGCTTGTGGGAATATAGTGTGGTGGAAGGACATAGATATAAATTTGTAAGTAATGGGACTTCATTTGTAATTCTCTAATCTTCAAGGGTCAATTGCAATGTGTTGATAGACATTATTGCAATATGTAGAAGTTCAAATATTTTCTTGACATGGTTGAGAAAATTAAGGAATAATTTTGAAAGAGTTTCAAGATAAGTCAATAACATTCAAAAAGTTATTGATTAATCCTACAGCTTAAGATTAGGATCCCTAAGGATCCCACGTCCAATCTCTCTCTTGGGTTTTAGAAGTCTTAAATAAAAATAATATTTAAAAAAAAAATCATATTAGTCATTGGCCATCAGAACTACTGAGTGATACTGTAGTCTTTTGAAAACCCAAAAAGAAATAGAGAGAGAGACGTGAATACCTTGGGAGGCAACACACTTAGTTGCTAAGAGAGATACGCAATTTTTTTCTATTTAAAATCCATGGTTGTGTGGTACAATGATCTTTAAATGAAAATATAAATTTTGTTTTATACTGCTTCCGCAAAAACTGTCACATAGACCTATGTCTTTGCGTAAAAAATAGGTGGCAACATATATCTATATGTTATCTTTTATCATTTTGTATACAAATTCAAGAGACTTGTAACGTGTTGTGAGAGAATTAGTTCATGTTTCATGTTAATTTAACTTTTGTAATCTATTGATGTGTAGTAATTTTTTTTTTTTTTTTGAGAAGAGACGTGTAGTCTTCAACTCAAATAGACTTAAAAATTCAACAAATTAGATTTTGAGGTTTCAAACTCTCAGAAAGAGACTTCCAATGAATTGAGAGTGTTCCTGATTTAGTTTTAAAGGAAGAAAAAATAGTTTGTTTTTAAAAAAGAAAAGAAAAAAAAAAACACAATTTTCTTTAGAAATTTGCTAGAGGCGCTTGCTAATATGTGTTCTAAAATAAAAGTATTGAGATAAGATAAAGAAATTTAGAAAGAAGATAATATCTTTAAGTGGTCATCCACACAATAGTTTTGATTCATGAATAAATGTGTATTTGCATTTGTAGTTAGATCACATATTTATTGGAGTTAAAGGTCGTATGGAGGGAATTCTTAATAATGCAACGCCATACATTTCAGGATGTAACTTCATTAATTTATAAATTTAACACAATCTATTTGTAACTTTATGCATTTATGTGCATTTTGATTACTTTAGTTTTCATTAAATATTTTTAAGAAAAAAAATTAACATGTGACAGTTCATGTGAAAGCCAAGGTGGCAAAAAAGAAAAATACATTTTATAGTTTCACTATTAGCCACATAAATTTTTTCCATTCACCACTTAAGGAAAAAGATAGGCAAAAGGAACAAGGATTGCCAAAGCGGAAATATTTTGACATAGTATCAAAAGTTTAGGGTCTAAACAATACGTTTGCAACATTATGGACTATTTTGACAAAATGGTAATTATACTTTTTATTATTATTAAAGTAATGTTAAACTTAAGATATTGGCTCTTTAATGGGTTGGCATATTTTAGACCCTAGATTTATTTAAGTTAAATCTTGGCCTTTACTCAAGGGTATTTTTTTGTCAAAAAAAATATTATTTTACTCGTTCGAATTATCAAAATATTAAGAAACCTATAAATACACCAAAACCTCTAAAATGACACCCTTAAAACTGCCAAAATGACTAAAATGCACCTCGAATGTCGAAAATATCTCAAAACCCTAGAAAATGACCAAAATGCCCCCAAAACAACCACAATACCCCCGAGATCATTAAAAATGACTAAAATAACATTGAAACCTCAAAAACAAGTAAAATACTCTCGAAACCTCTAGAAATGACTAAAATACCCCTAAACTAAGCAAAAATACACTCGATTTTTTAGATTTTGGGGTATTTTTGTCTGTTTAAAGTTGTTTTGCTTATTTAGAGGATGTTAGGGCATTTTGCTCATATTAGCAATGTCGAGCGGTATTGTTTAATCGTTTTAGATGTTTGGGGCATTTTGGTCATTTACGAGATCTCGAGATTTGGCTACTCATTTTTGCCGTTCCAGGGGTATTTTGGCCATTTTGGAGGTTTTAGGGTTATTTTAGTCGTTTTAGAGATTTTGAAGCTATTTTGGTCAATTAAGAGGATTCGGTGTGGTTTTTTTTTGGACATTTTGTGGTTTTTGGAGTAGTTTGGTAATTTTGGGTGTATATTGGCCATTATAATGATTTCAAGTGTATTTTTTTGTCAAAAAAATTTATTTTACCCATGAGAATTACCAAAATATCAAAAAGCCTATAAATACACCAAAACATCTAAAATGACCCCCTTAGAACTGCCAAAATGACTAAAACGCACCGCAAATGTCCAAAATATTCGAAAACCCTAAAAAATCCCCAAAACCCCCCCCAAAGCGACTACAATACCGCCGATAACATTTAAACTAACCAAAATGCCATTGAAGCCTCAAAAATAAGTAAAATACCCTCGAAATCTCTAGAAATGACTAAAATACCCCTAAACTAAGCGAAAATACACTCGATTTTTTAGATTTTGGGGTATTTTAGTCTGTTTCAAATTTTATTGCTCATTTAGATGATTTTAGGGCATTTTACTCATATTAGCAATGTCGAGGGGTATTTTTAATCATTTTAGATGTTTGGGCACTTTGGTCATTTACGAGATCTTGAGATTTGACTGCTCATTTTTGCCGTTTCGGTGGTATTTTGGTAATTTTATAGGTTTTGGGGTAATTTTAGTCGTTTTAGAGATTTTGAGGCTATTTTGGTCAATTAAGAGGATTCGGTGTGGTTCTTTTTGGGACATTTTGTGGTTTTTGGGGTATTTTGGTAATTTTGGGTGTATATTGGTCATTCTAGTGATTTCAAGCGTATGTTTTTGTCAAAAAAAATTATTTCACCCATGAAAATTACCAAAATATCAAAAAGCCTATAAATACACCAAAACATATAAAATGACCCCTTTTGAACTGCCAAAATGACTAAAATTGTAAATGTCCAAAATATCCCAAAACCCTAAAAAATGACCAAAACCACCCCAAAACGATGACAATACCATTGAAACCTCAAAAATAAGCAAAATACCATCGAAACCTCTGAAAATGACCAAAATACCCCTAAACTAAGCCAAAATACACTCGATTCTCTAGATTTTGGGGGTATTTTGTACGGTTTCGAGTTGTTTTGCTCATTCTAGAGTATTTTAGGGCATTTTACTCATTTTAGCAATGTCGAGATGTATTTTTTAATCATTTTAGACGTTTGGGGCATTTTAGTCCTTTACGAAGTATCGAGATTTGACTGCTTATTCTAGCCGATTCAGGGGTATTTTGATCAATTTAGAGGTTTTGAGATTATTTCAGTCGTTTTTAGAGATTTTGAGGTTGTTTTGGTCAATTAAGAGATTTCGAGGGGTTTTTTTTTGACATTTTGTGGTTTTGGGGGTATTTTGATAGTTTTGATGATTTTAGGAGTCTATTGGTTATTCTAGTGATTTCATGGGAATTTTTTTGTCAAAAAAAAAAAAAATTTTACCATGATAATTACCAAAATATCAAAAACCTTGAAATACACCAAAACCTCTAAAATGACCCCTTTAGAATTGCCAAAATGACTAAAACGCACCACAAATGGCCAAAATATCTCAAAACCCTAGAAAACGACCAAAACGTCCCCAAAACGACCATAATACCCCCGAGAACATTTAAAATGACCAAAATACCAATGAAACATCAAAAATAAGCAAAATACGCTCGAAACCTCTGGAAATGACCAGAATACCCCTAAACTAAGCCAAAATGCCCTTGAGTTTTTAGATTTTGGGGGCATTTTCAATGATTTCAAGTTGTTTTCCTCATTCTAGAGGATTTTGGGGCATTTTTCTCATTTACGAGTTATCGAGATTTGACTGCCCATTCTAGCTGTTTCGCGAGAATTTTGGTCATTTTAGAGGGTTTGGGGTTATCTTAGACGTTTTAGAGATTTTGAGGCTATTTTAGTCAATTAAGATGTTTCGGAGGGGTTTTTTTTTTGACATTTTGAGGTTTTGGGGGTGTTTTGGTAGTTTTGGTAATTTTGGGAGTATATTAGCCATTCTAGTGATCTCAAGGGTATTTTTTTGTCAAAAAAAATTATTTTATCCGTGAGAATTACCAAAATATCAGGAAACCTATAAATACACCAAAACCTCTAAAATGACACCCTTAGAACTGCCAAAATGACTAAAATGCACCTTGGATGTAGAATACCCCCGAAACCTCTAGAAATGACCAAAATAACCCTAAACTAAGCGAAAATACACTCGATTTTTTAGATTTTGGGGTATTTTAGTTTGTTTCAAATTTTTTTGCTCATTTAGACGATTTTAGGGCATGTTTCTCATATTAGCAATGTTGAGGGGTATTTTCTAATCATTTTAAATGTTTGGAAATTTTGGTCATTTACGAGGTCTCGAGATTTGACTACTCATTTTAGCCGTTTCGGGGGTATTTTGGTCATTTTATAGGTCTTGGGGTTACTTTAGTCGTTTTAGAGATTTTGAGGCTATTTTGTTCAATTAAGAGGATTCGGTATGGTTCTTTTTTGGACATTTTGTGGTTTTTTGGTAATTATGGGTGTATATTGGCCATTCTAGTGATTTCAAGTGTATTTTTTTGTCAAAAAAAATTATTTCACCCATGAGAATTACCAAAATATCAAAAAGCCTATAAATACACCAAAACATATAAAATGACCTCCTTAGAACTGCCAAAATGACTAAAACGCACCGCAAATGTCCAAAATATCCCAAAACCCTAAGAAATGACTAAACCCCCCTCCCCCCAAAACCATGACAACACTATTGAAATCTCGAAAATAAGCAAAATACCCTCGAAACCTCTGAAAATGACCAAAATACCCCTAAACTAAGCCAAAATACACTCGATTTTCTAGATTTTAGGGGTATTTTGTACGGTTTCGAGTTGTTTTGCTCATTCTAGAGTATCTTAGGGCATTTTACTCATTTGAACAATGTTGAGGTGTATTTTTTAATCATTTTAGACGTCTGGGGCATTTTGGTCATTCACGAAGTATCGAGATTTGACTGCTTATTCTAGCCGTTTCAGGGGTATTTTGATCAATTTAGAGGTTTTGAGATTATTTTAGTTGTTTTAGAGATTTTGAGGTTGTTTTGGTCAATTAAGAGATTTTGAGGGGTTTTTTTTGGACATTTTGTGATTTTGGGGGTATTTTGGTAGTTTTGGTGATTTTGGGGGTGTATTGGTCATTCTTGTGATTTCATAGGAACTTTTTTGTAAAAAAAAAATTATTTTACCAGTGATAATTACCAAAATATCAAAAAACCTTTAAATACACCAAAACCTCTAAAATGACCCCTTTAGAATTGTCAAAATGACTAAAACGCACAACAAAACGACCACAATACCCCCGAGAACATTTAAAATGACCAAAATACCAATGAAACCTCAAAAATAAGCAAAATACCCTCGAAACCTCTGAAAATGACCAAAATACCCCAAAAATAAGCCAAAATACACTCGATTTTCTAGATTTTGGGAGTATTTTGTACGGTTTTGAGTTGTTTTGCTTATTCTAGAGTATTTTATGAAATTTTGGTCATTTTATCAATGTCGAGGTGTATTTTTTAATTATTTTAGGTGTTTGGGGCATTTTGGTCATTTACGAAGTATTGAGATTTGATTGCTTATTCTAGCCGTTTCAGGGGCATTTTGATCAATTTAGAGGTTTTGAGATTATTTTAGTCGTTTTAGAGATTTTGAAGTTGTTTTGGTCAATTTAGAGATTTCGAGGGGTTTTTTTTGGACATATTGTGGTTTTGGGGGTATTTTGGTATTTTTGGTGATTTTGGGGGTGTATTGGCCATTCTAGTGATTTCATGGGAAAATTTAAAATGACCAAAATACCAATGAAACCTCAAAAATAAGCAAAATACCCTCAAAACCTCTGAAAATGACCAAAATACCCCAAAAATAAGCCAAAATACACTCGATTTTCTAGATTTTGGGGGTATTTTGTACGGTTTCGAGTTGTTTTGCTTATTCTAGAGTATTTTATGGAATTTTGGTCATTTTATCAATGTCGAGATGTATTTTTTAATTATTTTAGATGTTTGGGGCATTTTGGTCATTTACGAAGTATCGAGATTTGACTGCTTATTCTAGCCGTTTCAGGGGTATTTTGATCAATTTAGAGGTTTTGAGATTATTTTAGTCGTTTTAGAGATTTTGAGGTTGTTCTGGTCAATTTAGAGATTTCGAGGGGTTTTTTTTGGACATATTGATGTTTTGGGGGTATTTTGGTATCTTTGGTGATTTTGGGGTTGTATTGGCCATTCTAGTGATTTCATGAGAATTTTTTTGTCAAAAAAAAAATATTTTACCAGTGAGAATTATTAAAAAACCTTAAAATACATCAAAACCTCTAAAATGACCCCTTTAAAATTGCCAAAATGACTAAAATGCATCACAAATGTCCAAAATATCTCAAAACCCTAGAAAATGACTAAAACGCCCCCAAAACAATCACAATACCCTCGAGAACATTTAAAATGAGCAAAATACCCCAAAATTATGCGAAAATACACTCGATTTTTTAGATTTTGAGGGTATTTTGGTAGTTTTGGTGATTTCAGAAGTATATTGGTCATTCTAGTGATCTCAAGGGTATTTATTTGTCAAAAAAAAATTATTTTACCCGTTCGAACTACCAAAATATTAAGAAACCTATAAATACACCAAAACCTCTAAAATGACACCCTTAAAACTGCTAAAATGACTAAAATGCACCTCGAATGTCGAAAATATCCCAAAACCCTAAAAAATGACCAAAACGCCCCCAAAACGACCACAATACCCCCGAGAACATTTCAAATGACCAAAATACCATTGAAACCTCAAAAACAAGTAAAATACCCTCGAAACCTCTAGAAATGACTAAAATACCCCTAAACTAAGCAAAAATACACTCGATTTTTTAGATTTTGGGGTATTTTTGTCTGCTTCAAGTTGTTTTGCTTATTTAGAGAATGCTAGGGCATTTTGCTCATATTAGCAATGTCGAGGGGTATTGTTTAATCATTTTAGATGTTTGGGGCATTTTGGTCATTTACGAGATCTCGAGATTTGGCTACTCATTTTTACCGTTTCAGGGGTATTTTGGTCATTTTGGAGGTTTTAGGGTTATTTTAGTCGTTTTAAAGATTTTGAGGCTATTTTGGTCAATTAAGAGGATTCGGTGTGGTTTTTTGTTTTGGACATTTTGTGGTTTTTGGAGTAGTTTGGTAATTTTGGGTGTATATTGGCCATTCTAATGATTTCAAGTTTATTTTTTTGTCAAAAAAATTTATTTTACCCATGAGAATTACCAAAATATCAAAAAGCCTATAAATACACCAAAACATCTAAAATGACCCCCTTAGAACTGCCAAAATGTTTTAAAGGCACCGCAAATGTCCAAAATAACCCAAAACCCTAAAAAATCCCCAAAACCCCCCCAAAACGACGACAATACCATTGAAACCTCAAAAATAAGCAAAATACCCTCGAAACCTCTGAAAATGACCAAAATACCCCTAAACTAAGGCAAAATACACTCGATTTTCTAGATTTTGGGGGTATTTTGTACGGTTTCGAGTTGTTTTGCTCATTCTAGAGTATCTTAGGGCATTTTACTCAATTTAACAATGTCGAGGTGTATTTTTTAATCATTTTAGACATTTGGGGCATTTTGGTCATTTACGAAGTATCGAGATTTGACTGCTTATTCTAGCCGTTTCAGGTGTATTTTGATCAATTTAGAGGTTTTGAGATTATTTTAGTCGTTTTAGAGATTTTGAGGTTGTTTTGGTCAATTAAGAGATTTCGAGGGGAATTTTTTGGACATTTTGTGGTTTTTGGGGTATTTTGGTAGTTTTGGTGATTTTGGGGATGTATTGGTCATTTTAGTGATTTCATAGGAATTTTTTTGTAAAAAAAAATTATTTTACCAGTGAGAATTACCAAAATATCAAAAAGCCTTTAAATACACAAAAACCTCTAAAATGACCCCTTTAGAATTGCCAAAATGACTAAAACGCACAACAAAACGACCACAATACCCCCGAGAGAATTTAAAATGACCAAAATACCAATGAAACCTCAAAAATAAGCAAAATACGCTCGAAACCTCTGGAAATGACCAAAATACTCCTAAACTAAGCCAAAATGCCCTTGAGTTTTTAGATTTTGTGGGCATTTTCCACGGTTTCAAGTTGTTTTCCTTATTCTAGAGGATTTCAGGGCATTTTTCTCATTTACGAGTTATTGAGATGTAACTGCTCATTCTAGCTGTTTCGCGAGTATTTTGGTCATTTTAGAGGTTTTGCGGTCATCTTAGACGTTTTAGAGATTTTTAGGTTGTTTTGGTCAATTAAGAGATTTCGAGTGGTTTTTTTTGGACATTTTGTGGTTTTGGGGATATTTTGGAAGTTATGGTGATTTTGGGGGTGTATTGGCCATTCTAGTGATTTCAAAGGGATTTTTTTTTCAAAAAAAAAAATGATTTTTCCAATGAGAATTACCAAAATATCAAAAAACATTTAAATACACCAAAATCTCTAAAATGACCAATTTAGAATTGCCAAAGTGACTAAAACGCACCACAAATGTCGAAAATATCTCAAAACCCTAGAAAATGAACAAAACTCCCCCAAAACGACCAAAAAACCCCCCGAGAACGTTTAAAATAACCAAAATACCAATGAAACCTGAAAAATAAGGAAACTAGCCTCAAAACCTCTGAAAATGACCAAAATACCCCTAAACTAAGCCAAAATGCCCTCGAGTTTTTAGATTTTTGGGGCATTTTCAACGGTTTCATGTTGTTTTCATCATTCTAGAGGATTTTGGGGCATTTTGCTCATTTTCGAGGTATCGATATTTGACAGCTCATTCTAGACGTTTCAGGGGTATTTTGGTCATTTTTGAGGTTTTGGGGTTATTTTAGTCGTTTTAGAGATTTTGAGGCTATTTTAGTCAATTAAGATGTTTCAGAGGGGTTTTTTGTGTGGATATATTAAGGTTTTGGGGTTATTTTGGTTGTTTTGGTAATTTTGGGAGTATATTAGCCATTCTAGTGATCTCAAGGGTATTTTTTTCTCAAAAAAAAATTATTTTATCCGTGAGAGTTACCAAAATATTAAGAAACCAATAAATACACCAAAACCTCTAAAATGACACCCTTAGAACTGTCAAAATGACTAAAATGCACCTCAGATGTAGAAAATATTCTAAAACTCTAGAAAATGACCGAAATGCCCCCAAAACGACCACAATACCCCCGAGAACATTTAAAATGACCAAAATACCATTGAAACCTCAAAAATAAGTAAAATACCCTCGAAACATCTAGAAATGACTAAAATACCCCTAAACTAAGCGAAAGTACACTCAATTTTTTAGATTTTGGGGTATTTTAGTCTGTTTCAAGTTGTTTTGCACATTTAGAGGATGTTAGGGCATTTTGCTCACATTAGCAATGTCGAGGTGTATTTTTTAATCATTTTAGATGTTTGGGGCATTTTGGTCATTTACGAGGTCTCAAGATTTGGCTACTCATTTTTACCGTTTCAGGGGTATTTTGGTCATTTTGGAGGTTTTAGGGTTATTTTAGTCGTTTTAGAGATTTTGAGGCTATTTTGGTCAATTAATAGGATTCGGTGTGGTTTTTTCTTTTTACATTTTTGTGGTTTTTGGGGTAATTTGGTAATTTTGGGTGTATATTGGCCATTCTAGTGATTTCAAGTATATTTTTTTGTGAAAAAAATTTATTTTACCCGTGAGAATTACCAAAATATCAAAAAGCATATAAATACACCAAAACATCTAAAATGACCCCCTTAGAATTGCCAAAATAACTAAAATTCACCTCGGATGTAGAAAATATTCTAAAACCCTAAAAAATGACGGAAACGCCCCCAAAACGACCACAATACCGCCGAGAACATTTAAAATGACCAAAATACCATCGAAGCCTAAAAAATAAGTAAAATACCCTCGAAACCTCTAGAAATGACTAAAATACCCCTAAACTAAGCAAAAATACATTCGATTTTTTAGATTTTGGGGTATTTTAGTCTGTTTGAAATTTTATTGCTCATTTAGACGATTTTAGGGCATTTTACTCATATTAGCAATGTCGAGGGGTATTTTTAATCATTTTAGATGTTTGGGCATTTTGGTCATTCAGGAGGTCTCGAGATTTGACTGCTCATTTTTGCCGTTTCGGTGGTATTTTGGTCATTTTATAGGTTTTGGGGTAATTTTAGTCGTTTTAGAGATTTTGAGGCTATTTTGGTCGATTAAGAGGATTCGGTGTGGTTTTTTTTTTTGGACATTTTGTGGTTTTTGGGGTATTTTGGTAATTTTGGGTGTATATTGGCCGTTCTAGTGATTTCAAGCGTATTTTTTTGTCAAAAAAAATTATTTCACCCATGAGAATTACCAAAATATCAAAAAGCCTATAAATACACTAAAACATATAAAATGACCTCCTTAAAACTGCCAAAATGACTAAAACGCACTGCAAATGTCAAAAATATCCCAAAACCCTAAAAAATGACCAAAACCACCACAAAACGATGACAATACCATTGAAACCTCAAAAATAAGCAAAATACCCTCGAAACTTCTGAAAATGACCAAAATACTCCTAAACTAAGCCAAAATACACTCGATTTTCTAGATTTTGGGGGTATTTTGTACGGTTTCGAGTTGTTTTGCTGATTCTAGAGTATTTTAGGGCATTTTGCTCATTATAGCAATGTCGAGATGTACTTTTTAATCATTTTAGATGTTTGGGGCATTTTGGTCATTTACGAAGTATCGAGATTTGGCTGTTTATTTTAGTCGATTCAGGGGTATTTTGATCAATTTAGAGGTTTTGAGATTATTTCAGTCGTTTTAGAGATTTTGAGGTTGTTTTGGTCAATTAAGAGATTTCGAGGGGTTTTTTTTGGACATTTTGTGGTTTTGGTGGTATTTTGGTAGTTTTGGTGATTTTGGCGGTGTATTGGTCATTCTAGTGATTTCATAGGAATTTTTTGTAAAAAAAAAATTATTTTACCAGTGATAATTACCAAAATATCAAAAAACCTTTAAATACACCAAAACCTCCAAAATGTCCCCTTTAGAATTGCGAAAATGACTAAAACGCACAACAAAACGGCCACAATACCACCGAGAACATTTAATATGACCAAAATACGAATGAAACCTCAATAATAAGCAAAATACGCTCAAAACCTCTGAAAATGACCAAAATACTCCTAAACTAAGCCAAAATGCCCTCGTGATTTTAGATTTTGTGGGCATTTTCCACGGTTTCAAGTTGTTTTCCTCATTCTAGAGGATTTTGGGGCATATTGCTTATTTACGAGTTATTGAGATTTAACTGCTCATTCTAGCCGTTTCGCGAGTAGTTTGGTAATTTTAGAGGTTTTGCGGTCATCTTAGACGTTTTAGAGATTTTTAGGTTATTTTGGTCAATTAAGAGATTTCGAGTGGTTTTTTTTGGACATTTTGTAGTTTTGGGGGTACTTTGGAAGTTATGGTGATTTTGGGGGTGTATTGGCCATTCTAGTGATTTCAAAGGAATTTTTTTTTCAAAAAAAAAAAGATTTTTCCAGTGAGAATTAGCAAAATATCAAAAAACATTTAAATACAGCAAAATCTTTAAAATGACCAATTTAGAATTGCTAAAATGACTAAAATGCACCAAAAATATCGAAAATATCTCAAAACCCTAAAAATGACCAAAACGCCCCCAAAACGACCACAAAAACCCCGAGAACGTTTAAAATGACCAAAATACCAATGAAACCTAAAGAATAAGCAAAATACCCTTGAAACCTCTGAAAATGACCAAAATACCCCTAAACTAAGCCAAAATGCCCTCGAGTTTTTAGATTTTGGGGGCATTTTCAACGGTTTCATGTTGTTTTCCTCATTCTAGAGGATTTTGGGGCATTTTGCTCATTTACGAGATATCGAGATTTGAATGCTCATTCTAGACGTTTCAGGGGTATTTTGGTCATTTTAGAAGTTTTGGGGTTATTTTAGTCGTTTTAGAAATTTTGAGGCTATTTTAGTCAATTAAGATGTTTCGAAGCGGTTTTTTTTAGGACATTTTGAGGTTTTGGGGGTATTTTCGTAGTTTTGGTAATTTTGGGAGTATATTAGCCATTCCAGTGATCTCAAGGGTATTTTTTTTGTCAAAAAAAAATTATTTTATCTTTGAGAATTACCAAAATATCAAGAAACCTATAAATACACAAAAACCTCTAAAATGACACCCTTAGAACTGCCAAAATAACTAAAATGCACCTCGGATGTAGAAAATTTTCTAAAACCCTAGAAAATGACCGAAACGCCCCCAAAACGAACACAATACCCCCGAGAATATTTAAAATGACCAAAATATCGTTGAAGCCTCAAAAATAAGTAAAATACCCTCGAAACCTCGAGAAATGAATAAAATACCCCTAAACTAAGTGAAAATACACTCGATTTTTTAGATTTTGGGGTATTTTAGTCTGTTTCAAATTTTTTTGCTCATTTAGAGGATTTTAGGGCATTTTGCTCATATTTGCAATGTCGAGGTGTATTTTTAATCATTTTAGATGTTTGGGGCATTTTGGCCATTTACGATGTCTCGAGATTTGGCTACTCATTTTTGCCGTTTCAGGGGTATTTTTGTCATTTTGGAGGTTTTAGGGTTATTTTAGTCGTTTTACAGATTTTGAGGCTATTTTGGTCAATTAAGAGGATTCGGTGTGGTTTTTTTTTTTTGGGTTGTTTGGTAATTTTGGGTGTATATTGGCCATTCTAGTGATTTCAAGTATATTTTTTTGTGAAAACAATTTATTATACCCGTGAGAATTACCAAAATATCAAAAAGCCTATAAATACACCAAAACATCTAAAATGCCCCCCTTAGAACTGCCAAAATAACTAAAATGCACCTCAGATGTAGAAAATATTCTAAAACTCTAGAAAATGATAGAAACGCCCCCAAAACGACCACAATACCGCTAAGAACATTTAAAATGACCAAAATACCATTGAAGTCTAAAAAATAAGTAAAATACCCTCGAAACCTCTAGAAATGACTTAAATACCCCTAAACTAAGTGAAAATACACTCGATTTTTTAGATTTTGGGGTATTTTAGTCTGTTTCAAATTTTTTTGCTCATTTAGAGGATGTTAGGGCATTTTGCTCATATTAGCAATGTCGAGGTGTATTTTTTAATCATTTTAGATGTTTGGGGCATTTTGGTCATTTACGAAATATCGAGATTTGACTGCTTATTCTAACCATTTCAGGGGTATTTTGATCAATTTAGAGGTTTTGAGATTATTTTAGTCGTTTTAGAGATTTTGAGGGGTTTTTTTTTGGACATTTTGTGGTTTTGGGGTATTTTGGTAGTTTTGGTGATTTTGGGGGTGTATTGGTCATTCTAGTAATTTCAAGGGAATTTTTTTGTCAAAAAAAAATTATTTAACCAGTGATAATTACCAAAATATCAAAAAACCTTTAAATATACCAAAACCTCTAAAATGACTAAAACGCATCACAAATGGCCAAAATATCTCAAAACCCTAGAAAATGACCAAAACGCACCCAAAACAACCACAATACCCCAAGAACATTTAAAATGATCAAAATACCAATGAAACCTAAAAAATAAGCAAAATTCCCTCAAAATCTCTGAAAATGACCAAAATACCCCAAAAATAAGCCAAAATACACTCGATTTTCTATATTTTTGGGGTATTTTGTACGGTATTTACGAAGTATCGAGATTTGACTGCTTATTCTAGTCGTTTCAAGGGTATTTTTATCAATTTAGAGGTTTTGAAATTATTTTAGTCGTTTTAGAGATTTTGAGGTTGTTTTGGTCAATTAAGAGATTTCGAGGAGGTTTTCTTGGACATTTTATGGTTTTGGGGGAATTTTGGTTTTTTTGGTGATTTTGGGGTTGTATTGGCCATTCTAGTGATTTCATAGGAATTTTTTTGTCAAAATGACTAAAATGCATCACAAATGTCCAAAATATCTCAAAACCCTAGAAAATTACCAAAACGCCCCCAAAACGACCACGATACACTCGAGAACATTTAAAATGAGCAAAATACCCCAAAATTATGCGAAAATACACTCGATTTTTTAGATTTTGAGGGTATTTTGGTAGTTTTGGTTATTTCAAAACTATATTGGTCATTCTAGTGATCTCAAGGGTATTTTTTTTAAAAAAAATTTATTTTACCCGTTCGAATTACCAAAATATTAAGAAACCTATAAATACACCAAAACCTCTAAAATGACACCCTTAGAACTGCCAAAATGACTAAAACGCACCTCGAATGTTGAAAATATCCCAAAACCCTAGAAAATGACCAAAATGCTCCCAAAATGACCACAATACCCCCGAGAACATTTAAAATTACCAAAATAACATTGAAACCTCAAAAACAAGTAAAATATCCTCGAAACCTCTAGAAAAGACTAAAATACCCCAAAACTAAGCAAAAATACACTCGATTTTTTAGATTTTGGGGTATTTTTATCTGTTTCAAGTTGTTTTGCTTATTTAGAGGATGTTAGGGCATTTTGCACATATGAGCAATGTCGAGGGGTATTGTTTAATCATTTTAGATGTTTAGGGCATTTTGGTCATTTACGAGATCTCGAGATTTGGCCACTCGTTTTTGCCGTTTCAAGGGTATTTTGGTCATTTTGGAGGTTCTAAGGTTATCTTAGTCGTTTTAGAGATTTTGAGGCTATTTTGGTCAATTAAGAGGATTCGGTGTGGTTTTTTTTTGGACATTTTGTGGTTTTTGGAGTAGTTTGGTAATTTTGGGTGTATATTGGTCATTCTAATGATTTCAAGTTTATTTTTTTGTCAAAAAAATTTATTTTACCCATGAGAATTACCAAAATATCAAAAAGCCTATAAATACACAAAAAAATCTAAAATGACCCCCTTAGAACTGCCAAAATGTATAAAACGCACTGCTAATGTCCAAAATATCCCAAAACCCTAAAAAATCCACAAAACCCCCCCAAAACGACGAAAATACCATTGAAACCTCAAAAATAAGCAAAATACCCTCGAAACCTCTGAAAATGACCAAAATACCCCTAAACTTAGCCAAAATACACTCGATTTTCTAGATTTTGGGGGTATTTTGTACGGTTTCGAGTTGTTTTGCTCATTCTAGAGTATCTTAAGGCATTTTACTCATTTTAACAATGTCGAGGTGTATTTTTTAATCATTTTAGATGTTTGCGGCATTTTGGTCATTTACGAAGTATTGAGATTTGACTGCTTATTCTAGCCGTTGCAGGGGTATTTTGATCAATTTAGAGGTTGTGAGATTATTTTAGTCATTTTAGAGATTTTGAGGTTGTTTTGGTCAATTAAGAGATTTCGAGGGGTTTTTTTTGGACATTTTGTGGTTTTGGGGGTATTTTTGTAGTTTTGGTGATTTTGGGAGTGTATTGGTTACTTTAGTGATTTCATAGGAATTTTTTTGTCAAAAAAAAAATTATTTTACCATGATAATTACCAAAATATCAAAAACCTTTAAGTACACCAAAACCTCTAAAATGACCCCTTTAGATTTGTCAAAATGACTAAAACGCACCACAAATGGCCAAAATATCTCAAAACCCTAGAAAATAACCAAAACGTCCCCAAAACGACCACAATACCCCCGAGAACATTTAAAATGACCAAAATACCAATGAAACCTCAAAAATAAGCAAAATACGCTCGAAACCTCTGAAAATGACTAGAATACCCCAAAACTGAGCCAAAATGCCCTCAAGTTTTTAGATTTTGGGGGCATTTTCAACGATTTCAAGTTGTTTTCCTCATTTTAGAGGATTTTGGAGCATTTTTCTCATTTACGAGTTATCGAGATTTGACTGCCCATTCTAGCCGTTTCGCGAGAATTTTGGTCATTTTAGAGGTTTTGGGGGTTATCTTAGACGTTTTAGCGATTTTTAGGCTATTTTATTCAATTAAGATGTTTCGGAGGGGTTTTTTTTTTTGGACATTTTGAGGTTTTGGGGGTGTTTTGGTAGTTTTGGTAATTTTGGGAGTATATTAGACATTCTAGTGATCTCAAGGGTATTTTTTTGTCAAAAAAAATTATTTTATCAGTGAGAATTACCAAAATATCAAGAAACCTATAAATACACCAAAACCTCTAAAATGACACCCTTAGAACTGCCAAAATGACTAAAATGCACCTCGGATGTAGAATACCCTCGAAACCTCTAGAAATGACTAAAATAACCCTAAACTAAGCGAGAATACACTCGATTTTTTAGATTTTGGGTTAATTTAGTCTGTTTCAAATTTTTTTGCTCATTTAGACGATTTTAGGGCATGTTGCTCATATTAGCAATGTCGAGGGATATTTTTTAATCATTTTAGATATTTGGGCATTTTGGTCATTTACGAGTTCTCGAGATTTGACTGCTCATTTTAGCCGTTTCGGGGGTATTTTGGTCATTTTATAGGTTTTGGGATTATTTTAGTCGTTTTAGAGATTTTGAGGCTATTTTGTGCAATTAAGAGGATTCGGTGTGGTTCTTTCTTGGATATTTTGTGGTTTTTGGGGTATTTTCGTAATTATGGGTGTATATTGGCCATTCTAGTGATTTCAAGTGTATTTTTTTATCAAAAAAAATTATTTCACCCATGAGAATTACCAAAATATCAAAAAGCCTATAAATACACCAAAACACATAAAATGACCTCTTTAGAACTGCCAAAATGAGTAAAACGCACCGCAAAAGTCCAAAATATCCCAAAACCCTAAGAAATGACTAAACGCCCCCCCCCCCAAAAACCACGACAACACTATTGAAATCTCAAAAATAAGCGAAATACCTTCGAAACCTTTGAAAATGACCAAAATACCCCTAAACTAAGCCAAAATACACTCGATTTTCTAGATTTTGAGGGTATTTTGTACCGTTTCAAGTTGTTTTGCTGATTCTAGAGTATTTTAGGGCATTTTGCTCATTATAGCAATGTCGAGATGTACTTTTTAATCATTTTAGACGTTTGGGGCATTTTGGTCATTTACGAAGTATCGAGATTTGGCTATTTATTTTGGTCGATTCAGGGGTATTTTGATCAATTTAGAGGTTTTGAGATTATTTTAGTCGTTTTAGAGATTTTGGAGGGTTTTTTTTGGACATTTTGTGGTTTTGGGGTATTTTGGTAGTTTTGGTGATTTTGGGGGTGTATTGGTCATTCTAGTAATTTCATAGGAATTTTTTTGTCAAAAAAAAATTATTTGACCAATTATAATTACCAAAATATCAAAAAACCTTTAAATACACCAAAACCTCTAAAATGACTAAAACGCATCACAAATGGCCAAAATATCTCAAAACACTAGAAAATGACCAAAACGCACCCAAAACGACCACAATACCCCAAGAACATTTAAAATGACCAAAATACCAATGAAACCTAAAAAATAAGCAAAATACCCTCGAAATCTTTGAAAATGACCAAAATACCCCAAAAATAAGCCAAAATACACTCGATTTTCTAGATTTTGGGGGTATTTTGTACGGTTTCGAGTTGTTTTGTTTATTCTAGAGTATTTTATGGAATTTTGCTCATTTTAGGAATGTCGAGGTGTACTTTTTAATCATTTTAGACGTTTTGGCTATTTTGGTCATTTACGAAGTATTGAGATTTGACTGCTTATTCTAGCCGTTTCATGGGTATTTTGATCAATTTAGCGGTTTTGAGATTATTTTAGTCGTTTTAGGGATTTTGAGGTTGTTTTGGTCAATTAAGAGATTTCGAGGGGTTTTTTTTGGACATTTTGAGGTTTTGGGGTTATTTTGGTATTTTTGGGGATTTTGGGGGTGTATTGGTCATTCTAGTGATTTCATAGGAATTTTTTTGTCAAAAAAAAATATTTTACCAGTGAGAATTATCAAAAAACGTTAAAATACATCAAAACCTCTAAAAAGACCCCTTTAGAATTGCCAAAATGACTAAAATGCATCACAAATGTCCAAAAATATCTCAAAACCCTAGAAAATTAACAAAACGCACCCAAAACGACCACAATACACTCGAGAACATTTAAAATGAGCAAAATACCCCAAAATTATGCGAAAATACACTCGATTTTTTAAATTTTGAGGGTATTTTGCAAGTTTTGGTGATTTCAGAAGTATATTGGTCATTTTAGTGATCTCAAGGGTATTTTTTTTAAAAAAAATTTCATTTTACCCGTTCAAATTACCAAAATATTAAGAAACCTATAAATACACCAAAACCTCTAAAATGACATTTTTAGAACTGCCAAAATGACTAAAATGCACTTCGAATGTCGAAAATATCCCAAAACCCTAGAAAATGACCAAAACGCCCCCAAAACGACCACAATACCCCCGAGAACATTTAAATTGACCAAAATAACATTGAAACCTCAAAAACAAGTAAAATACCCTCGAAATCTCTAGAAATGACTAAAATACCCCTAAACTAAGAAAAAATACACTTGATTTTTAAGATTTTGGGGGTATTTTTGTCTGTTTCAAGTTGTTTTGCTTATTTAGAGGATGTTAGGGCATTTTGCTCATATTAGCAATGTCGAGGGGTATTGTTTAATCATTTTAGATGTTTAGGGCATTTTGGTCATTTACGAGATCTCGAGATTTGGCTACTCATTTTTGCCGTTTCAGGGGTATTTTGGTCATTTTGGAGGTTTTAAGGTTATTTTAGTCGTTTTAGAGATTTTGAGGCTATTTTGGTCAATTAAGAGGATTCTGAGGGGTTTTTTTTTTGGACATTTTGTGGTTTTTGGATTAGTTTGGTAATTTTGGGTGTATATTGGCCATTCTAATGATTTCAACTTTATTTTTTTGTCAAAAAAATTTATTTTACCTATGAGAATTACCAAAATTTCAAAAAGCCTATAAATACACCAAAACATCTAAAATGACCCCCTTAGAACTGCCAAAATGTCTAAAACGCACCGCAAATGTCTAAAATATCCCAAACCCCTAAAAAATCCCCAAACCCCCCCCCCAAAACAACGACAATACCATCGAAACCTCAAAAATAAGCAAAATACCCTCGAAACCTCTGAAAATGACCAAAATACCCCTAAACTAAGCCAAAATACACTCGATTTTCTAGATTTTGGGGGTATATTGTACAGTTTCGAGTGGTTTTGCTCATTCTAGAGTTTCTTAAGGCATTTTACTAATTTTAACAATGTCAAGATGTATTTTTTAATCATTTTAGACGTTTGCGGCATTTTGGTCATTTACGAAGTATCGAGATTTGACCGCTTATTCTAGCCGTTTCCGGGGTTTTTTGATCAATTTAGAGGTTTTGAGATTATTTTAGTCGTTTTAGAGATTTTGAGGTTGTTTTGGTCAATTAAGTGATTTCGAGGGGTTTTTTTTGGACATTTTGTGGTTTTGGGGGTATTTTGGTAGTTTTTGTGATTTTGTGGGTGTATTGGTCATTCTAGTGATTTCATAGGATTTTTTTTGTAAAAAAAAAATTATTTTACCAGTGATAATTACCAAAATATCAAAAAACCTTTAAATACAAGACTTTTTTTAATAGTGCTTGATGTTAATATTTTCATTAATTATAAGCTTGGATTTATACTTCAAGGATTGCTTGAAAAATTTAAATACATTTTAATTGTATCTCTAATAGGTGCAACTCGGTGAGGACAGTTTGTTCTCTTTACAGAATGCTGTATTTCTTTAATTGTTTTCCTGGTCAAATAATGGTGCTTGACCTTGATGTATGAAGTGTTCATCAATCGGATAAGAAGAAATAGCTGTTTTGTACTTTTGTATTCACAAAAATAAGAGAGGAAATATGAACTTCATGCTGTGTTCGAAGAACTTCATCACACCTAAAAATGACTCAAATTGTTAATTCAAAGTCGTGCCAAATTAATCTGCTAATTGTTTGTTTTCTTTAGAATTAGCCTTATGCTAAACATGCGTGTCAGATGATACATATATATATTTTGACTGAGTGCGAGTGTCAAAAAAGATGAAGAATTTGAAGTTTTGAACCATGGCGGCCTAACCTGAAAAAAAAGACTGATATCTACTAGCAACGAGGCTCAGCTACCAGTATGCAGAGTCCAACCTTATTGTTTCATGGTCCAGTTCTTGGAAAAGAGTCGTGGAATGAATTTTGTTTAATAAATTCTATTCATGCATCTTTTTACATAAACAACAACAATAACAACAAAGTCTTAGTTCCAAAATTTTGGGGTTTGCTATAAATTCTCTTTTACTCTCCTAATTGACAGGTCATTTTTTTTCTTCTACTAATGTGATTTTTTGTTTTCCTCTACTCATTATTTCCTAGTGCATTAGTTGCTCTCTTTTGAATATTATCGAACCATTTTAGGCAGAGGCGGAGCCAGAACTTGAAGTTAGGGGGGCGGCTTTACTACTAATTGTGTGCGGCTGCTCTAGCCTCTAGCTCTATTGCTTAACTGCTAAAGGTTTTTTTTTAATTAATTAATTTTTTTTTTTATCTATGCGTTTGCTATTGGGTAATGACAAAATAATTTTGTTTTAATTTTTTTTAATTGTTTTTAAGCTATTATTGGTAATTTTTGTTGTTGGGCTAATTTTTTTTGGCTTGTATATTTTGTTTTAGATTTTAGGTTTATAAATTTTTATGCCCTTTAAAATGAAGAAAATGCTAGAGTTACAAATGAGCCCAAATGCAAACCTACAAGAATTTACTAATTCGGCAGTTTGTAAAAATGTTGTAGAAAAGTTTGTAATTATAGTATTATTCTGAAAAGAAATAATGATATTTAAGGGAAGCAAAAAATTACTAAAATTTATCCCTATATATATGCTAATATTTTTTTTACAAAAAAATTAGGAGGGGTCATTGACCCCCATGGTCAAAGTCTCCCTCCGTCTATGATCTTAGGCGACTCTCCTTCATTTTTTCATAAATTAGAGTTATCATTATCTTTAAGTGAATTTTTTTTCATTTTAAATCTTATATTTTATAGTATTTTTATCTATCTATTTTAATATTCTCAATTCAGCTATTTTTATTTTATAAATAAGTTGCTTCTTACTTAACGGCATAACATGCATGCAATACCATAAAGCATAGTTGGTCGAATCCCAAACTTATAAATTTTTCCTTTTAACTTTAAAGGTATTCTACGTATGTACATCATGAGAATTACTACGAAATAATTTTACATATGCCTCAATTTTTGTATCATTATGCTCATTTATAAATTTTTGAGCCACCAATTTTAGCTTCCTCAGTAGAGTATTACAAGCCAGGTGCAATGAGCAAGGTTTGGCAACATTTGGTGTAAATTAAAAGCTGTGTATTTCAGCAAAGATTTACATGTGACTTTGGAAATCACTTTATGAATACTATAACATAAACGACCATTCAGAGAAAGATGTTTTCGTGGAGAAAAGGATTTTCTTAGTGGGTTTTTGCTGGTCAGTTTTGGATAATACCTGATTGAATTGGGAATTGTGATGCCGTTGGTTTGAAAGCCATAGAGCAGAAGACCATACAATTAATGAAAGAGAATCTCTCTCTCTCTCTCTCTCTCTCTCTCTCTGCGTATTTTCTTTATTGTTTTTACTTGGGTTATTATGGTTATATTTATTTTTGGGCACAGAAAAAAGCCCAAGCACAAATGGCCCACTTCTGGTATGTTGACCAGTTTTTTTTTACTCCAAATCATTGAATGTATTCAAGTATTTCAACAAGTTTTAGTTTGGGTCAGAGGCCCTATTTTGGCCTTCCATATAGACCAAGAGTGTGATAGGTCATCATGGGCTCATTCACATTCATTCAGTCTACTGATTTCCTGTGTTCATCTGTTTAAGGTGCTTTTGTTTTTTCTGTTGGGTTTTTCTTGCTAGATCTAAAATAAAGGTAAATAAAATAAACTATAAACAATAAACAATAAAAAATAAAAAATTGACCCCAACTGAGTAGGTGTTTTATCTATACTACCATAGGGGCTTCTAAGCCGTGGATTTCAAGTGGTAGACTTTAACCTGGCTTCCAAGCGGTGGATTTTAAAGTTGTTAAAAATTAAGACATTATCTCTATTTGATTAATTTGTTAAATTTTAGGCATTTTTTCTTTCTCACTGAAACTTAACTTGCAAATAGATACTAGAGGAAGTTGCTAAAATTTAGGACATTATCCCTATCTAATTAATTTGTTAAATAAAACCCACAAGCTCCTAAATTTTAGGTATTTCTTCTTATGAATTACCACTTTTATTTGGAATTCAAAGTAACTCTCACTAAAGTGTAACTTGCACATAGATGCTAGAGGAAGTTGCTAAAATTTAGGACATTTTCCCTATTTGATTACACAACTCATGCACATAAGTGCTAAAGGAAATTGCAAAAAATTAGGACATTATCCCCATCTGATTACACAACTCACATAAATACCAGAGGATGTTACTAAAAATTAAGACATTATCCCTATTTGATTACACAACTCACATATAATGTAGTAATTCTAAATTATAATGGACGCAAATTATTAACTTTTGTCGAAAAAATAGAAAAGCCTATGCTCAGAGGCTAGTTATTATTATCATAAAAACTATAAGTGTTTTTCCCTACTTTTACTTCTAGTTTGATGCATTTCATTCATATCTAAAATTGTATTTATAGACTTACAGAAAAATTGATGAGTTACTTTACTTTTAAGGGATAGTCCTCTCCCGTTTAAATTTTGCATCTTTGTTGTTAACTTAGCTGTGAATTTAAATCTTGCCTCAAAACTTTTAGTCCTTTGATTATTATGTACTTAGCTGAGTTGTTAGTTTCCTATTACTGATTTTTTATTAGTATATTTTGTTCTAAAAATAAATTAAACTAAATCAAGCAAACTGATAATTTGACTTTTCAAGTTTGCAAATAGTAATTTTCAACCCTCCAATCTCGGGTTCGGATTATTTGTACACGTCGGGTTATGGCCAATTAATTTAGACTTTTCAACAAGCTAAAAAATAGTCTTCCTAACACATCTGAAAGGGCCATCTCACCTAACCTAACATCTTGCTCAAGAGTCAAGACACTTTGTTCAACTCTTCCTAGAAAAATTCATTCAAAGATAACATAACACACGCTATTGTAGAAATTGATTAACAATCTTGCCATAAAAGACAAGGATTAATTTGTCATTAGGAATCTTTGAATGAGACTAGGTCTATATCATATAGGGTTTGACTTACTTCCAATACTTTTTTATCTAACATCTCATTTTGTTTTAATAAGAAACTGTCATATTACCCACTAACTAAATAAAATGTGGAGATTAAAACTCACTACCACTTGTCATTGTATATTTAAAACTACAGGAGATGTCCAGTTAAAAAAATATTGAACGTAAGCCAAACCTTATCATATATAACCCAAAACTTTTTTTTTTTTTTTGAGAAGCATATATAGCCTTCAACTTATGGAAATGTACTGCAATAAATTTTTTATATGAGACAAAGTTTAGCTACAAACTTAATAGTAACCTTAGCCAACAATCAACAATACTAAGATGATATATGTCTACTTACTAAACCGAACTTAAATCATGCACATCACAGAAACATGTCATTTTCTTATTGTTAGTTTGTAACCCAAGTTTCTATCCAAACTCCTGTCTTTTCATATGTAAGAATCAATGAGCCCCAAATCACAAAATTCCGATCCTTGAACCTGATTTAAAGCTAGTGCATCTATGAGCTGGGTTTGAAGTCTTGTCCACACACATCTGGTGGAAAATTTGTCACTACTTCTATCTTTCAAATTGGCTATAGATGAGTTCATATGAACATAATAATAGACCCCTCAAGAAATTTTTTTTTTCCCTAACATAGAACATCCCAACATGTTTCCCCATTTCGTAGAAACACTCAGGTAACAAATCAAGTGGGTTTTTTTTTTTTTTCCCAAACAAAAACTAAAAAACTAGTTGAGCATTATTAAATTGGTTGAAGAACTTTTTATTAATCAGAAGTAATTTGCTCAAATTGTTCCAGCTTCAATTGTTTAAAATTCATTTGAATCTGAATTATTGAATCAAATAATATTTAACCCTCACAGGCCCCAGCCCCAGCCCCAGCCCCCAGCTCCTCCTATAGAAAAGAATATATATATATATATATATATACACACACAAAAATATATCAAATCAAATAAAGACCACACCAGAAATAATTTGGATGTCTCTATAAAGTCTGAACCAATAGAATCAATATACGTAGCACGTACACATTTTAGGTCGGTGGCCATCAATATGGACGAAAAAGTCTAGCTGTCATTTGGGACCCTTGGGGTGTGGAGGGCACCACACGGCATAGTGGAGACAACAATTAGATGAAAGAAATCAGTGGACCCCAGTTCCCTTCTCACCACACAAACACAATCACACAAAATCATTGAACCCCTTTTTATTTCCCCAAAAAAAATATCTGGAAAACAAAAATGCCAAGCATATTCCCTTGGGCCCCAAAATGCAATTATTTAATTTTTATTATTTAAAAAAAAAAAACCCACAAAGCACTTTTTTTTTTCTTTTGGTAAACAACCCCACAAGGCCACAACCACAAAGCACAAAGTCACAAACCGACCATAATTTTCATCATCACATCTTTAACATGATCACCTATTTGGTATTGAAATTTGAAGTCATTTTTGGCTAGTCCGGAATTTTAAAGATAGCTTCAAAGTTAAACCATCATCACCAAGAGTCTTGCAACCATGAAATAGAACTTAAGAAAGACACAACAGATTCCTCCATTACAAAACATTCTAAAAGATCTAGTATTAAAAATGGAATACATAAACAACCTCCCTTTACTTACAAGCTATAACATAACAAAGAACAAGAAAAAAAAGTACACAACTGAACTAAACAACACCTAACACAAATTAAACCCATAAAAATATTAAGACCCTTCCCAAATTTTTCCCCTAATGTTTTATCTTACTTTACAATACAATAGGGTACACAAAAGCCCTCTCACAAATTCACAACAGAGCAGAACAAACCCCAAACTATTTTTCCCAAATTACAAATCAACCCCTCTCCTTCAATTATATATTCCCAGATAAACAACCCTAAATTACCCATAATCAACCCCAAGAAACTACAAATAAACCACCCATAATCTAATAATAATTTTTTTCTTCGCCACCATAATTTTCCCGATTTCCAGATCTACCCTCCGTTTAAAAAAATCACGGACAGTTCTGACCTTGAAGCTCGAGATTTACTTAACAGAGACGAAACCAAAGAAACGGTTCTAGAGATAGAGATAGAGATAGAGAGAAGGTGAAACGGATTCGGATCCGGATCGGTTCAGACCCGGATCTAATTTTGAAAGCGGGTTTAAGACGCGAAAACCCGGTTTTTTTTTTTTCTGTGTTAAACTTGCTTCTGAAAATGGATCTCACAAATCGAGACGAAGCAAACGCCTCAGGTCTCTGGTGGCCGAGTCGTCGACGACGATGCCGGAAACTACTTGCTTCTTCTTCGAGAACGACGGTAGCGGAAGCGAGCTCGGCGCCGGAGACATCGCGAACGCCGATCCGGCGTACATGTCGCACTTTCTCATCATCGGAGGTGGAGTAGGAGGCGACGGAGATCTAGGATCCACAATCCGGATCTGCTTCGGCACCATCTCCGGCGCCGGACCTAGCCTCTCCGTCGACGTCACGACCAAACCTTCACCACCACCACCGCCACCTTCCTTCCTAGACTCGCTCTTGATCTTCGAGTCCAACGACTCGCCTCTTCTCAAAATCGTCACCTTCTCCATCGCCGGACCGGTCTTCGCCACTCTCAGATCGTCCGCAGAGCTCGACCTCTTCGAGACCGACGTCTCCACCGTGGTGACATACCTCTTCTTCTCCGGCTTCTCCTGCCGGACCGCCGGTTTCCGGTTAGATCTAGTGTTAGGGTAGTTAAAGTTAGGGTTTCCATAGTTTCTCCGGCGATAAAAAACCGCCGGCTGTGGAACTCTAATCCGTTCGATCAAACAATCCTGCGGCCGCAAGATCTCCGTCCCCATAGCTTCAAATCAATTTTCTCTATAAATTACAAAAAAAGAGAGCGAAAAATAGTGAAGATTTACAAAAACAAAGAAATGAAAATATCTCTGAAGTTTTATCTAGTGGAAGAAGATTTTTTTTTTTTTTTTTTTGGTTGGTGTTTTTTTTTTTTCTGCTCTGCTGAAAATGGGTCTGTTTTTTGCTATGGGTGTTTGTAGGTGGGAGGGCTTTATATAAAGGAGAGAAAATGAGAAAAAAGTGGGAATATGGGTTGGGTATGAGCGAGGTAGATAGGAAAAAAATAGAAAGAGAAAGCTTCGTACCCACCTTCGTTTTATCCACGCGTATTCGCCTGCCACGTTTGATTTTACATAACAAGTGGATGACCAGACTGGGTCTCTCTCTCTTTTGCTTTGAACCAAAAAAAAAAAAAGAAAAAAGAAAAAGTAATTGTACAATAATGTCTCCTCTCTCTCATGCAATAATTCATCTCACTCTACTGGATCCGTTACGATGATAACACGTTTTTACTTACCCGAACTTGGGTCGAGTATGAATAAGTTTTTATTAGTACTCGTTTACATATCATTGACAACTTGTCAATAGTTGTCTGAGTTGTTCTAGAATCACATCTTTTTTTAGTATAATTTTATGATAATTCTGATGTGGTAAATTATAAATTTTACTTGTCGCTTTTATATAAACTTACTATTTTTCTCTTTGTCACTCACTATCTACTGCATTAGAATTTTAGGTAAAAGAGAAGCAGTGTTCCTATATTCTCTCTAATTTTCTTAGAAATGGAGTGTGTGTCGGGGGTGGGCCGACCTGGTTTGCTGTTACAATGGAGGGCATTGCTTTGGTGGTTTGCTGTTACTGGACTCGTTACGATGATAATATATTTCTACTTTTAGTCACGTGTTGTCATTGTAATAGATCCAATTATACTTTAGCTAAGTCTCATTATTCAGAAACAGTATCTCATGCGTTCGATGCATACAAAAATTTTGTCATTATTTATGTGAGTCGAGAACTCAAGCTAAATAAAATCTTTCATTACAATTGAATGGAGAAGTTTGTATTACTTCTTGTATATATATCAATGACAACTTGTCAATAGTTGTTCAAGAATCACAACTTTTTGTTTACTCTAATTTTATCACAAATCTAATATGGTAAATTATATATAGTTAACATAAAGTTACTATTTTCTCTTTATGAATTTTTATCTGCCACGTCAGAATTACCGTAAAGCAGCAAAACAAAAATTCAAGCATTCATATGTTCTCTCTTACTTTCTTAGAAATGGTGTGTTATTATATTGGTGGGGCGACCTGGTTTGCCGTTACGACGGAGTGTTAGTTTGGTGTTTTGTTTGTAATTTGGGGTTTTGCTTAGCTGTCGGTGTCTGGCACCAATTACGAGGTTGACGTCGTTAAATCTGGGGATGGAGGATAGGGTTAGTTGTCGTGTTTCTATCTTTTCGATGGAAATTTAAATTATTTTTTTGGGTGGGTGGGGACCACGTTGAGGTAGCCGTATGATGACCAATAATAGTCATATATAAATATATTAAGTCTTTTGGGGTTGGGTTTGGGTGCTTTCTGGTGAGCCAAACAACTTCACAAGGTTTGTCTACACTTTACTCCGTCTATATATATACATATATATATAAATATATATATATTTATATATATAACAAATAAAAATCTTGGCATGTCGGAATTAATTAATAATGAAGAATTAAAAGCTGTTCTTCATTCTTTATTCGGCCAAATGATTTTTTAACTAGTGTTTTTAGTGCAATTGTTTACAAATTATTATTTTAGAGAATTTTTATTTTGCAAATCTTGATGTTGGATTACATATTTTTTTCTTTCTTAATATATATGTCAAATTTATGAATTGATCAAAATGCTATTTGTTATATAATATATCAAATCTTGATTTTCAACATTTTTCTAAATGAGAAAATCATTGATCTCTTGTTATCTTTATATTTTGAAAATATGATATAGTAGAATATGATCCATCAGTCGAGTTGTCAAAAAATACATCCATTATAAATATATTGAAGGGTACAACATTAACAAAAGTTGCTCCACGATAAAAATTACATATTCTCTGTATCATATTTTATGGAACATGATAAAATTTGAAATAATGATGTAATACAATGTAAACTTCTTTTTTTTTTTTTTTTTTTTTTTTGAGAAAGCAATGTAAACTTTTAAATTCATGAAAATTAAATCTTTATTATAAATAATCTTACTCTATTTCCAAACAAATAGATTAATTGATAGTTTAGAATAAGAATTGTCCTACAATCCTAATACAAGAAAAGTTCAACAATCAGTTTTTTTTTTTAGAAAGTTCAACAACCTAATTGTGAAGTTATCATATTAATTAGGATACCACATATACTTATATAGTATTTTAAATTGAGATTTCCCTTTTGATATCATTTTATTTGACTACCTTTTTCTTCTAAGCATTGGACTATCAAAATTAACCCTAATACAAATTCCACATCTTAATTATTGCAAAAAACGTTCCACCTCATTTGGGCTTATTTGTTCACAAGCTATAATCTTTTAAGGTTGGACAATCCTTTTCGTTAATTCTTTTTTCGTGGGTGTTACATTGTTAAATACCATTAAAAATTAGCAGAATGTGTCATAAAGCAATCCTTAAATAAATAAAATATTAAAAAAGGGTTAGAATTACATTTAATGCTTTTGTGCAAATTCAACCCAACACAGATGTTACACTTAGTGTGCGTTTGGCTCTAAATTAAAAGGTTAGTTTATTTTACTATTTAACTTATTTTTACTATTATTCATGAGCTCAATTGCACTTTTTAGTACTATTCATAAGTTTCACTATAATATTTCAGCTAACTTTTACTTTTATCTACAGTATTTTCAGCAAAAATTTTTCAGTTTCAACAAAATAAACAGATCTCAAACAAACGTTTATCTTAAAATGATTATGTGTGAGTCTTGTATCTCACTAAGTGTTCATGTATAGGTCTTGTATCTTGTTTAATGCGCATAGTAACAAAAACTTTTTTTTTTGAATAATTCAATAATTGGGGATGATAGAGATTTGAAACATAAATATTTCAATTACCTACACCAATATTTCAATTAGCAACACCATAATATGCCAGTTGACTAAAAAGACCTTGTCACTTCGAGTGAAACTTTAAACATTGACAAATGATACACCATATCTTATCCTAATCCTAAAAAGCATGATCACTCATGGGTTATGGGTAATGGAGCTTTCTTATTCTGGAGTTGCATGTGGGCCTCAAAGCTTTTTGCCAATTCAGACAGTGCCCTGTAGGAGGAACCACCTTTGCACATAGCTTTCTCAGCACTGTATTTCAGTTCATTAACCCTATCCCTTATTCCATGCCCTTCAATGTCTACCATGATCTTTCTCACCTTATTTTGTATCTCCTCCCTTCCCACCACTTTGTTTGATGGCAAAACCTCCAATCGGACTGCCATGCCAAATTCCTCTGTAAGCATCGTAGCATTCATCTTTTGCTCTGCAAAGAGTGGAAATGCAATTATAGGGACACCATTCAAAATACTCTCCAGTGTTGAATTCCATCCACAATGAGATATAAACGCTCCAATAGAAGGGTGGCTCAAGATGTCTACTTGTGAAACCCAATCTGAGATCACAAATCCAACATTTTGGATCCTTGACATGAACCCTTTGGGTAAGTACCCAAATTGGTCATGATTTTCATCACCACTCCTCCCCTTCAAATATGCCTTATCCCCAGATTCCTCAGCGGGTGCGCGTACCACCCATACAAACCTCTGCTTGCTCAACTCCAACCCAAAAGCTAGCTCAGTCATTTGCTCGTGTGATAGTGTTGCACCACTCCCAAATGACACATACACCACAGAATCATTTGGTTGCTTGTTTAGCCAATCAAACAGCAAGCCACTCTTGGACGAGTCACCTGATTGTGTTACAACTGGACCAACTGGGTACACTGGTCTCTTCAGTACACAACCAAGTAGTTTATCATCTCTCAAAGCCGCAAATGTTTTAGGCTGAAGCTCCTCCCAAGAGTTCATCAAAACCCCATCACTCATTCTCAGCCTAATCCCTGCACGCATATACTCATCATATTGTTGATTAGTCCGATCCAATAAAGGATCAAACAAATCCTCAACACGAACAGAAGCACAACCTGGAATCTTCAGTGGCTCTTTTTGGTGAACATACTCACCCTTCACTTCCTTATCTAGTATCGGAGTGTATATAGTCAATGAAATGAACCATGCATGTGCAATAGTGAAAACGTACTTTAACATGTTAAACTCCTCAGCGACTGAGAAAGCATCGGTTCCAAAAATGTCAGTGATGAGAACCGAGGGACGTGGCTTCATTGTAGCTATTGATGACTGAAACGCTGGTACTATTTCACGCATCATTACTGGGAGTCTTACGCCAATTGTAGCGTTTGGATCAACGAGTTTTGTGATGTCAACTGGGGGGAGTTGCACAATGTTGCAGAGCTCATTGCTCATTTCTGAGATGATAGTTTTGGACTCTGTTTGTGATGAGTGATCAATGCTGACAAGGAAGATTGTGACTTTGAAGTTGTGGTGAGTGGCAAAGAGTTTGCCAAGACCGAGGTATGGGATCATATGGCCCATTCCAGGGAGAGGAAGTAATGCTACATGAGGCTTTGAGGTTTCCATGGATGTACTTATTAAAGGAAGAAGTGGGAACTGTAGACACAAAAGGCAAAATGGTGTGGCAATGAAGGGGCTATTATACAGAAAGGATACTTGGTTATATAGGAACCAGTATCGTGGGATGTGAATGACTATCAAACTGGGGTTGCTAGCACAGGCTAGCTAGTAGGATATATAAGCCGATAAGGTATATTGCGTGGGAAAATTCTGAGGTAATCTTGGAGCACAGAAAAATGGTGTTCCTTCTTATCACATTTATGGTAGACCTCACAATAAATTTAATGAGTAGACCCCACCATGAATATGAGAGAAGGGAGTGTCATTCTCTATACTCTAAGAGTACCTAAGAATTACTCATACACATGTGTGTACTAAAATTTACAAAGATTTACTTTTTTTTTTTTTAATATATTAATATATAAGTGATGTTTTAGCTTTTAAATAGACTATTTTACTCTCTACCAATGAGACACACTAGAAATTCTATTGATGGATAGTGTGGTAAATTGACTTTAAACTGGTATAGTTTATGATCAAATCTCAAACCAATGAACTTACATGTTTAAATCTCAAAGAGATTGAAAGGAAAAATGCGTATCAACTTCATTGACTTTAGTTATAGGCTTATAGCTAATTAAAAGTTAAAAAGAAGTGTTTATTTTACGCTGTGTTTTCATAAACTAAAAATGTGATTTTTAAATCACATTCTCAGATATAAGAGTATCCACAGCAGTGGAATTAAAAATTTAACTATTTGGCACTACAAAAAGTTACTTTATCTATTTTACCTACTCACTTTACAAAACATGCTGCAGCAGTTGATCTATTTTAGCTTTTAACACAATAAAATAATATAAACATCACAATAAAATAATATATCTACTACAATAAAATAATATATCCACTATAATAAACAACAATCACAATCACAACCACCCGCAACCGCTACCGCTGCCACTATCGCCGCCGCCACTGCTGCTGCCACTGACTCTTCCACTGCCACCGCAATCGCTACCGCTGCCACTACCGCCACCAACGCCACCGCCACCGCCGCCGCCACCGATTCTTCCATCGCCGCCGCCATATGATAGCAAATAATCGTCTAGTGTTAACAAATGATTTTTTAAACCCCAAATTATACTTATACATTTTTTTTTTTTTACTAAAACAATTTCTCAATCATCATGATAGCAAGCAAATAATCATTAGTGTAACAATAATATTTTTTTTTAACCCCAAATTATATATATACAATTTGATCCCACCCACACGTGCCAAGTCCCTCTACTCTTTCTCACTCACACATGCTACCTTTCTTCCTTTTCTTTTCTGGTTCACCTTTTCTTTTCTAGTTCAGACTCAACACGCCGCCTAGCTCCCTTGCCTTCTTCTCCCATGTTGCTCCCCTTCTCTCAACCAAGCTGTCACCACTCCAAGATCATTTTCCCTCTGATTGAACCCAAAAACTCATGCCGCCAAATCCATGCTTTGCACTTCTCCCCCTAACCGAACCCAAAAAGCTTGAAGAAGTCAAAGCCACCGTCGCCGCCGCCACTGCCGATATCTAGCAAAGCCGCCGACGATGTCAAAGTCAAAAACCGCCAAATTTTTCATCTTTCTCTTCCGATCTGCCGCCGTGGGTTTTGGTGATGTTTTGGCTGTGGGTTTTGCCGATGTTTGCTTTTTTTTCCTGGTGGTGGTGGGTTTGTGACTAATGTGGTGGTGGTGGTGGTGGTGAGAGTTGCCGTGTTGGTGGAGGTGGTGATTGATATTGGTGGTGGTGGGTTTGATAAATGTAGGTATGGTTGGATTTGTGACTGATGTGGTGGTGGTGGTGGTGGGGTTGCCGTGGTCGAAGCTAGGTTTGTGGCGGCGTGGGTCAGGGGGGCGGCGGCATGAGAGGTCTGAAAGTTGAGAGAGAGAGTTGAGAGATTGTGAGAGTTCTGAGAAGAAAAGAAAAAGAAAAAAAAAAGGAAAAAATAATATTTTAATCTGGCTGGAGGAATAAATTTTTTTTTTTTTTTTTTTAGCTCTACGCTACCGTGCACATCTATCTATAGATGTGCATTGTAGCAATGAAGCTAAAAAAAATAGTTTTAACTCCACTGCTGTATGCTTATTTTTGTGTTTTGATGAAGCTAAAATAATTATATAACTTTTTAGCTCCACTGCTACAAGTACTATAATAACTCAAGTATTTATGTCAGTTTTTTCCCGAAGTGAAAAGTGAAAACTACATGCGAAAGAATTAAAGAAACATTGCAAAAAGGTGGTTTATTTATTTATTTATTAAAAAATAGTGCTGCATGATATTGATTATTGAGTACGTTGAAAACATGTAGCAATAATGGTGCTATTATACAGATGCTACTGAGTTAGATAGGAACCGGTACCATGTGATGTGAATGACAATCAAACTGGGTTTGCTAGCATTTTAGGTGATATTGTGTGTACCAAATTTTATAAAAAATTTACATGTTTAAAACACAAAGAAATTGAAAAGAAAAAACTGAAAAATGCGTATCAACTTCACTAACCTTCACTCTCAAAAAAAAAACTTCACTAACCTTTGTTCTTTCTCCACACACAAAAAACCTTCACTAACTTTGGTTAGAGAATAGGAGTAGTTTGTTAAATGTTAGAGCACCCACATCAGTGGGTGCAAATTTTCCTTATATTTTGCACAAAAAAACCTACTTTTTTTATTTTACACATCTAATTTTACAAAACACTCACATCAGTCTATCTATTCTACACATCTATTCAATAAAATATTAATTCATTTACCATTTTTTATTATTTTCTTCACTGCCTCTCTCTCCCTCTTAGACTCAACCACCATCATCATCACTACCCGATCGGCGAACCATTCAAGATCAAACCAACCCAAGATCAGAAAACCATTCAAGATCAAACCAACCCAAGATCAGAAACCCATTCAAGCCGAAACCCACTCAATCTGAAACCCAAATCATCACCCACCCACCCACTCGACTTCTCGACACACCATCATTCTGGGATGCGAAATTGGACCGTTTTGGGATGCGAAGACGTTATGGCAAGATCTTTGAAGGATTGAGATTTGAGAACCAGAATAGAATCTAGGACCAAGGAAGAAGCTGACCCAACTTGCCTTAATGTTTTGTTTTTCTAGTTATCGTCATTCTTTGTCGTCGATTTGATGCTAATCAGGCGAGTTCTTCGTGCGGTAGTAATTTGATGTTGATCACGGAGAGTGAGAGCAACAGAGACCAAGAGAGAGAAAAAATTGTTAAAATATTAAATGCACATGCTACAGTAATCGTGCATATATGCACGATTACTGTAGCAATTGTGCATTTATGCACAACTTTACACCCATTGATGTGGGTGTTTTTTTGCTCAAAATGTGTAAAATCAGTTACTTTTTCCATTTTGCACAACTTTACACATACTGATGGGATACTCTTAGAGCTTTAGCATCTAGTATTGTTAAAAAAAAAAACTATTTTAACACGTTAAAAATTTACTTTTTTTCTATTTTGACACAATATTTTATAATACATTCTATATCATATGTTCTATTCTTTTTATCACTTTATTTAAATATTCTTTATTTTTTAAAATTATTTATTTATTCTTTATTCTTTATTAGAGGAATTTGGTCAGTATTCAAAGGGTGAGAGAATGAATTTGATGGGGAGAGGATGAGTGGCTGAGAGAGAGAGAGAGAGAGAAAGAGAGTTTGAGGGTGAGTGGCTGTGAGAGAAAAAAAGTTAAGATATTTTACTAGAAAAAAGAGAAAGTTTATTAAAAAATGCACAAAAAATAAATAGAGAATATGGCCATACGGAACCATAAATAGAACTGTACCGTAGCAAATGCCAATTTTATATATAAATATATATATATATATTTATATATATATCTATATAGGGTTGGGTTCAAGTTACACCTGATGTAACTCTAAGTAATGTTACACTACTCAATATTTTTTAATTAGATGCGAATATTGACAAATCCACCGTTAGATTACATTATTTTCGTATATTCTTCATGCTTGCAAAATTTCGAGGTGATCAAAGATTAATAGCCATGTCATCAATCAATTGTTAAAATTCAAATTTTTGTAGTTTAAAATAATGCATAAAGGACGAGTTTATAGATCAAATGGTAAATATCATCCGATTGATATGAAAATTGGCATACATGTTAAGAACATATAGAACATGTAATTCAATGGTTGGATTTTCAAAATATTAA
The DNA here is from genome assembly GCA_030021035.2 of Notholithocarpus densiflorus. NCBI lineage: Eukaryota > Viridiplantae > Streptophyta > Magnoliopsida > Fagales > Fagaceae > Notholithocarpus > Notholithocarpus densiflorus. The sequence continues at coordinate 1,304,901 of JARYZH020000072.1, read as the reverse complement.
TTTAATAAAAATTTATTGGGTGGTGTAACATTACTTAGAGTTACACCAGGTGTAACTTGAACCCAACCCATCTATATATATTTTTATATATATGGATTTGAATCCGGTGCAACCGGTTGCAATTACTCTACTTCTTCTCACATAAATTTTTACCATTATTAATTTTTAACTTTAACAGTTTAACTACTTTTAACTATTTTTTAACTTTTTGTATTTAATGGTTGAGATTGAAAGTTGAAAAAAGCAACTTTCAATCTCAACCATTCATTGCTATTGCATATATATATATATATATATTTATATATATACACACACACTTGCAAGGGACATATTGTCATATTGACAGTCTGACATGCATGTTAGTTGTTACTATAGCTGAGTTTGGATTACACTGAAAACAACCCACCTTTGCATTTGGCGTTTTTTATCTGGGTCCTGCACTGTTTATAGGACCCGCAAGTACGAAAACACGTAAATTTTGCTTTAAAATTGGGTCCCACGGCACTATTCACACATTTAAAAATTATTTTACTACAATATTTTCAGTAATAAATTTTCAGTTTTCAGCAATAAGCGGTATCCAAAAAGGTATCATTTTCAAAACTAACATGCATGTTGGTAACACACCCAAAAAAAAAAGAAAAAAAAAAATGCATATCGGTGAAATTATTCAATATTCATTTCGGAAGACACGTCACTTAGTTTATGGGGTACCCTATTTGAAGATACTTTGATATGAATGAATAAGGATCTTTGATTTTTTTTTAAAAATTAATTATAATATTTATCAAGAAGAATCAAAATCCTCCTACTTAGGAAACTCAATCACATTAAATCCTAACATTTTTAAAAAAAAATATAAAAGTCCAATTATGTTATTTCAGTATTCTACTAACAAATTCATTAAAAAAAAACAATTTAAAAAACAAAAACTTAAACCCCAAGACAATGACAAAATCTAGAGATCTATAAATTCAAGAGAAAATCACAGCATTAAGACATTTCAATGTCTTGTTACCACAAGTGAGAGAGGGGAATTTATACACTGGTTTTCTTTATAAAATAAACTAGATAATTGCATTGAATTATAAAGTTCTTGTTAATAGGAGTTTAATTTATAAATGCTCAAGTTAATAATTATAAATATTCATTTTGAGGTAAGTTTGGAAGTTCACTTATAAATATTATCATTCTCGTTCTCTCCTTCTTGCAATTATATAGGGAAAAAGAAAAAGACTTAGGGTTAAGATTGAAATTATCTTGGCTAAGAGGACTTTACTTTTGAGAAATTAAAGAGCAAGTTGCATAGGTAGAGATTCACATCCAATTTTGCATTTTTTATAAACTACATGTTCTTAGACTATTCACAATGAATCAGGTAAAATACTATTTCAACCAAAATATGCTTAATAAACCCCTAAAAATGATCACATTGGATTATAAATCTATTAGCTAAAATGGAGTTTAATTACTGTGTTTCTTGACTTTTGAGTGGAGTTCGTGCTTATGAATGTTTCTCACCCAAAAATAATAAAAAATAAAAAATAAAAAAACAAACAAACAAACAAACAACAGTGCTTCTCTAAAAATTGATAATTCTTTAGCTTAGGCAATAAAATAATTGAATGTTTGTTCACTTGGTTCCCCATTCCAACGCCTCACGGCTTTTTATTTTGCACGTGCTTTCTTCAAACTACTCTCTCTCTCTCTCTATACACACACTATAGGGTAAATTACAACTTACCCACTTGAGGTTTGACTGAAATTTAAGTTGCCTACCTACGGTTTGAAATCCCATAATGCAAGTGTTCCACTAGATTCTTTTATTTATCTTATTTGATCTTGTATTTTTATGTTTTTTGTGTTTTTAGAGGAGTGAGACATAAAAGTAGAGTAAAATTACATATTTAGCCATATTTTTAACATAAGTGGGTTACAAAACTCTAACTGAGTTAACTTCAGATGAGTAAAGTGTCAATTTTCAAACCACCGGTAGGCAACTTAAATTTCAGTCAAATCACAAGTTGGTAAGTTGTAATTTACACTATACTATAAAATTGTACATACATTAATACTAAGGGTATGTCTGATACACTGAATGTAGATCATTAGGAATATTAATCTTTATTACTGAGAATAGAAGACATTGTAATGGAATAATTATTACTATCCATAAGTTTGGTTGTTACATATGAAAAACTTGTAAAATATGATATATAAGGAAACTTTATATTTTTGGAAATATATTAATTTTAAAACTTATTATATGCACCACTGAATAGCTATTACATCCATTTTAAAGAGGAATAGTTATTCTTCAATTTAAAGAATAGTTATTCCGTGAGTTCCAGTTAGCTAAACTGGTAAAGTCTCTGATGATTGAATAAGAGATCTGGGGTTCAATCTCTGTCTACACCAAAAACTGATTGGTGTCTTGGTTTGATGATAAATAGCTATCATTAGAAGCGAATGTCATAGGTTGAAACTTTCCAAAAAAAAAAAAAAGAATAGTTATTCTAATTATTATAACTAATCCATGTAATAAAAATGCAACCAAATGACCGAGGGTTCAATCTCTGTCTACACCAAAAACTGATTGGTGTCTTGGTTTAATGATAAAGAGTTATCATTAGGAGCGAACGCCATAGATTGAAACTCTCTAAAAAAAAAAAAAATTATTCCAATATAATAACTAATCCATGTAATAAAGATGCAACCAAATGATCAAACTATTATTACAAAGAATAACTATTCCATGCATACCAACGTTATTTATTTTTTCTTTTTTTGAGAATACTTTTGACTATATTAACGTATGCATATAATATGTACATATAATGCGGATGTGAATGCATTTATTTTTCCCTGGCAGCATTCTCAAGGGTCTCTTTGTAAACCAAGGGAAGTGAGGCAAGTCCAAGTTTCTATGCATTGAAATTGTCTTAGTCCTTGATAATTTTCCACTATAAAAATAAAAATGTCTTGGTCGGTCTGATAATATAACAGTTATGCATGTTTCACATAATGCAGGCAAAACCATTCAGCAACTTGCAAATTGCAATATAATTTGGGGCCTAGGGCCCAGGGGGAACTAATACCGAATTTATAATTGCATCATTCATGCACACTAACTAGTTTTTCCTATTAAAAAAAAAAAAAAAAGCCAAAATATATACCAATTGCTTATAATCGAAACTTATCTTAGGATCTGACTTTTGTTTCTCTAAAATATATAATCAGTTAATTACACCACACTCCCCACTAGTACATTTTTGTTTATTATTATAGGTAAGTAAAGGTAATATAAAAAATAAATAACAATAAAAGGTAATCTCACTTTTTAAGCAAGAATTCATTGGAGATGACAAATATTGTAGATAAAAAAAAAAAATATAAAAAAAATAAAAAAGTTCGAAAAGTTAAAAAGAGATCTACTATCTGTGTTAATGTGGTTCATGATGATATTGGGTACTGATTTAGTCAAGGATTCGCTCTATCAATAAATCATGCCACTTTAATTGAAACGTTTAAGCAAGTTTATATTTGTTAAAATATAATATTCCAGGCCCAACATAAAGATATTTCTTTTTTTTTAATATAAGTTTTTGCCAACCTAAAGATAACGAAAAATAATAATGATATCTTGAGTTAAGATCCGAGTGCTCTTTCTTCCATAGAAGCTTAAGTGCGTACCAAATGATCAAAGTATTAGATTTTCCTTCATTTCTTCTTCATCTCCTTTTTTTTTCTTTTTCTTTTTTTAATTAAGGGGATACATTATGCTCTTAAAACATCTGATTAATCGGTTTGGTAATCACTAGACCATGCAACACTTTATAGTTAGGACTTGGAAGTGGCATCACTTAACTACAAGAGTTAATACTGTCCAAATATTATGATCAAGAATCATCTGCCTTATGCTAGTTACAACATAATGGTAAACATTGAAGCAAAAAATATGAGTCTTCTATCCAAGCATGAAATGGAGGCTGGTACACTAGGAAAATTTAAATAAAAAAAAAAATGCTTGAATTGGCGATCTACAATAGCCAGGAAAGCAAAGGATGGTCAATCAGTGATTTGGAGAGGCCTAGTTAAAGCATGGTCACTGTTTGAGAGTGGTATGGATCAGATCCTTTCAGATAGCACCAAGGTCCATTTTTTATCAAATAACCAATGGCTCCAAGGTCTATTTTTTTTATCAAATATCTGGTTGCCTATAGGTCCATTACATTTTTTTAATTAAAAAAAAAAAAGTTCATATGTGTGGTCACTGTTCCCAGCCTAATTAAACTTTACTCATGAATGATGTGAGACCACCCGTGTAATAATGAGGCTAGTTATTACTTAAACCTACATCCTCAGAGTCGCAAAGTGATGGATCATAAGAACTTCCTACCACTATGCCACCTTCACGTGTAGTGAATCGGCCCGCTACATAGTTACATTGAAGGCCCCTTAAGCAAAGAGAAGGAGAACTTGATATGATAATAAGGTAGGTTTGAGATGATCTTGGGAATTAGGACCTTAGCATGGACAGCATGGTATCCTTTGACATCTCACTCTATTACAAATTACAATAGACTCATTAATCCCATTCCAAAACCAACCCTAAGATCGGATCTTTCAAATAGAATCACATAGACTCGTTCGAGTATGGGAGACTTTGATGTGATGGTTGCATACAATTTGGAATTGGATGCCAGAAAAGGCAAAGAGGACTCTTTGATTAGAAATGGTTATGGAAATTAAAGTCCCTATCAGTAGTGAGGAACTTTAAGCGTATATTTTAAACAAAATTTGATCAATGAAGTTACAAAACTAAAGGAATATAATTATGTTACCATGTTGCCGTAAAATAAGTTTGTATTGCAAGAATTAAACTTTTTTTTTTTTTGGATATGACAGGATTTGAACCATCGTTCTATGATAGTTATTCTTTATCAGCAAATAAAGACAGAATCAGTTTTTAGGCAGGATTTAAATCTAAGTTCCTTACCTATAGGCTATAGATAAAAGACTTAACCGGTTAAACTGTACTAATTCTTTGTTACATATATATATATTGTTATTTCATTTTCCAAGCAGAGGGCAACTTTGGCATTCTATATTCTGCTACTCAAGCACTCTTGAGCAAGAGGACTTAGAGGACTCCAGCTTGTCACCATTAGAGTGCTCAATTCAATCATTTGATTATTTGATCCTTCAGCTCACTTGTATTCTATTATTAATTGCAACTATTTTTTTAACAAGAATAATCAGTAGACTTTGATTTGCTGTCCCCACCTAATTCTTCAACACAATATTATTCGGTTTAAAAAAAAGGAAGAAAAAAAAGGAAAATATGGAACAAATCCATGAAACTTTTAAAAAATGTGGGGTCAAATGAACCTTTTGATAAGAAATGAATTGGAAGGAAGCAATGATGCTCTCTCTTTTAGTCTAGTCTTCCACCAACCTTTATAAAGTAAGTACTTTGGGAAGGGGTAGTGGAAACATCCTCCTATCTGAAAAGAAAAATAAATATGATAACTCATGCCAAAGCTTATAGAGAAGAATCATGAAAGCTTATATTCATGTCTTTAAAGAGGGAAAGAAAAAAAAAGAGATGCTTTGGTCATCCTTAGGACTATAGCTGTCTTCTTACTTCCTCTGTGTCAATTTGTTGATCTTGCTTACAAAAAAAAAATTAAAAAAAAAAAATTATATAATAAATTGTTATATTTTATATAGACAAAGTTTAGCTACAAATTGGTTGTAGCCTAAAACTGTAGCATTACTCGATATCTTTTTATTAGAGGTGAATTTTGACGAATCCACCATTGGATTACATCTTCTTCTTATATCCTCCATGCTTGCAAAATTTCTAAAAAATTAAAGATCAATAGTTATGTCATCAATATATTGTTTAAATTGTAAGTTTTTGTAGTTTAAAATTATGCATAAAATATAAACTTATAAATTATATAATAAATAATTTTTCCCAAAAACTTTACCGAAAGATAGATAAATATCTTCCTTGTGTGGGGATCACTTTTGTTACCTTACCATGTATCGTATTTTGGTTGGCTTGCTTGGAGAGTCTAGTTCACTTCTCATGTTAGCATAAATAAATAAATATAGGAAAAAATATATTGCACACAGTGTATAACCCTCATTAGTTTATTTTTAATCAGAAAAGAGTATTGACTACTTAAATAAAATAAAAAGTAAATTAGAAGAGTTAACAACATCTTATTCTTTTAACTTTTCCAAGAGTGCTATATTTTGAGACATTTCAAAAAGGAATAAAGGAGTAATAAAATAGGGCGACAGGTGTTGCAGATTCACCAATAAATTCTAACTCGGCTTGTGGCATTATTGTTTTATTTTTTTCCTCTATTCCTAAAGCGAAATAAATTATTTTACTATTATTACAATTTGGTAGGTACAAAAAACTTTACCGAAAGATAGATAAATATCTTCCTTGTGTCGGGATCACTTTTGTTACCTTACCATGTATCGTATTTTGGTTGGCTTGCTTGGAGAGTCTAGTTCACTTCTCATGTCAGCATAAATAAATAAATATAGGAAAAAATATGTTACACAGTGTGTAACTGTAAAAATATTTTTAGAGTATTTACACACTGTGTGTAATAAACACAGTACATAAATAGGCTTACAAACAAAGGGGTGAAGACCAAGACCAATTGATAACAAAAAGTCTATAGACACAAAAAATTTGACAACAAATTTAACTACCGTTGATATAACATATTGTTAGTAATAGATAAAAGAAAAAAGTGATGTCAATACTTAATAATATGCCAAAATAAAAATCAGTATATGCTTGTCACATAACAAATATAAAAAATGTTGTCAAATTTTGTATACGTAATATTGCTCGGTTAGTAATCATGATTTGAATTAATGGTTCACAAGAGAGGACAAATTTGGAATGATGAGAGAGAGAGAGATTAACATAAGGGAAACTCATTTTAGCACACGTAGAAAGTAATGCACAAGTACTTTCTCCTATTGGGAATTAGCTATGGTTTAAAAAGTAGAGGAAAAACTGCTTATTGCTTCTCATTTATCGTGTCTTTATGAGCAGTTTTTCAAAGTCACGTTTTTTATAGGTACAGTTACACTTTAATCAATTTTTAACAAGAAGCCAAGAGCACACACCAAACACCATCGTGTCTTATGAGCATTTTTTTGTTTAAAAAAAAAAAAACCTTACTTTTAGCAAAAAGCTGCATCCAACAGCTAGATCCTAGAGAAGTTCCATCAAAGCTGTCTTAAATGATATATAAGGCTGTGTTTGGTTGGATGTAAAATATTTTTCGGAAAAGAAAATATTTTCGGTGAAAATATTTTCGAGAAAGGAAAATATTTTCAAGTGTTTGGTTGCATTCTAAAAAATATTTTAGAAAATATTTTCTGGTGTTTGGTTGTATTCTTGAAAATGCTCTAAAAAACCCATTTTTATTATGTTTTTCACATTTTCTCACACTTTCTCAGCTTCCAAACAAATATATCATCAAATCCAACAAAACCCAAATTCATCAAAACCCAAATTCTCAATACCCAACAAAAAAAAATTCATCAAATCAGAGATCAACCCAAAATCAGAGAACAACAAAACAAGAACCACCCACGCCACCACAACAACAAGAGGAAAATCAGAGATCAATGAGAGCAAGCAGATTGGCGATTCGGCGGGACGATCTCGGGTTTCTGGGTTCGCGACGGATCGACGACGATTTTTGGGTTCGCGACAATCGGTGACGATTTCTGGGCAGATCAAAGAGAGCAAGCAGATCGGCGATGATTTCTGGGTTCGCGATGACGGCGCGATCTCCCTCTCTCTCTCTGTGTTTGCGCGTCTGAGTCCTTCCTTCTCTCGCTCTATCTCTCTCTTTGGGCATTGCTCGACGAACGAGCTCGGTCTAGGGTTTTCTGGGTTCGTCGGAGCTCTTGGATGTGGATCGATCTCGCCTTCGCCGGTGTTGGGGTGCTGGTGCGATCAACTCTTCCTTGCTGTCTCTCGCTCTCTTCTATTTTCCTGGAGCGGAAGCGATTTGAAGTGAAAATAAGAACGGAAATTATTTTCTACCTTCTCAGCCTTATTTTACGGTCAAACTGAAAACATTTTCAGTTTGACCGAATTTTCAGTAACAGCCAAACATCCACTTTTCCGGAAAAGCATTTCCGGAATCAGTTTGAAGTCAAAACAAACGGAGCCTAAATCACATTGCTAACATGATGTCTGGCCACCTAAATTTTATCTTGCTTTACACGATTTTAATTATAAATGTCAACGGGTGAAATCGTGTTTTAAAAACATGATTTTACAATTTAACTGAAATCGTGTTTTGAACTCACGATTTTAGCTGACGTGGTACACACCTGTAAACACTGGTGAGTAATTAACAGGGCTATGTTAATTTAGTATACGTGACAAAAAGGACAATATTCTATAGCCTTTCTAGTTTTAGAACAAGTAATTTATCAGAATAGCATGCAAATTCACAATCTAATACGCAATTGAACAGGAGTTCAAAGAATGCATTACACTTTGAATTAACTTCTACTATAGAGTGGAAACTGCTAAAGAAACTATATAGTAAGTTAGTAATATACAACAATGCTTACAAGCTGTAATTACAATTCCAGCATTAGCGTTACACAATTTCAGTGGACATTGCGAGTAATCAATCCCTCAAATATAGCATAAAGGTCCTTGTTCTCTTGGTCAAATATCAGTCTTCTGTAGAGTTTCCAGAAATATAAATAGATGTTGGACACTACAAAGAAAAAGAAAAAAAAAGAGAGAGAGAGCATCTACCTCTTTGGTTTGCTTGTGGGCATTCAATTCCTTAACATTGGCTAGAAAGGCACCAAAATGATCACAAGACAAACGGCTCTTGATGACAAGAAGAGAAGGGATCAGATGAACAACTGCTTCATTTGAGAAGCCAATAACCTTTTTCTTTTATTGATAACTTACACACAAACCCATTGGGTCTTGAACCCACTTCACCCTTAACATTACTCTTTTAAGGGGAGGGTGTACTATTTGAGCTACAGCTCAATGGCAAGAAGCCAAGAACCAAATCATAAGCACAAAAAATTTTAAATTTTGGGTTCCAGGACTGCTATTGCTTTTGGCAATAGTATAAATAAATGTTATCCCCTATATCCAGACCTCTTGTTTAAATAAAAATGTTCAAGTTACAAGAGGACTTAAAAGTTTGGTCCACCTCAGGATTGCAAGTAAGCTGCAAAATATGGCACTCATGGAATTTCATCGACAAAAAGAAGCACCATTTTAGCCATATTGGATGTGTGTATTCGTTGTATGAATTCTTGATTTTTGCATAATTTAGAAAGATGTTTTTTGAAAAGTTACTTCCACCATTTGGATCTAAAAACTGTCTTTAGCTTACTTGGCAGAAGAACTCTTTCCCATCAACCTGCTTTCATCCTGAAACAGATTAAACAAGGACTAATGAAACAGTTTAATGACCCAATAATTAAAATTTCCATAAACAATCTTCTTATATAGGTGCATGGGTATGATAGAGCTAACCAGTTTGTCATCCTGAATCAGAGCTTAATACTGAACTGTGATGGCTTGAGAACATAGAAGAAAACATTGAAGACCGATCATCAAATAGGCCTCTTGATGATGAAAATGACATTGAATATTGCCTTGGGGACACCGACGCAGAGAGGCTAGGAGGGGAACCTGGAGGAGTAAGCTGAGGTGTGCTAGTTTGGGATGCTAACAGGAGGCCATGTGATATATGATGTCTTAAAGCTGCAAGGGTTAGCAAGCAACAAAATTGAGGTTAGAACTGGCATGCTCGGTTGCAGGATTTTGAATCCATAAGCAATACCACATATGGCATGCCTACAATGCACATTAATTCATGCAAGACACTTAATTCAATTGACTAAGTGAAGAAACTCTTATATTAGACTCTATCTTCAATTTTTAACATGCACATACGATCTGTCGCATGATCCTCCACAAATGAATTTCCTACTTCAGACATCTCACTCTGGACTGAAGGGAATCTAGGAGGTGGAACTGTGGCATAATCTTCTCAAACAAAATAGACAGCCTCTTTCAGATTAATGGTTGTACGGATAGAATTATATATACCATAATTTGAACCAAACATTTCACTTTAATATTTGACAAGTCATTGCATTAACATAAGGATAAAAATATTGGTGTTAAGTTTCATAAGCCAGCATTTTCAACCCACAAAAAAATGCGGTATGTTTTCAAATTCCAATTTGTTTCAGTCAGACAAGATATGGAAAATTTTCACAAAGGAATTTAAGATACTTATGGCTTTGGATGAGTTAATACATTCATTTTCATTTTTCATTTAGATCAGATGGCAATTATATGCGCAGCTAGCCCTCCCTCACCCCCAAAATCTCCCCCCCTTCACAGGTTGATTAGACCTCACCCTTTTAAAAAGGGCTCTTTCCATTTGGCCATAGAGGCCAGGAGTGAGCAAATTTTTTCAATTTCAGGCCCAAAAGATTCCTACGCAGGAATTAAGACCCATTAGTCAGCAAGTTTCATTTCTATGTGCACACAGACACACTGTTGGGACATTTATCAACATGATATGCTAATAGATCACCTAGAATCCACTAGTTATAATACAAATGCAAAAACACCACCGTCTTATATATCATTTCCCCTTTTAAAAATAAGCTCCACCCTTGGCTTCAATGAAATAACTTGTTATTGCTATTTGGTAGAGCTAGAATTTCTTGGGAAATACCAGATTTAGTGGTGACACAACACCAGCCAGAATATACCAGATTTAGTGGTGACACATTCAGCTATTTTCATGAATTTGCTACTTTAAACTAGACAAATACTTCTTTAAAAAACTTGGGAATGCTGAAAGGAAATCACTCACAGAATTTTCATCTTCTTGAAGTGATTTCATGAGAGTCTTCCTAAAGACCTTCAACTGCACACATATTTTAAACAATAAGACCTCATTAAACCTCCAACAAATAAAACCATATTCTACTCTCCTTCAGTTATATATACTCTGCATCAACTCTGTACTTTTCAATGGACAAAATTACTGCCTACCGACTCCAGCTCAGCTGACACCTCCTTCCCTTTTTAAGTGCTAGATGGAGGGCAAGGTTGTGAGTTCAAGACTTGTTGGGTCTGTGTAACATACCAATAAAAAAAATGGACAAATTTTTTTTCCAAATCTGTTTGGAAGAATCCTTTCCAACCCATTATATGACAATTATCAATGTATATTTTAATCACATGACTCGTTAAATAATTTACACAAGGAAAAATTTAGATACAATTTCTTATATGTTATATTTTAGGTTCCCCAATGAAATTCAATCATGCGAACTTGGAAAGTTAACTATACACAAGGAAAAATCTTTTTACTTTTTTGCTTTCTGTCTCACTTTTTCCCCATAAAAGCAATTTCCAAAAAAAAAACACCACCACCAAAAGACACATATGGTGAATTTAATAAGTTTAGCAGATAAGCTACCGAGAACTATAGGAGATCAAAAGAAACATATGTCTTGTATTGGTTAATAAGCAACATTGTTGAATTTTATATGTTTTGCTTGTTAAATCACTGGGTCATATAATCATTCGAATCAGCTTGAGATGTCAAACTCCTATCTACAATGATGCTATCAGAATGAGAACACAAACCAGTTTATAAATGGGTCTCTATTGTAGGTCAGAGCCTGATAGAGATGAAAAGCTTGTCAAATGAAATAGACATCCATGGATAATCAGGGGAACAGCCTGTTGTAAACCTTTAACCACATTCGTACTAACAGACGCACATACTTTCCAAGAGGCAGTACAGCGCTTAACAGGCCCATCAGAAACTAATGCAGCACAAGAAGGGGCAGCAACAAAGGTCATGGGTGTAAAAAAGGCCATCGCCCAAGAGAAGACAATACTCTAGGCCCAAGCTTGAGATAGTTAAACCCATTTGCCCATTTAAACCTGGTACATTAACCGGATCAACTGACCAGCATAGCTTCTTCCCCATCAAATCAGGGAACTCTGGTTTTCTTCCAAGTGCCCTGATCCCTTCAACAATGTTCTCAAAGCTTTCCTTCTTAGAAGAGGAAAAGAATAAAGAATATCAGCAATACCTGAATTGAATAGCCAAGAAGAGAAAGCCATCAAAGAGCTGCAATTTATTTGCATTCATCACCACGGTCCCGACCTGGATACACTAAACCAGAGTTGCTTACCTTGTGCCCTTTAACATCTTTTGGAAACTAATTATCTTTTACTCTTACTTGATTTTTAATTTGACCAAAATCTATCTTAATAAATTTATTTTTCCCCCACAGCAATAGGCATAAAAACAAACTTTTTGTTAAGAAAAATAGGACAACTTAGGGCAATTATTGTTTGAAAATATAAATGAAGTTTTTAAGTCCGTTTGGATAGAACTTATTTTACTAAAACTGAAAACTGAAAATACTGTAGCAAAATAATTTTTAAATGTGTGAATAGTACCGTACGACCCATTTTTAATCAAAAAGTTGCTGAAAAGTGAAATTTGTGGGTCTCGTGAACAGTGCACGGGAATAGTGCCGTGAGACCCATTTTTAATGAAAAAGTTGCTGAAAAGTGAAGTTTGTAGGTCCCATGAACAGTGCACCCCTGCACTGTTCACGGGAGAATTGGTCATAGTGAACGAACTCAAGAAAAGGTTGGATGATGCGAAAGGAAGATGGGTAGAAGAGTTGCCACATGTCCTTTGGACATATTGGACTACGCCTCGCAAGTCAACAGGAGAGACACCATTTTCAATGACATATGGGGCTGAAGCCGTTATCCCTTTGGAGACTGGATTCCCAACGCTGAGAACGAGCTATTTCACTCCGAACAACAATGATGAGCTATTGGGGGAGAGCCTAGACTTAATTGAGGAGCGAAGAGAAAATGCAAGGGTCCAACTGGCATACTACCAACATAAGCTCAAGTAAAGTTATGACGCCAATGTGAAGCTAAGACCATTAGCTCCCGGAGACTTGGTGCTGAGAAAAGTTCTGAGTACTACAAAGAACCCAGCATGGGGAAAACTAGGGCCCAACTGGGAGGGGGCATACCGCATCACTTCAGTGGCCGACATAGGAGCTTATTTTTTGGAAGACTTAGATGAACATGTAATACCATGCTCTTGGAATGTAAACAACCTGAAAATGTATTATTATTAATGAAAGTTTCCTTTGTCAATATGTTCATTTGTTGTATAAAGGCATTCTACCTCCCTTTGTTCACCCCTTTTTATAAGTGATTAAACAGAACCCAAGTCATGCTTGAAGTCCTCAGACTAGATGCTTGGGGGAAATTAACACTATGACAACTTTATAAGTGTTTAAACAAAACCTAAGTCATGCCTGAAGTTCTCGGACGAGATGCTTGGGGGAAATTAACGCTATGACAATTTTATAAGTGTTTAAACAGAACCCAAGTCATGCCTGAAGTCCTCAGACCAGATGCTTGGGGAAAATTAACGCTATGACAACTTTATAAGTGTTTAAATAGAACCCAAGTCATGCCTGAAGTTCTCGGACCACATGCTTGGGGAAATTAACACTATGACAGTTTTATAAGTGTTTAAACAGAACCCAAGTCATGCTTGAAGTCCTCGGACCAGTTGCTTGGGGGAAATTAACACTATGACAACTTTATAAGTGTTTAAACAGAACCCAAGTCATGCCTGAAATCCTTGAACCAGATGCTTGGGGGAAATTAACACTATGGCAACTTTATAAGTGTTTAAATGGAACCCAAGTCATGCCTGAAGTCCTCGGACCAAATGCTTGGGGGAAATTAACACTGTGACATTTTTATAAAGTGATTAAACAGAACCCAAGTCATGCCTGAAGTCCTCGGACCAGATGCTTGGGGGAAATTAACATTATGACAACTTCATAAGTGTTTAAACGGAATCCAAGTCATGCCTGACGTACTCGGACCAGATGCTTAGGGGAAATTAACACTATGACAACTTCATAAGTGTTTAAACGGAATCCAAGTCATGCCTGAAGTCCTCGGACCAGATGCTTGGGGGAAATTAACACTATGACAACTTTATAAGTGTTTAAACGGAACCCAAGTCATGCCTGAAGTCCTCAGACCAGATGCTTGGGGGAAATTAACACTGTGACATTTTTATAAAGTGATTAAATGGAACCCAAGTCATTACTGAAGTCCTCAGACCAGATGCTTGGGGGAAATTAACACTCTGACAACTTTATAAGTGTTTAAACAGAACCCAAGTCATGCTTGAAGTCCTCAGACCAGATGCTTGGGGGAAATTAACACTATGACAACTTTATAAGTGTTTAAACAGAACCCAAGTCATACCTGAAGTCCTCGGACCAGATGCTTGGGGGAAATTAACACTATGACAACTTTATAAGTGTTTAAACGAAACCCAAGTCATGCCTGAAGTCCTCGGACCAGATGCTTAGGGGAAATTAACACTGTGACATTTTTATAAAGTGATTAAATAGAACCCAAGTCATGCCTGAAGTCCTCGGACCAGATGCTTGGGGGAAATTAACACTATGACAACTTTATAACTGTTTAAACAGAACCCAAGTCATGCTTGAAGTCCTTGAACCAGATGCTTGGAGGAAATTAACACTATGACAACTTTATAAGTGTTTAAACAAAACCCAAGTCATGCCTGAAGTCCTCGAACTAGATGCTGGGGGAAATTAACACTATGACAACTTTATAAGTGTTTAAACGGAACCCAAGTCATGCCTGAAGTCCTCGGACCAGATGCTTGGGGGAAATTAACACTGTGACATTTTTATAAAGTGATTAAACAGAACCCAAGTCATGCCTGAAGTTCTCGGACCAGATGCTTGGGGGGAAATTAACACTATGACAGCTTTATAAGTGTTTAAACGGAACCTAAGTCATGCCTGAAGTCCTCGGGGGGAAATTAACACTGTGACATTTTTATAAAGTGATTAAACAGAACTCAAGTCATGCCTAAAATCCTCGGACCAGATGCTTGAGGGAAATTAACACTATGACAGCTTTATAAGTGTTTAAACGGAACCCAAGTCATGCCTGAAGTCCTCAGACCAGATGCTTGGGGGAAATTAACACTGTGACATCTTTATAAAGTGATTAAACAGAACCTTAGTCATGCCTGAGTCCACGAATCAGATGCTTTGGGAAATTAACATTATGATATCTATTTGTTTTTCACTAAGTGTCAAAACAGACCCAAGGTTATGACCGACTCCTCGGATTTTCAGCTTTAAGTAAATTAAGGTCCTTAATTATTTATTCAGCATTCATTGCAGGAGGTTCAACTCTCACTGCAAATACGTGATATATCTCTTTATTGTTGATACTTGCTCAAATTGCTTAGATTAATTACAAGGTATTATTGTTAGTTTTTGATTGCAACGATTCAATGCCGTTTGCCATAATAATAAGCCTAAAGGCATGTAAAGTAAAGACACACAAAGTGAAAAGAAAGGTAATTTCATTAAACAAGATTTGGGACACATTATGATTGGTGGCAGAATGCCATTACAAAAAATACACGTGAAGAACTGCAAAAGAATATCCTATATCTAGGCCTTGGCTTGGGGAGGGTCTTTCTTGGGGTCAGCAGCCTTGGAGTGGACATCACCAGCCTTGGACTTAGCCTTCGCATCTTTGGCCTTGGAAACTACGTCCTTGATTGTGAGGTCGTCCTTGGACTGAATGGCCTTCTCCGTTGACAGAAACTCCTTACCCTTTTCGGCCCCTGCTAAGACCTCGGCATCAGGAGTAGGGGCCTGAATAGGAAGGAGATGGTCAGCAACGAAAAGAGGTGGCATTGCTCGGACTTCTCGAATGTCCTCGGGGAAGAAAGCATTCTCGTGCCTCCTTAACTTGGAGTCCGCAAGAACTCCCACCCGGTTAAGTGCTACTGCCCATGACTCGGCGCAGTAGTCTCTACTTACTCCGACCACCTCTTCGGCCAGCCGGGTCTCTGTCTCCTGCACCCCACGCTCATAGGATGCCTTCTCCGCAGCCTCGGAAGCTTCCCTGGCCACCCGAGCTGCATCCTGGGCTTTTTGCAGCTTCACCTTAAGATCCAAAACAGTTTGTTTTTCGGTGGCCAGGTATATCTCAGTTATGTGTAGTTTTTGGTGCTGGTCCTAAGCTTGCCTCTCCACAGTCTTTAGACCCGCCTCGGCGCTCAGACGAACCTTGACCGCTTCCTTGAGCTTCTCAGACAGCTCCGCCTTTTCTTGTTTAGCGACTCCGAGAGCCTTCTCGACCTCGAGATGAGAATGGGCCTCAGCTCTAACTTCATTGTGAGCATTCCGAACCCATTCCTTGACCACGAAAACTTGCTGGGTGACCTGCATAAAAATGGAAAAGGGATTATATACATATACATATAAAAAGTAGATGATGACGAGTTGGGGCGCTTTTCAGCTTACCATAGCAAGGTCTCTCTTCAGAGACATGAAGAGGTCAAGCTGCCTCATGTGCCTAAGGGCTTCCATATCTCTAGGGAGGAGAAGAGGCTACTCCAAAGCCTCAGCAAGGTAGGCAGCCTGCCTTTTTTGGGAATCCCGGATGAAGGTATCCTAAGGAATGGCAGCTCCCTCCAGCTCTATCCGAGGAGCCCATGTGTGCTACTGTTGGCGCACTTCGGCTTTATCTCGGCTGTCCACCGATTTGGCCCTCTTGTCATTAGGGTCCTTGGTGATCCTCTGTTGTTTGGTGCCTTTTTGAGGGGCCACCTCACCTTCTTCTAGGTCCTGCACTAGCCTCTTCTTCTTCAGATTCGGATTGGCCTACAGTCCGAGGTCAGTAGGGAGTAAAGAAGGAGGAGGAAGATTGGAAGGAACTTGTGTCTTGGGGATTTCATGCGAAGCTGACCCCTTGTTCCTGTTGGCCAGTAGGCCTTTTAAGCCAATCCTTTACTTTAGGTCCATGCCTTCTTCTTCCTCGGAACTAGTATCTGGCCGAGTGACTATTAACCTTGGATGATGGATCGCAGAAAATCTATCAGTCTCAGGCTCGGAGTCCGAAAGCTCTACAAGCCTTTCTGGTACCCCTTCCTCTTCTTTGAAGTGGAACTGGTCGATCTCGGCGTCTAGAGAATGACGGGACAAGGCTGACTCCTCCCTCGAAGTAGTTACCTGTTGAGGAACACGTTGGGGTGGCAGCGCAGCAAGTGGAAGGTCACTCTGAGCCAAAAATCCTGGCTTAGAAACGTCTATATGTGCCAATCTAGAGCTACCAACCTTTATCACCTAGCTTGCGTCCTGGAATATGCGAGACAGAGGCACGTAATCCAAGATTAAGTGGGCGGCCCTTAGTTGTCTATCTTTACTTACAAATACCTCCGACCTCAATAGGTAGTTGAGAGCCGGAACGTTGGTCAGACTGAGTTTCAAAGCGACGTGGTTTTTATCTGCAAGAAGTATCCAAAGTGGAAATTACGGTTAGTTCAATTGAGACTATTATCCAAGAAGATGAAATGTGAAGGCAGAGTTTTAAAAAAAAATTATAATTAAGAATGCTAAAATCCCCTGCCAAAGGGACTGATCCTAGGGTATCCCACCTGGATCTCCCGCCCGAGTTTGGCAGTGAAGACCGTCGCTCCACTCCCCGAAGATAATTAGGTAGTCATCCTTCATGCCTTTGTTAGATTTAGGGATGCACGATATTAGTCTGACGATGTCGGACCGAGACTTGAGATAGTATCCCGCGCCGGCAAGCTTGTGACACTCGTACATATGAACTACATCGTGCCACGTGAGCCCCAAGCCCATCTGCTCGTTGAGAGCGTCTACACAACCCAGGACCCTAAATAGGTTAGGGGCACACTGATGGGGGGTCAGTCTATGGTTAATCAGGTAATCCCTGGTTATCCTACACATGGGAAGCGTCATCCCCCCCTCTATGAAAGCGATCATAGGAATGATGACTTCCCCCGCTTCTCTATGGGTAAGAACTTGGTCTGGGGCACAATATTTCAGGGCTACTCCTTGCGGGATGTGGTATTTGGTCCTAAAACCCTCCATACCGGCTGGAGAGTCCACTAAGTGCTTAAACCTACCCATCCAAACAAATGTAGATGGCGCAAAGGAAGTTTCCTAAAGAAGGAAGAGGGCCGAAGAGGTTGGTCGAGGAGAAACATAAAATTTAAAGTGAGAGATACTTAAAAAAGAGAGTGTGTTAACCGTGAACCTTTAGAAAAGTCTCTTGGAAATTTTCTTAAGGAAATGAATTAGGAAGACTTAGGAGTGTAGGGAGCTTTGAGAGTTAGAGTGCTTGAGATCATTGGGGAACTTGAAGATTCATAAAGTAAAGGGAAAATGACTTCCCTCAAGGCTTTATATAGAGGGCAAAAAAGAGTGGGAGTTATCCCGCTCAAAATTCTTAGAGAAAGGTCAGCCATTGGATCTGCGCCCCACCGTTGGATGTAGGGGACAAAGCGCCACCTGGAGCAATTAATGACGTCTCGCAGATTACGAAACGTCAGCAACAGTTATGAAGTGCATAAAACGGCATTCCTGCACGTGTGAACCAAGGAATCAGTTGGTGTTAGCTCTTGAAAAATCAAAACCCCACTTTTCTCCTTGGATGAGAAAGAAAAAACCAGAGTTTTGAGGGGCTATTATAGGGTTAGGGCCCCAAATCACATATTGGGCCTTGGGCTTTATCCGAGATCGTGAGTAGTCCGAGGACGAACGAAGATGATGAATGGTTCAGACCCGGGACTTAATAAGCAAGATACAAATGGGAAGGTCGTCCGAGGAGGAGCATATCCTCGGATATGATAAATACAGCTCAAATATGTGTTCCAGCAATCTATGTGACCTTCTAGGAAGCTCCAGTAATAAGGGCGTGCGTCGCAAACGCCTAAGGATGAAGAAAACTAAAAAATATCTAACTGCTACCACCGCATTAAATGCATTGCAGCTGCTTTTCTGGCCGCATTTATGTGGAGAAGACCCCTGAACAGTGTTGCATTGGCTACCGCAACTCAAAGAAAGCTAGAGGGGGCGTCTAATGGGACAATCACTCAAGTATTAGCCTGGATGATCAACAAATGTAGGATAAAGATGGTCCAGAGGGAGCTATAAAATGTAAGAGACCCTCCATGAGGAGGGGATCGGGAAAAGGAGAAAAGAAACACGGTAGCACTCTAGAACGAAACCTGTAACCCAACTGAAATATTAATAGTAGAGAATTATTCTCCTTGGACTTGGCTGAGGACAATTTCCTAACGTCTAAATTAATTTATTTCTATTCTTCTATCATTGAGATCTACCTTAGTGGTTGACCATCTCACTAAAACCCAGTTCTTCAACCCATTTTTTACAAATTTATTGTTCTGAGCTTCTTGGGCCTAAGCCATCCGTCTTTTGGGCCTAGGACCTAGAGAAGGTCCTTACAATACTATTTTGACACATTAAAAAGTTATTTTTTCTATTTAACACAACACTTTATAATACACTCTATATCACATGTTCTATTCTTTTTATCACTTTATTTAAATTTTTTTATTTATTCTTTTTAATTAATTTTTTATTCTTTATTAGAGGATTCTGTCAGTATTCAAGGGGTGAGAGAATGAATTTGACGGTGAGAGGATGAGTGTCTGTGAGAGAGAGAGAGAAAGAGAGTTTGAGGGCATGGACGGAGCTATTATTGGACTAAGGGGGCAATCCCCCCCCCCCCCCCCCAATTTTTTTTTAAATATTACTATATGTATGTGTATTAATTTTAACAATTTTGTTCTATAAAATTACATTTTTTTTTCCTTAAACAATATCATTGATTCTTTTAAGAGTAATACTATACTCACAAACTTTTTTATAACATTTTTATAGACTGTTTTGGTAGCAAATTCTTATTAGTTCGTATATTGCCCCATTACTCACATCATTTTTTTACTTACCAGTAACTACTTATCACATCAGTAATTTATAAAAAAGTTTTTAGTTTTAGCATTTTCCTCATTTTAGTGACCATAACAAAATTTATAGATCCAAAATCTAAAACAAAATATACAAGCCCAAAAAAGTAGCTCAACAACAAAAATTATCAATAGTAAAACTAAAAAAAAAATTAAGCTCAATTAACCAATTTTATCCAAAATAAACAACCCTACCCTTTAAAAAATTCTAAACAAAAATAATTTTGTTCTTATCCATACAAAAAAAAAAAAAACTCAGCAGCTAAGTAGTAGCTGAGTCAGAGATTGAAACTGCTGCACAGCCAATAATAAAGCCGCCCCCTAACTCAAAATTCCAGCTCCATCTCTGTTTGAGGGTGAGAGGATGAGTGGCCATGAGAGAAAAAAGTAAAGATATTCTACTAGAGAAAAGAAAGTTGATTAAAAAATACCCAAAAAATAAATAGAACATATAACCGTAATGTACCATAAATAGAACTGTACCATAGCAAATGCCAAATTCAAAACTATTTTATATATATATATATATATATTACCAACCTGCAAGGGACATACTGACATGCATGTTAGTTGTTACTATGTATCATTTTCAAAACTAACATGCATGTCGGTGAAATTATTCAATATTCCTTTCGGAAGACACGTCACTTAGTTTATGGGGATACGAAGATACTTTGATAGGAATGAATAAGGATCTTTGATTTTTTTTTTAATTAATTATAATATTTATCAAGAAGAATCAAAATCCCCCTTCCTAGTATTAGGGTGTAAAAATCCCTCAATTGCTATTTTACCCCCTAAATCCTTAAAATCATGCCACATCCAGGTATGTAAACCCAAAATTTTTTCCCTCTCCACTAGAGTAACGTTACATATATGCAACCTTATTGTTCGTAGGTTGTATTCTTAAATCCTATTATTTTATTAACTCCCATTTCTCTCTCTCCTCTTACTCTCCCTCTTCTCTCACTATTCTTCCATTTCTCGGTCTTTCCCACTCTCTTTAGACATGGCAAAACGGGTTAGAATTTTCTGACCCGACCCGACCCAACCCGAACCCGATTTTTTTGACCCAAAGCAAAAACGGGTTGACCCGTGACCCGACCCGCGTTTTTTGCGGGTCAACCCGACCCGACACGAACCCGAACCATTTTTTTAAAACTTTTTTTTTTGGTAAAAAAAAAAATAGTAAAATTAAGACAATATTGGTTTAATTGTTTATTGTGAACTTTAAGGAAACAATTAATACACTTACATAACTGTATGCAAATTAATTGAAAGATAAATGCATGTGGTTGAGCATTCTGTAATGAGTAAAGATTTTTAGATATCAAATAGTAAAGTACATGCCAAGATAATCTGTAGAGTTAAAAACATAGATTTAAAATTGTAGACATGTGTGAGAAACATTTACAAGTGTGAAAATAGTGAAGCCAAAGTATTAAATTAGCATAAATGAATGCTTAGACTTATTTTTTAACAATTTATGTCTAAAATAAACGACTTTTCAAAATAAATTATGATATTTCCTAGAGTATGTGTTGCTTAACAATGATATGATATTCATAAAAAAGACCATATGTAAATAAGTAAGCAATCAAACTTTGATGTATATCTCAAATTGAAATAGAGTGTCAACGACAATTGATAATAGATTATAAAATTAATTTTCAAGATTGCAAATTTCTTATATGTTTTTATTCTTTATCAAATGAGTTATCCAATAAGTCATTTGTAATTTTGTTTTATGTTTTGGGATGTTGATATTGTGTAGAAATAAAACTTGTGTATTTGTTTTACTTATCTTTGTGTTATTTTGTTTTAGATAGTAATGTTAGGATTTGTATAATTTTAAAATTATTGAATAAGTATTAATAAGTTTAACTGAGTTCATTCTTGATATAAGTGGTGAATTCAAAATAATGCATTTTACATTAAGTAATTTGTGGCATAACTTTCCAAATAGCAAATACATGTTGTTTTCTTAAAAAAAAAAAAAAAAAAAATCATGTGAAAAATATGGGTCAACCCGACCCGACCCGCAACCCGATTAACCTAAACTCGATTTTAACCCGCTTAAAATGACCCGTTTTGACCCGTGACCCGTTTGACCCGACCCGAACCCGACCCGACCCGCCCGTTTTGCCATGTCTAACTCTCTTCTCCGTCTCACTTCTCCATCTCTGTCTCTTCTCTCTCTATTTCTCTCTTCTCTGTTACCCACTCTTCTCTCTCTATTTCTCTATTCTTTTTTCCCCTTCTCGGTCTCTCCCTCTCTAAATCAGTGATTTCTAGGTTCAGTGGTGGCATTTCAATGGTGGAGTTGAATCGGTGGCCAGGTTTGGTGGTGGCAGATCATTGTGGCAGATCGGCTTTTAGGCTTCAAATCGACTTGGCAGATTGGTATGGAGGCTTTGGGTGGCCGTGATTCAGATCGCTATGGGTGGGATTCAGGTGGTCGTGGGTGGGTGAATCGATGCTACTGCTACTGTTCTCATCTCTTTCAACCAAAGATTAGTCGTTTTTGGACTTGGGTCGTGGTTTCTTGGTCGTTTCTGGACTTGGGTCGTGGTTTCCTGGTCGTTTCTGGGTTTGTGGTTCATGGGTATGTAAATTTTGTTGAAATTTTTGGGTTTCTTGGTGGTTGTTTGTTGGTCATTTCCGGGTTTGTGGTTTCTCGGTGGTTGTTTGTGGTTCGGCGGGTATGTAAATTTTGTTGAAATTTTTGGGTTTGTGATTGTTGGCTTCGGTGGCTTTGCTGGCTTTGGTGGGTTGCAGTGGCAGTGGGTTTGTGATTGCTGGCTTCGGTGGGTTGAAATTGTTGGGCTGAGTTTAAGTGGTAGGAGGTTGGTGGCTTTTGTGAGTTTCTGGTCATGGTGGTGATTGCTGGCCGTGGGTTTGATGGAGAGAGAAGAAGAGAGAGAAGTGTGATGTTTATATTATAATATTATTTAATTGTGTAATTTATATTAATTTATTAAGTTGTATGTAAAAATAGAAACTGTGATGTTGGGTGAGTTGTAAAATGAGATGGTAAAATAGACAATATAGGTTTTTAGGGTGTAAATTCGAACTTTTTTTGCATACCGGATGCTAATGCTTAGGAAACTCTATCATATTAAAATCTAACATTTAAAAAAATATATCTATATATATATATATGTATATGAAAGTCCAATTATGCTATTTCAGTATTCTACTAACAAACTCATTAAAAAAAAACAATTTAAAAAACAAAACTCAAATCCCAAGACAATGACAAAATCTAAAGATCTATAAATTCATGGGAAAATCATAGCATTCAGACATTTCAATGCCTTGTTACAATAAGTGAGAGAGGGGGATTTATACACTAGTTTTCTTTATAAAAGAAACTAAATAATGGCATTGAGTTATAGAGTTTTTGTTAACGGGATTTTAATTTATAAATGCTCAAGTAAATAATTAAAAATATTCATTTTGAGGTAAGTTTGGAAGTTCACTTATAAATATTATCATTCTCGTTCTCTCCTTCTTGCAATTATATAGGGAAAAAGAAAAAGACTTAGGGTTAAGGTTGAAATTATTTTGGCTAAGAGGAATGTTGGGTTCTAAGACTTTAGGTTTAAATGTATTAGAACTTCATTTTGTAATGTTGGCAAACCATGATCAAAAAGTTTAGTCTTGTTTTAGACTTGCTCAAAGTATGTTTATGTGTAAAGTTGGAATCGAGTGTACTGCAGGATTTATTATGTAAATCTGCCTGGCTTGATCGATCGAGAATTAGACTTGATCGATCGAAGCTCGTGCAAATTGTTTTTCTGTAGAATTTTCCAACTCAGCCCAAGACCGTTTGACGTGTAGGGTTTTATGTTTTGCCTTAAGTATAAAAGGAAAAACCCTAGCCACATTTTAGCGTGGTTGTTTATGCGGTGTGTATGAATCTCTTGTGAGATCTAGAGGTGTTTGCCTTCATACATACTTAGGGTTTCCAATCTCAAGATTGATGTAGAGAGCTTAGTGATTGCTTCAGTTGCTGCATAAAGAGCTTAAAGAAAACACAAGTGGTGTACTTGTGGTTGCTGTGAATCCAAGAAAGAAGTAGTCCGTGGACTCGGAGCTGTCACGTGGTCTTGGTAGTAAGTTTCCTACTTGAGGTAGCAATAAGATGTTAGTGGTCTAAGTCGCTATTTTGTAAACTTCAATTCTTTCATAGTGGATCTGTTTTACCTTAAGGATAGCTAGGTTAAATCCTCCACAGGTTTTTTATTGGTTTGGTTTTCCTAGGTTATCATATCGTTATGTTATTTATTTTCCGCACTTTACAATGATATGATATATTTGTGTTAATTTAGATTTGAATAATTTGACTAAGTAATCACTTGGCAAATTAATTAGGTTAATCTGGTTGTGTTTTAAGGGTCTAAAAACGTACAAAGACTTTAGAGAAATTAAAGAGCAGGTTTCATAGGTAGAGATTCACATCCAATTTTGCATTTATTTATTTATTTTATAAACTACATGTTCTTAGACTATTCACAATGAATCAGGTAAAATACTATTTCAACCAAAATATGCTTAATAAACCCTAAAAATGATCACATTGGATTATAAATTTATTGGCCAAAATGGATTTTAATTAATGTGCTTCTTGACTTTTGAGTGGAATTTGTGTGTATTTTTTTCCAAAAAAAACAAACAAACAACTGTGCTTCTCTAAAAATTGATAATTCTTTAACTTAGGCAATAAAATAATTGAATGTTTGTTTGCTTGGTTCCCATTCCAACGCCTCATACCTTTTTATTTTGCATGTGCTTTCTTCAAAATACTCTCTCTCTCTCTCTTTCTCTCTCTCTCTCTCTCTATATATATAGGGTAAATTACAATTTACCTACATGTGATTTGACTGAAATTTAAATTGTCTTTCTGTGATTTGAAATTTGACACTTTACCCACTTAAAGTTTGACCGAAATTTAAGTTGTTTACCTGTAGTTTGAATCCCATAATGCAAGTGTTCCACTAGATTCTTTTATTTATCTTATTTGATCTTGTAATTTTATGTTTTTTGAGAAGAGAGACATAAAAGTAGAGCAAAATGGTTTTTTCTTTGTCCACTTATCATAATTGTCCATGTCTTAAGTTATGGCAAATTATGTAGTCCTCAAAGAATTAATTTTTCAATGGATGAATTGCTAACATCACTTTTATTTTTACCACTTATAATTTACTGGCAAATTGTATAACTAGGAAAATTAACAATAATGTCACACGCTCTTCTCTCACATGAATACATAGTAAGCTATACTATAAAATTAATTGGTACCTCCCCATGCACAAAGTGCTTAGGGGACTGGAGGAAAGGGGTCAAACTGCAGGGTTAGCAGCATATTGTAATTATTTCTAAAAAAGAACAGTGATACCCATTATTTTGAGAAGAAAGATAAGAAGACACCTGCAATTATGTGAGAGTGGGAGTACAAAATTACTATACTCTCAAAGTATTGTACAATTTAGTAATTTACTTGTATTACTAGACTTATTAATTAAATTACTACAATTTTTGGAAATATTATAATAATCAATAAATTCTTATTTGATTTATATTTAACATATCACATGGATTATATTTTCCTATATATTCTTTTTACTTGTTAAATTTCAAAATGATTAAAAATCAATAAATATCTCATTTATAACATGTTTAAATATTGATTTTTTATATTTTAAACCTATACATGAAACATGACTCTTTGAATTGAATATTAAATAACATCCTATCAGTACAAAATTTGGTGTACATGTTAAAAATAATGACAAAACTTAGGCTTTTATTTTATTAGATGTTACACCTTAGGTTTTCAATTAAATTCAATTATGTGTTGCATTGATCAATACTCACCATATGATTAAATTCAAGTGGGAAACCTAACACTATGTTTGGAAGGAGAGGAGAGTAGAGGGAAAGCCCCTCAGGGGGAGGATAAGGGAGAGAAATCGATATCCATTTTTCTTATTTAAATGTTTTAAAAATTAAGTAGGAAGAATGAGAATAAATATCCCTTCCTTTTGTTTGAATGTTTTAAAATCAGTAAGGAGATAAGACTCAAGGGTGGGGAGGGAATTGGTCATATAAATTTACAATTATGGATCTCATTTGCTAATTTTAAAGAATAGATATAAATTGACATCATATAGGTAAACTTGATCATTTAAACTTTTCAAATATAAATGGAACCTCACCCCTCCCCCTCCAAATTCCTCCAATTTGGCAAATTAAAAAAGAGATGTTATGAGGGGTAAGATACCACCCCCCCCCCCCCCCCCTAAAAAAACATCCAAGCAAGATTCATAAAATCATATCCCTCCTCTTCCTTCTACTCCCCCTTCTCCTCCCCCCATTCATCCAAACAAATTGTAAGGTACAATTGGTGTAGTTTTACCCTAAAATAAATTGTAAAAGAAATAAGAACATATAATCTAATGATGTAATTTTTTATTCTAAAAAAAAGGTGTAGTTTTCAAAATAAGAATCCAATAAAATATTATTGAGTAGTGTACCAATGAGAAACTCTTTCTCAATGTAATGCCACTTAATATCACTTCATGGGACTAAAATTTTAATAAGCAACATATAAATTAACTATTTTTCAATATTACACCATTAAATAATGTTTTAGAGAATTGCTATTTTGCAAATCTCAGTGTTCGATTACATGTTCTCTTCCTTCTTAACATATATGTCAAATTTATGAATTGATCAAAATGCTATTTACTATATGATATATCAACTCTTGATTTTCAACATTTTTCTAAATGAAAAAATCATTGATCTCTTATTATCTTGATATTTTGAAAACATGAATGGTAGAATATGATCCATCAATTGAGTTGTCAAAAAATA
Source organism: Notholithocarpus densiflorus (assembly GCA_030021035.2). Classification (NCBI taxonomy): domain Eukaryota; kingdom Viridiplantae; phylum Streptophyta; class Magnoliopsida; order Fagales; family Fagaceae; genus Notholithocarpus; species Notholithocarpus densiflorus. The sequence continues at coordinate 1,278,022 of JARYZH020000072.1, read as the reverse complement.
CATCCATTATAAATTTATTGAGGGGTACAACATTAAAGTTGCTCCAGGATAAAGTTATATCGATCTATAGTAACTTTTGCTTAATGTTATTACTTAATAATTTTTTTATTAAATTAATATTTTGAAAATCTCAACATAAAAATTATATATATTATCTATATCATATTTTATGGAATAAGATAAAATTTAAAATGACCTAATACAAAGTAAACTTTTAAATTCATGAAAATCAAATCTTTATTATAAATAAACTTACTCTATTTCCAAACAAATAAATTAATTGATAGTTTAGAATGAGAATTGTCCTACAGTCCTAATACATTAGAAGTTCAACAACCATATTTTTTAGAAAGTTCAACAACCTAATTGTGAAGTTATCATATTAGCATTGGACTATCAAAATTAACCCTAATACAAATTCCACATCTTAATTGCAAAAAAAGTTCACCTCATTTTGTTCACAAGCTGTAACCTTTTAAGGTTGGACAATCCTTTTCATTAATTATTTTTTCATGGGTGTTACATTGTTAAATGCCATTAAAAATTAGCAGAATGTGTCTTAAAGTAATCCTTAAATAACTAAATAAAAAATATTTAAAAAGGTATAGAAATGCATTTAATGCTTCTGTGCATATTAGACGCAACACAGATTTGATACTGATCTTAAAATGATGTTTATGTATGTCTTGTATCTTGTTTAATGCACATAGCAACAAAAACCTCTTCTTCTTCTTTTTTGTGCAATAGTTGGGGATGAGAGAGATTTGAAAATTATATGTTTTAATTATCAACACCATAAAATGTTGACTACAAAAATCTTGAAACTTGAGAGAAACTTTAAAAATGAACAAATGATACCTCACATGTTATACTAATCCTAACATGTTCTTATTATTGTACTTTATTGCATGTATTGGTTATGACAAAAACATTAGATAGGACTAGCAGGCATGATCACTCACGGCCACGGATTATGGGTAATGGAGCTTTCTTGTTCTGGAGTTGCATGCGGGCCTCAAAGCCTTTTGCCAATTCAGACAGTGCGTTGTAGGAGGAACCACCTTTGCACGAAGCTTTCTCAGCACTATATTTCAGTTCATTAACCCTGTCTCTTATTCCATGCCCTTCTTTGTCTACCATGATCTTCCTCACCTTCTTTTGTATCTCCTCCCTTCCCACCACTTTCTTCGACGGCAAAACCTGCAATCGGACTGCCATGCCAAATTCCTCTGTAAGCATTGTAGCATTCATCTTTTGCTCTGCAAAGAGTGGAAATGCAATTATAGGGACACCATTCAAAATACTCTCTAGAGTTGAATTCCATCCACAATGAGATATAAATGCTCCAATAGATGGATGGCTCAAGATGTCCACTTGTGAAACCCAATCTGAGATCACAAATCCAACATTTTGGATCCTTGACATGAACCCTTTTGGTAAGTACCCAAATTGGTCATGACTTTTATCACCACTCCTCCCATTCAAATATACCTTATCCCCAGAATCCTCGGTGGGTGCACGTACCACCCAAACAAATCTTTGCTTGCTCATCTCTAAACCCCAAGCTAGCTCAATCATTTGCTTGTGTGAGAGTGTTGCACCACTCCCAAATGACACATACACCACAGATTGATTTGGTTGCTTGTTTAGCCATTCAAACAGCAAGTCACCCTTGGATGAGTTAGCTGATTGTGTCACAATTGGACCAACTGGGTACACTGGTCTCTTTAGTACACAAGCAAGTAGTTTATTATCTCTCAAAGCCGCAAAAGTTTTAGGCTGAAGCTCCTCCCAAGAGTTCACCAAAACCTCATCACTCATTCTAATCCCAATCCCTGCACGCACATACTCATCATATTGTTGATTAGTCCGATCCAATAAAGGATCAAACAAATCCTCAACACGAACAGAAGCACAACCTGGTATTTTCAGTGGCTCTTTTTGGTGAACATACTCGCCCTTCACTTCCTCATCTAGTATTGGAGTGTAGATAGTCAATGCAAGGAGCCATGCATGTGAAGGAAAGAAAACGTACTTTAACATGTTAAACTCTTCCGCGACTGAGAAAGCATCGGTTCCAAAAAAGTCAGTGACGAGAACGGTTGGACATGGCTTCAGTGTAGCTATGGATGACTGAAAGGCTGGCACGATTTCACGCATCGTTACAGGGAGCCTTGCACCAATTGTAGCGTTGGGATCAACGAGGCTAGTGATGTCAACTGGGGGGAGTATCACAATGTTGCAGAGCTCATTGCTCATTTCTGAGATGATAGTTTTGGACTCTGTTTGTGATGAGTGATCAATGCTGACAAGGAAGATTGTGACTTTGAAGTTGTGGTGAGTGGCAAAGAGTTTGCCAAGACCGAGGAATGGGATCATATGGCCCATTCCAGGGAGAGGAAGTAATGCTACATGAGGCTTTGAGGTTTCCATGGATGTACTTATTAAAGGAAGAAGTGGGAACTGTACACACAAGGCAAAATGGTGTGGCAATGAAGGGGTTATTATACAGAGAGGATACTTGGTTATATAGTAACCAGTATCATGTGATATGAATACAAGATATTTTAGATGCATGTATTTTTACACTGATCTCACATTTGAAACACCTCTTCTCACCTCATAAATGACTATCAAAACTGGGGTTGCTAGCACTGGCTAGCTACTAGGATAAGCCGATAAGGTATACTGCATGTGTACCAAAATATACAAAGATTTAGATGCATTTGGTAAATTCATTTAAAAATTGAAAATATGTGTTTAAAAATATATGTAAAAATATATGTGGGTAAAAAAGTATGTGAAAATACATGTAATGCTATTTAAAAACTAAAAACATGTATTTAAGTAAATATACCAAACGAGACCTTATTCTTTTTTTTTAAAAAATATATTAATATGAAAGTGATGTTTTAGCTTTTAAACAGACTATTTTGCTCTTTACCAATGAGATACACCAGAAATTCGAGTCTTTTGGCTGAATATTGTTAAATTCGAAGTTAATTTACGTTATAGGTACTGTTCCAACTTATTTAGGAATCTGAGGAAAGAGAGTGAATTTCGGCAATACCGTTGCCGAAATTCAACAAAAGTAGGAGAGAGAAAGAGAAAAAGTGGGAGAGAGAAATTTTTGATTTTCGGCAACACCATCACCGAAATTCCTTCTGCCCAGACTTGTTGCCCGAGTGGGTGCTCGAAGTGTGAGTGCGCGAAACCAATTGAATTGTGGCAATGGCATTGCCGAAATAGGGAAAAAAATTTTTTTTTGGCAATTGTGGCAATGCCATTGCCGAAAATGGGAGGAAAAAAAAAATAATGGTTGACGAAATCACATGGGAGGAATTAAAAAAAAAAAAGTGCTACGTCCACAATATTTTCACAACAAATCACAGGTGATTAGTTATTATTAGTTCAAATTTGAATTTAACATTGAGATTATTTTTTTAATCCAACAATAACAACCTGCCACTTAAAATTTGTTGTAAAAATATTGTAAAAATTGTGTGCACATATCATTTCTAAAAAAAAAAAAAAATTGTGGAATGGATTTGTGGCAATGGCATTGCCGAAATAGGAGGGAAAAATTTTTTTTTTGTTACAATTGGTTTGTGGCAATGCCATTGCCGAAATAGGGGGGGAAAATTTGTGGCAATTGTGGCAATGCCATTGCCGAAAATGGAAGGCATTGCCACTAAAGCAAAGCACACTGAAGCAAACTTACAAAAAACAATACCAATATACAAAATGGGAGGCTTAAGTTATCAAATGCACATATATTGTAATAAAATTAATAGTAACACTTTCTATGTGTGTTGCCTTGAGCTTTTACATCTTGCTTTTTGTTTATTTTAGTTATGTATAATTATTTAAAATCTTACATTTTCAAATACAAATATATTTTAATTCACTTCAAAAAAAAAAAAAAAAAAAAAAAAAACAACAACAACAAATAAATTGATATCAAACATTCAAATTATGAGTTTCCAAGAGTTTTTACATTTTACGTTTTATTTATTTTATTTATATACAATTTTGTAAAACTTCTTTTTTTAAGTATAATCAATTCATCTTTATATAGTTGAGTATGCAAATGTGGCAATGCCATTGCTTTTTGTAAGTTTGCTTCAATGTGCTTTGCTTCAGTGGCAATGCCTCCCATTTTCGGCAATGGCATTGCCACAATTGTCATAAATTTGTTTGCCCCCTATTTCGGCAATGGCATTGCCACAAACCAATTGCAACAAAATTTTTTTTTCCCTCCTATTTCGGCAATACTATTGCCACAAATCCATTCCACAATTTTTTTTTTTTTTTTAGAAATGATATGTGCACACAATTTTTACAATATTTTTACAACAAATTTTAAGTGGCGGGTTGTAATTGTTGGATTAAAAAAGTAATCTCAATGTTAAATTCAAATTTGAACTAATAATAATTAATCACCTGTGATTTGTTGTGAAAATGTTGTAAAAATATTGTAGACGTAGCACATTTTTTTTTTTTTTAATTCCTCACATGTGATTTCGGCAACCACTACTTTTTTTTTTCCTCCCATTTTCGGCAATGGCATTGCCACAAACCAAAACAATTTTTTCCCCCTATTTCGGCAATCCCATTGTCACAATTCCATTCCATTTTTTTTTTTTTTTTTAAGAAATGATATGTGCACCCAATTTTTACAATATTTTTACAATAAATTTTAAGTGGTAGGTTGTTATTGTTGGATTAAAAAAGTAATGTCAGTGTTAAATTCAAATTTGAACTAATAATAACTAATCATCTGTGATTTGTTGTGAAAATGTTGTAAAAATATTGTAGACGTAGCACATTTTTTTTTTAATTCCTCACATGTGATTTCGGCAACCACTATTTTTTTTTTCCTCCCATTTTCGGCAATGACATTGCCACAATTGCCAAAAAAAAAATTTTTCCCTATTTCGGCAATGCCATTGCCACAATTCAATTGGTTTCACGCGCTTACACTTCGAGCACCCACTCGGGTAGCAGGTCTGGGCAGAAGGAATTTCGGTGATGGTGTTGCCGAAAATCAAAAATTTCTCTCTCCCACTTTTTATCTTTCTCTCTCCTACTTTTGTTGAATTTCGGCAACGGTGTTGCCGAAATTCACTCTCTTTCCTCAGATTCCTAAATAAGTTGGAACAGTACCTATAACGCAAATTAACTTCGAATTTAGCAATATTCAGCCAAAAGACTCCATTTAATTGGCCTAATGGTTGAGCTGGAGTCTTTTGGCTGAATATTGCTAAATCCGAAATTTATTTGCGTTATAAGTACTGTTTCAACTTATTTAGCGAAATGAGGAAAGAGAGTGAATTTCGGCAACACCGTTGCCGAAATTCAACAAAAGTATGAGAGAGAAAGAGGAAAAGCGGGTGAGAGAAAATTTTGAATTTCGGCAACGGTGTTACCGAAATACCTGCTGTCCAAATTCCCTGCCCGAGTGTGTCCTGTGCCCGAGTGTGTCCTGTGCTCGAAGTGTGAGTGCCCCAAAAAAAAGGTAATTACGGCAATGCCATTGCCGAAATAGGGAAAAAAAATGGTAATCGTGGCAATACCATTGCCGAAAATGGGAGGGAAAAAAAAATTGGAATGGAATTGTATTTTTTTTGTCTATTGTGGCAATGTCATTGCCGAAAATGGGAGGAAAAAAAAAATGTGGTTGCCGAAATCTGGGGAGGAATTTAAAAAAAAAGTGTTACGTTCACAATATTTTTACAACATTTTCACAACAAATCACAGGTTATTAGTTATTATTAGTTCAAATTTGAGTTTAACACTGAGATTACTTTTTTAATCCAATAATAACAACCTGTCCCTTAAAATTTGTTGTAAAAATATTGTAAAAATTGTGTGCACTTATCATTTCTTAAAAAAAATAAATAAATAATAGAATTGTGGCAATGGTATCGCCGAAATAGGTAGAATTTTTTCACCTATTTCGGCAATGCCATTGCCGAAAATGTGAAAAAAAAAAAAAAAAAAAAAAAAAAAAAGAGGAATAGAATTGTGGCAATGGTATTGCCGAAATACCATTGCCACAATTCTTTTTTTTTTTTTTTTTTTTTTTTTTAAGAAATGATAAGTGCAATTTTTACAACAAATTTTAAGTGGCAAGTTGTTATTGTTGGATTAAAAAAGTAATCTCAGTGTTAAATTCAAATTTGAACTAATAATAACTAATAACCTGTGATTTGTTATGAAAATGTTGTAAAAATATTGTGAACGTAACACTTTTTTTTTTTAATTTCACCCCAGATTTCGGCAACCACATTTTTTTTTCCTCCCATTTTTGGCAATGACATTGCCACAATTCACAAAAAAAATACAATTCCATTCCAATTTTTTTTCCCTCCTATTTTCGGCAATGGCATTGCCATAATTACCAATTTTTTTTCCCTATTTCGTCAATGGCATTGCCGCAATTACTTTTATTTTTGGGGGGCACTCACACTTCGAGCACAGGACACACTCGGGTTGGGAATTTGGGCAGCAGGTATTTCGGTAACACCGTTGCCGAAATTCAAAATTTTCTCTCTCCCACTTTTCCTCTTTCTCTCTCATAATTTTGTTGAATTTCGGCAACGGTGTTGCCGAAATTCACTCTCTTTCCTCATTTCGCTAAATAAGTTGAAACAGTACCTATAATGCAAATAAATTTCAAATTTAGCATTATTCAGCCAAAAGACTCCCAGAAATTCTATTGATTAACAGTATGGTAAATTGACTTTAAACTAATATAGTTTACGTCTAATCTCAAACCAATGAACTTATCACCCAGATACCGATGAGGGGATAAAACTTTACTTACATGTTTAAATCTCAAAGAGATTGAAAGGAAAAATGCGTATCAACTTCATTGACTTTAGTTATAGGCTTATAGCTAATTAAAAGTTAAAAAGAAGTGTTTATTTTACACTCTGTTTTCATAGACTAAAAATGTGATTTTTAAATCACATTCTCAGATATAATAACTCAGTTGTTTCCCGAAGTGAAAAGTGAAAACTACATGTGAAGGAATTAAAGAAACATTGCAAAAAGGTGATTTTTTTTTTTTTAATTAAAAGAAAATAGTGCTACATGATATATATAAATATATATATATATATTTTTGGAGAAACCAGACTGGAAACCGCCAGCCTGGGCTAGTGCTACATGATATTGACTATTGAGTACGTTGAAAACATGTAGCAATAATGGTGCTATTAATTATACAGATGCTACTGAGTTAGATAGGAACCGGTACCATGTGATGTGAATGACAATCAAACTGGGTTTGCTAGCATTTTAGGTGATATTGTGTGTACCAAATTTTATAAAAAATTTACATGTTTAAAACTCAAAGAAATTGAAAAGAAAAAACTGAAAAATGCGTATCAACTTCACTAACCTTTGTTCTTTCTCTAAAAAAAAAAAAAAAAATTCACCAACTTTGGTCAGAGAATCGGAGTAATTAGTTTGTTAAATGTTAAAAAGTATTATTAAAAAAAAAAAACATTTTAACACATTAAAAAGTTACTTTTTCTATTTTGACACAATACTTTATAATACATTCTATATCACATGTTTTATTCTTTTTATTACTTTATTTAAATATTTTTTTATATATTCTTTTTAATTATTTATTTATTCTTTATTAGAGGAATTTGGTCAGTATTCAAAGGGTGAGAGAATGAATTTGATGGTGAGAGGATGAGTGGCTGAGAGAGAGACAGAGAAAGAGAGTTTGAGGGTGAGAGGATGAGTGGCTGTGAGAGAAAAAAAGTAAAGATATTTTACTAGAGAAAAGAGAAAGTTTATTAAAAAATGCACAAAAAATAAATAGAGCATAAATAGAACTGTACAGTAGCAAATGCCAATTATGAAAAAATATATATATGGATTTGGATCCGGTGCAATACCCTAAGTATTGCACCGGGTGCAATTACTCTACTTCTTCTCACATAAATTTTAACCATTATTAATTTTTAACTTTAACATTTTAACTTCTTTTAACTATTTTTTAACTTTTTGTATTTAATGATTGAGATTGAAAGTTGAAAAAAATAACTTTCAATCTCAACCATTTATTGCTATTGCATATATATATATATATACACACACTTGCAAGGGACATACTGTCATACTGACAGTCTGACATGCATGTTAGTTGTTACTATAGCTGAGTTTGGATTGCAATGAAAACAACCCATGTATGCGTTTGGCGTTTTTTCCCTAGGTCCTGTGCACTGTTTACGGGACCCACAAGTACGGAAAAATGCAAATTTTGCTTTAAAACTAGGTCTCATGGCACTATTCACACATTTAAAAATTATTTTGCTACAGTGTTTTCAGTAATAAGTTTTCAGTTTTCAGTAATAAACAGTATCCAAACAGACCCTATATGTCATTTTCAAAGTTAACATGCATGTTGATAACACACCCACAAAAAAAAAAAAAAAAAAAAAACATGCATGTCGGTGAAATTATTCAATATTCCTTTCGGAAGACACGTCACTTAGTTTATGGGGTACCCTATTTGAAGATACTTTGATATGAATGAATAAGAGCATCTCCAGCAAATTTTTCAAATTTTTGTATAGTTTGGAGAATAAACAGTGACATTTAGCTTTTACCTATCTACTTTTTCAAATACACTTTCTAATAGATTCTCTATCATTTTCTCCATCTCATTTAAATATTATTTCTTCATTCATTCTTTATTCTTTTTTTTATCATCATTTATTCTTCCTATATTCATTCCCAACAATTATATTTTTCAATGAAAAGTGTTATATCCATAATATTTTTCGCAATACTTTCACAATAATCACATCAAAATCTTATGTGGAAAGTTGTTACTAGTTCTAATTTGAACCCATCACTGAAATTATTTTTTTACTCACTAATATTAGCTAATAACAATTTATTACTTAAAATTTATTGTGATGTGGTAGTATTTCTTAATTGTCATTTCTTATTTTTTTATATTACTTTTCCTTTCTTAATTTCATCCATACGTTTTGTTTTGTTTTGTTTTTTTTTTTTTTTTCTTGGTTTTTTCTCCACCACACACGTATCCCACTCCTATCTCTATCTACTCTTCTTTTTCTTTTTCTAGTTCATTCTAGACTCTCTCTTTCATTCTCTAGCTCTCTTTTTTTTTAACTTTTTCTATTTCTACTTGATTCTAGAACACTCTCTAGCATGATCTTTTGACTTCTATTTTCTTTCCTCTTCAGCTCACTTCACACACACAGCCGACATGGCCTTCATCTATCTTTTTTTTTTTTTTTTTTTTTTTCTTGTTCTGATTCACTTTGTTGCTACAATGGAGCTTAGATAGGCTTTCATGCTCTTGATTTGTTGTTTTTGTTTTGATTTTAGATTTGTTCTAATTAAATTTTTATTTTTCCCTGTTCTTGATCTGTTGTTTCTATTCTGATTTTAGATTGTGTTTGTGTTTTGATTATGTTACTGTTTGAGAGAGAGACAGATGAACAAAGAAGAGAGGAGGAAAGAGAAAGAACTTTTTTTTTTATTCAGCCGGGTATTTTTTAAAATAAAATAATGGTTTGGAGTTGCTACAGTGTTCTCTAGATTAAAAGATCTATTGTAGCAACTTCAAAAAAAAGTTGGAAAAGTTTTGGGTTTAGACATGCTGTTGGAGTATGAATAGTGAGCTTTTTTTCTCCAAAAAGTAGAGATAGAGCATCTATTGGAGATGCTCTAAGGATCTTTGATTTTTTTTTTAATTAATTATAATATTTATCAAGAAGAATTAAAGTCCTCCTACTTAGGAAACTCTATCACATTAAATCCTAACATTTTTAAAAAAATATATATATATAAAAGTCCAACCATGTTATTTCAGTATTCTACTAACAAACTCATTAAAAAAAATTAAAAAAACAAAAACTAAAACCCCAAGACAATGACAAAATCTAGAGATCTATAAATTCAAGAGAAAATCACAACATTCAGACATTTCAATGTCTTGTTACAACAAGTGAGAGAGGGGGATTTATACACTGGTTTTCTTTATAAAAGAAACTAAATAATTGCATTGAATTTTAAAGTTCTTGTTAATGGGATTTTAATTTATAAATGCTCAAGTTAATAATTAAAAATATTCATTTTGAGGTAAGTTTGGAAGTTCACTTATAAATATTATCATTCTCGTTCTCTCCTTCTTGCAATTATATAGGGAAAAAGAAAAAGACTTAGGGTTAAGGTTGAAATTATCTTGGCTAAGAGGACTTTACTTTTGAGAAATTAAAGAGCAAGTTGCATAGGTAGAGATTCACATCCAATTTTGCATTTTTTATAAACTACATGTTCTTAGACTATTCACAATGAATCAAGTAAAATACTATTTCAACCAAAATATGCTTAATAAACCCCTAAAAATGATCACATTGGATTATAAATCTATTAGCTAAAATGGAGTTTAATTACTGTGTTTCTTGACTTTTGAGTGGAGTATGTGTTTATGTGTGTTTCTCACCCAAAAAAAAAAAAAAAAAAAAAAAACAAACAACTATGCTTCTCTAAAAATTGATAATTCTTTAGCTTAGGCAATAAAATAATTGAATGTTTGTTCACTTGGTTCCCCATTCCAACGCCTCACAGCTTTTTATTTTGCATGTGCTTTCTTCAAAATACTCTCTCTCTCTCTCTCTCTCTCTCTCTCTCTCTCTCTCTCTATACACACACACACACTATAGGGTAAATTACAACTTACTCACCTGAGGTTTGACCGAAATTTAAGTTGCCTACTTGCGGTTTGAAATCTCATAATGCAAGTGTTCCACTAGATTCTTTTATTTATCTTATTTGATCTTGTATTTTTATGTTTTTTGTGTTTTTAGATGAGGGAGACGTAAAAGTAGAGCAAAATTACATATTTAGCCATATTTTTAACATAAGTGGGTTACAAAACTCTAACTGAGTTAACTTCAGATGAGTAAGTAAAGTGTCAATTTTCAAACCACTGGTAGACAACTTAAATTTTGGCCAAATCACAGGTGGGTAAGTTGTAATTTACGCTATACTATAAAATTGTACATACATTAATACTAAGGGTACATCTAGTACACTGAATGTAGATAATTAGGAATAGTAATCTTATTACTGAGAATAGAAGACATTGTAATGGAATAACTATTACTATCCATAAGTTTGGTAGTTACATATGAAAAGTTTGTAAAAGATGATATATAAGGAAACTTTATATTTTTGGAAATATATTAATTTTAAAACTTATTATATGCACCACTGAATAGCTATTACATCCATTTTAAAGAGGAAAGTTATTCTTTAATTTAAAAAATAGTTATTCTATGAGTTCCAGTTACCTCAACTGGTAAAGTCTCTGATGGTTAAATAAGAGATCTGGAGTTCAATCTCTACCTACATCAAAAATTGATTAGTGTCTTGGTTTGATGATAAAGAGCTATCGTTAAGAGCGGACGCCATAGGTTAAAACTCTAAAAAAGAAAAGAAAAAAAGAATAGTTATTCCAATGTAATAACTAATTCATGTAATAAAGATGTAACTAAATGACCGAACTGTTATTACACAAGAATAACTATTCCATTACAGAAGTATTACGGCATAACAACGTTATTTATTTTTTCTTTTTTTGAGAATACTTTTGACTATATTAACGTATGCATATAATATTTAAATATAATGCCGATATGAATGCATTTATTTTTCCCAGGCAATATTCTCAAGGGTCTCTTTGTAAACCAAGGGAAGTGGAAATGCCACAACTCGCCCATGTGGCGAGTTTGGTTGGTGGAGGGCTGTCCCCACATGGACCCATCACCAGCCCTCCACCAACCATAACTCGTCACATGAACGAGTTGTGGCATTTGTTGTGCCACTTTATGTGGCACAAGACTTATTCAGGGAAGTGAGGCAAGTCCAAGTTTCCATCCATTGAAATTGTCTTGGTCCTTGATAATTTTCCACTATAAAAATAAAAATGTCTTGGTCGGTCTGATAATAACAGTTATGCATGTTTCACATAATGCAGGCAAAACCATCCAGCAACTTGCAAATTGCAATATAATTTGGGGCCTAAGGCCTAGGGGGAACTAATACCGAATTTATAATTGCATCATTCATGCACACTAACTAGTTTTTCCTATAAAAAAAAAAAGAAAAAAAAAGCCACTAACTAGTTAATAATCTAAAATATATACGTGGGTTCTAGTTAGCTTAACTGGTAAAGTCTCTAATGGTTGTATAAGAGATCTGGGGTTCAATCCCCGCTTACACCAAAAACTGATTGGTGTCTTGGTCTGATGATAAAGAGCTATCATCAGGAGCGGACACCATAGGTTGAAACTCTCTCAAAAAAATAATCTAAAATATATACCAATTGCTTATAATCAAAACTTATCTTAGGATCTGACTTTTGTTTCTCCAAAATATATAATTTGTTAATTACACCACACTCCCCACTAGTACATTTTTGTTTATTATAATAAGTAAGTAAAGGTAATATAAAAAATAAATAACAATAAAAGGAAATCTCACTTTTTAAAGCAAGAATTCATTGGAGATGACAAATATTGTAGATAAAAAAAAGGAGAAATTGCACTTTACCCACCTGTAGTTTGGCCCGTTTTAACAGTGCCCACCCGTGATTTAAAAGTTATCACTTAACCTACCTGAGGTGGCCTCCGTTAGACCCCCGTTACCCACCTCTGCCATTTCCGTTAAAAAATCTCCTTTACTATATAAGCCAAAATTAGAACCCAAATAGAACCCTAAAGGAAAGAACAAGTTCTCTCCCTCTCTCTACCTTAGAATCCCTAAAAATCCCCAAACTCATAATCCCTTTCTCTCTTCACTTAGATTGCCAAAGTGAAATCTGACACTTGCAAGCAAGAAGGTGTATTGAAGCTTGGGTTTTCCTTTATATCAACTTTAGCCCAGTCTCCTTCACACTCTCCATCAAAGTCGCCAACATAAGCACCTGCTCCTAAAGCTTCAGCGCCGTCGCCTACAGTTAGAAAGACTCCAGTGCCTGCTCTGTCTCCGGCAGTGGTGAATTTGAACAGATTGCTGGGTTTTTTTTTTTTTTTGCAGATTTTTTTTTTACTTGCAAATCTGGGTTTTTTTTAGAGAACCGAGCAAAAGAAAGAGGGTTAGAGTTTTATTTTGTGATTATTCTATGAAGAATTAAGTAGTCAATTTGAACAGATTGCTGGGTTTTTTTTTTGCAGAATTTTTTTTTTTTACTTGCAAATCTGGGTTTTTTTAGAGAACCCAGCAAAAGAAAGAGGGTTAGAGTTTTATTTTGTGATTGTTCTATGAAGAATTAAGTAGTCAATTTGAACAGATTGCTGGGTTTTTTTTTTTGCAGATTTTTTTTTTACTTGCAAATCTGGGTTTTTTTTAGAGAACCCAACAAAAGAAAGAGGGTTAGAGTTTTATTTTGTGATTGTTCTCTGAAGAATTAAGTAGTCAATTTTTGGATTTAGCAGTGGAAGGCTAGCGAATCTGTGGATGTATGTTCATATAGATTTGTGGCTTTGTTTGTGATTGTAGGTGTATTGGTTTTCTTTTATGTTTTATGTGAAGAAGAAGAAGAAGGAGAGAAAAGAGGAGAGAGATATAAAATATAATGAAAAAGACACATTTATCTCTATTTTTAACGGTGAAATGGGAGATGTGGGTAACAAGAGTCTAACGGAGGCCACCTCAGGTGGATTAATTGATAACTTTTAAATCACGGGTGGGCACTGTTAAAACGGGCCAAACCACAGGTGGGTAAAGTTCAATTTCCCCTATAAAAAAAGCTCGAAAAGTTAAAAAGAGACCTACTATCTGTGTTAATGTGGTTCATGATGATTGTGGGGGAGGATTTGTTCTAAGCCCGCAAGCAATTTGTCCGCTTTAGGGCCGAAGGACCCGTACGGCTTTGTTCTTTGCAAGCGACGTGAGTAGTTTTTGAGACTTGCTCCCACATCGAAGAAAGATGCGCCCCACTCATGCCTTATAAGCCTTGACTGAAGGCAAGAGTGTATCACTACAACACACCCGCACGGCTTCGTTCTTTGCAAGCGACATGAGCAGTTTTTGAGACTTGCTCTCACATCGAAGAAAGATGCGCCCCACTTATGCCTTATAAGCCTTGGCTGAAGGCAAGAGTATACCACTACAACACAAAGCTGTGCGGGTCCTTCGGCCCCAAAGCGGACAAATTGCTTGCCGGGTTGGAAATCTCCTCCCACAATGATATTGGGTACTGATTTAGTCAAGGATTCAATCTATCAATAAATCATGCCACTTTAATTGAAACGTTTAAGCAAGTTTATATTTGTTAAATATTCCAAGCCCAACATAAAGATATTTCTTTTTTTTAATATAAGTTTTTGCCAACCTAAAGATAACGAAAAATAATAATGATATCTTGAGTTAAGATCCGAGTGCTCTTTCTTCCATAGAAGCTTATGTGCGTACCAAATGATCAAGTATTAGATTTTCCTTCATTTCTTCTTCATCTCCTTTTTTTTCTTTTTCTTTTTTTAATTAAGGGGATACATTATGCTCTTAAAACATCTGATTAATCGGTTTGGTAATCACTAGACCATGCAACACTTTATAGTTAGGACTTGGAAGTGGCATCACTTAACTACAAGAGTTAATAGTGTCCAAATATTATGATCAAGAATCATCTGCCTTATGCTAGTTACAACATAATGGTAAACATTGAAGCAAAAAATATGAGTCTTCTATCCAAGCATGAAATGGAGGCTGGTACACTGGGAAAATTTAAATCAAACAAAATGCTTGAATTGGCGATCTACAATAGCCAGGAAAGCAAAGGATGGTCAATCAGTGATTTGGAGAGGCCTAGTTAAAGCATGGCCACTGTTTGAGAGGGGTATGGATCAGATCCTTTTAGATGGCACCAAGGTCCATTTTAATTTTATCAAATAACCAGTGGCTCCAAGGTCCATTTTTTATTTTATCAAATAACTGGTTGCATATAGGTCCATTACATTTTTTTAATAAAAAAAAGGAGTTCATATGTATGGTCACTGTCCCCAGCCCACTTAAACTTTACTCATGAATGACGTGAGACTACCCGTGCAATAATGAGGCTAGTTATTGCTTAAACCTACATCTTCAGAGTTGCAAAGTGATGGATCATAAGAACTTCCTACCACTATGCCACCTGCACAAGTAGTGAATTGCCCTCTACATAGTTACGTTGAAGACCCCTTAAGCAAAGAGAAGGAGAACTTGATGTGATAAGGGAGGTTTGAGATGATCTTGGGAATTAGGACCTTAGCATGGACAGCATGGTATCCTTTGACATCTCACTCTATTAAAAATTACAATAGACTCATTAATTCCATTCCAAAGCCAACCCTAAGATCGGATCTTTCAGATAGAATCACATAGACTCGTTCGAGTATGGGAGACTTTGATGTGATGGTTGCATACAATTTGGAATTGGATGCCAGAAAAGGCAAAGAGGACTCTTTGATTAGAAATGGTTATGGAAATTTGAAGTCCCTATCAATAGTGAGGAACTTTAAGCGTATATTTTAAACAAAATTTGATCAATGAAGTTACAAAACTAAAGGAATATAATTATGTTACCATGTTGCCATAAAATAAGTTTGTATTGCAAGAATTAAATTTTTTTTTTTTTTTTTTTTTTTTTTTTTTTTGGGGATATGACAGGATTTGAACAATGATGATTGTTCTATGATAGTTATTCTTTATCAGCAAATAAAGACAAAATCAGTTTTTAGGCAGGATTTAAATCTAAGTTCCTTACCTATAGATGAAAGACTTTACTGATTAAACTATACCAATTCTTTGTTACATATATATTGTTATTTCATTTTCCAAGCAGAGGGCAACTTTGGCATTCTATATTCTGCTACTCAAGCACTCTTGAGCAAGAGGAGGACTCCAGCTTGTCACCATTAGAGTGCTCAATTCAATCATTTGATTATTTGATCCTTCAGCTCACTTGTATTCTATTATTAATTGCAACTACTTTTTTAACAAGAATAATCAGTAGACTTTGATTTGCTGTCCCCACCTAATTCTTCAACACAATATTATTCGGTTAAAAAAAAAGGAAGAAAAAAAAGGAAAAGATGGAACAAATCCATGAAACTTTTAAAAAATGTGGGGTCAAATGAACCTTTTGATAAGAAATGAATTGGAAGGAAGCAATGATGCTCTCTCTTTAAGTCTAGTCTTCCACCAACCTTTATAAAGTAGGTACTTTGGGAAGGGGTAGTGGAAACATCCTCCTATCTGAAAAGAAAAATAAATATGATAACTCATGCCAAAGTTTATAGAGAAGAATCATGAAAGCTTATATTCATGTCTTTAGAGAAAGAAAAAAAGAAAAAAAAAAAAGATGCTTTGGTCATCCTTAGGACTATAGCTGTCTTCTTACTCCCTCTGTATCAATTTGTTGATCTTGCTTACAAAAATAAAAATTTTAAGAAAATATTATATAATAAATTGTTATATTTTATATAGATAAAGTTTAGCTACAAATTGGTTGTAGCCTAAAACTACAATCTTATTCAATATCTTTTTATTGGAAGTGAATTTTGACAAATCCACTATTGGATTACATCTTCTTTTTATATCCTCCTTCCTTGCAAAATTTCTAGAAAATTAAAAATCAATAGCTATGTCATCAATATATTGTTTAAATTGTAAGTTTTTATAGTTTAAAATTATGCATAAAATATAAGCTTATAGATTATATAATAAATAATATTCGATTGACACAAAATTTGTTATGTGTATTAAAAACATAAAGAACATGCAATTCAACGGTTAGATTTTCAAAATATGCAGTAATGTTTATTTTATTGAGTAAGGTTGTAATCTTAAGCTACAACCAATTTTGTAACTAAATTTTGTCCATTTTATATAAGAATATATAAGTTTCTAAAATAATCCTCATTAGTTTAATTTGTAATAAAAAAAGAGTATCGACTACTTATATAAAATATAAAGTAAATTAGAAAAGTACTAACAACTTCTTATTCTTTTAACTTTTCCAAGAGTGCTATATTTTGAGACATTTCAAAACGGAATAAAGGAGTAAAATAAAATAGGGCAACAGGTGCTGTAGATTCACCAATAAATTCTAACCCAGCTTGTGGCATTATTGTTTTATTCTTTTCTCTATTCCTAAAGCGAAATAAATTTTTTTACTAATATTACAATTTGGTAGGTACAAAAAACTTTACCAAAAGATAGATAAATATCTTCCTTGTGTTGGGATCACTTTTGTTACTTTACCATGTATTGTATTTTGGTTGTCTTGCTTGGAGAGTCTAGTTCACTTCTCATGTCAGCATAAAATAAATAAATAAATATAGGAAAAAATATATTGCACACAGTGTATAACCCTCAAGGGTGTTTGTAGTGCGCTGCAGTGCGGTTTTAGACCATTTTTAGCACCGCATTTTGCGGTGCGGTTTAGCTAAAACCATAACTGCACTGCACTCTATTTTTGCGGTCATATGTGCGGTGCAGTGTGGTGTAGTGCGGTTTAGAGTTTAGCAAAAACCATAACCACACTGTATCTTATTTTTGCGGTCACATGTGCGGTGCAATGTATAAGATGCAGTTTGAACGGCTTGAAGTCCGTATATTTTTCAAATTTTGGGCTTTTCCTACCCAGCCCAAAACTAATTTTTCCCTTTGTTTTGGGCCAGGTTTAAACTATTGAGCTAATTTCTCCTTATTTTGGATTGGCTTTCCTAGTCAACTCTTGCTAGGGTTATCAAACTTTTTTTTTTTTTTTTTTGAAAACTAGGGTTATTGAACTATTAATAATATATTTAATATTAAAAATAAATAAATATATTAATATATAGAGAAGGTGCGGTGCGGTTTGTGCGATTTTCTTATTATAAAACCGCAAACCACACTGCACCATGTGGTGTAGTGCAGTTATGCCATTTTGCAGGTGGTTTTGGTGCAGTTTTTGCGGTTTATGTGGTTTGGTGAACACCCCTAACCCTCATTAGTTTAATTTTTAATCAGAAAAGAGCATTGACTACTTAAATAAAATAAAAAGTAAATTAGAAGAGTTAACAATATCGTATTCTTTTAACTTTTCCAAGAGTGCTATATTTTGAGACATTTCAAAACGGAATAAAGGAGTAATAAAATAGGGCAACAGGTGTTGCAGATTCACCAATAAATTCTAACTTGGCTTGTGGCATTATTGTTTTATTTTTTTTCTCTATTCCTAAAGCGAAATAAATTATTTTATTAATACTACAATTTGGTAGGTACAAAAAACTTTACCGAAAGATAGATAAATATCTTCCTTGTGTTGGGATCACTTTTGTTACCTTACCATGTATCGTATTTTGGTTGGCTTGCTTGGAGAGTCTAGTTCACTTCTCATGTCAGCATAAATAAATAAATATAAGAAAAAATATATTGCACACACTGTGTAACTGTAAAAATATTTTTAGAGTATTTACACACACTGTGTATAATAAACACAATACATAAATAGGCTTACAAACAAAGGGGTGAAGACCAAAACCAATTAATAACAGAAAGTCTATAGACACAAAAAAATTTGACAACAAATTTAACTACCGTTGATATAACATATTGCTAGTAATAGATAAAAAAAAAAGTGATGCAATACTCAATAGTGGGCCAAGATAAAAATCAGTATATGCTTGTCACATAACAAATGTCAAAAATGTTGTCAAATTTTGTGTACGTAGCATTGCTCAATTAATAATCATGATTTGAATTAATGGTTCACAAGAGAGGACAAATTTGGAATGATGAGAGAGAGAGAGAGATTGATTAACATAACACTATGTTTGGATGGGTGGATTTTAGGGAGGATGGAAAAATTTGGAGAGAAAATAGGAGAGAAAATGAGAAAGGGTGTTGTTTGGTAAGGAGGGAGGGAGAGGAAAATTTTTGGTGGGGCCCAGGCATTTTCCACCTAGGCCCACCTAAAACTTGTCTCTCCAAAATGGAGAGAAAATAGTGTGGGAGGAGTTTTATGGGTAAATGACAAAATTGCCTACTGCACTGATTTCGTCCCATTGTCTTTTTTTTTTTTTCCTTTTTTTTTTCTTCTGCCTACTTTCCTGGGCATTTGCTCCTTTTAAGGCATTATTTATTATTATTATTTTCACTTTTTGAGAACGATGCCTACTCTTTTAAAAAAAAAAAAAAATCCTTTTTTCTTTTGATTTTCTGGGCTGTACGTAGTTTTTTTTTTTTTTTTTTAATTAGACATGATTTTTTTTCCTGGACATAATTTTTATTGTTTAATAAATTTGGGTGATTGTTTTTTTTTTTTTTTAATTGCTTGTCATTTTTTTATTTTAATTGTGCATTATTTTTTAACAAGGGTATATGAGTAAATTTATACAAACTCACTTTTTCCATCCCTCCACTTTTTTACTCCCAACCAAACAAAAAGGAAGGAAATTAAAATATTTTTTATCCTCCCACTTTTCTATCCTCCCACCATTTTCTATCTTCTAATTTTTTCACCCCTCCAACCAAACACACCCTAAGAGAAACTCATTTTAGCACACGTAGAAAGTAATGCACAAGTACTTTCTCCTATTGGGAATTAGCTATGGTTTTAAAAGTAGAGGAAAAACTGCTTATTGCTTCTCATTTGTCGTGTCTTTATGAGCAGTTTTTCAAAGTCACGTTTTTTATAGGTACAATTACACTTTAATCAATTTTTAACAAGAAGCCAAGAGCACACACCAAACTCCATCGTGTCTTATGAGCATTTTTTTGTTAAAAAAAAAACCCTACTTTTAGCAAAAAGCTGCATCCAACAGCTAGATCCTAGAGAAGTTCCATCAAAGCTGTCTTAAATGATATATAAATCACATTGCTAACATGATGTCTGGCCACCTAAATTTTATCTTGCTTGACAACGTATGTCAATCACTTTAGGAAATTGTTTTTTTTTTTTTTTTTGGTAAGAGACTTTAGGAAATTGTTGTAGCACACTGCAAAGTGCACACTCCCATACACACAGCACATGAAAATTATATCTTCAAAACACGATTTTAATTATAAATTTCAAATAGTGAAATCATGTTTTGAAAATACGATTTTACAATTTAACTGAAATCGTGTTTTGAACTCACGATTTCAGCTGATGTGGTACACACACCTGTACACACCAGTGAGTAATTAACAGGGCTATGTTAGTTTAGTATATGTGACAAAAAAGACAATATTCTATAGCCTATTCTAGTTTTAGAACTAGTAATTTATCAGAATAGCATGCAAATTCACAACCTTATACGCAATTGAACAGGAGTTCAAAGAATGCATTACACAATGAATTAACTTCTACTATAGAGTGAAAACTGCTAAAGAAACTATATAGTAAGTTAGTAATATACAACAATGCTTACAAGCTGTAATTACAATTCCAGCATTAGCGTTACACAATTCCAGTGGACATTGCGAGTAATCAATCCCTCAAATATAGCATAAAGGTCCTTGTTCACTTGGTCAAATATCAGTCTTCTGTAGAGTCTCCGGAAATATAAATAGATGTTGGACACTACAAAGAAAAAAAAAAAAAAAAAAAAAAAAAAAAAGAGAGAGAGAGAGAGAGAATCTACCTCTTTGGTTTGCTTGTGGGCATTCAATTCCTTAACATTGGCTAGAAAGGCACCAAAATGATCACAAGACAAACGGCTCTTGATGACAAGAAGAGAAGGGATCAGATGAACAACTGCTTCATTTGAGAAGCCAATAACCTTTTTCTTTTATTGATAACTTACACACAAACCCATTGGGTCTTGAACCCACTTCACCCTTAACATTACTCTTTTAAGGGGAGGGTTTACCATTTGAGCTACAGCTCAATGGCAAGAAGCCAAGAACCAAATCATAAGCACAAAAAATTTTAAATTTTGGGTTCCAGGACTGCTATTGCTTTTGGCAATAGTATAAATAAATGTTATCCCCTATATCCAGACCTCTTGTTTAAATAAAAATGTTCAAGTTACAAGAGGACTTAAAAGTTTGGTCCACCTCAGGATTGCAAGTAAGCTGCAAAATATGGCACTCATGGAATTTCATCGACAAAAAGAAGCACCATTTTAGCCATATTGGATGTGTGTATTCATTGTATGAATTCTTGATTTTTGCATAATTTAGAAAGATGTTTTTTGAAAAGTTACTTCCACCATTTGGATCTAAAAACTGTCTTTAGCTTACTTGGCAGAAGAACTCTTTCCCATCAACCCGCTTTCATCCTGAAACAGATTAAACAAGGACTAATAAAACAGTTTAATGACCCAATAATTAAAATTTCCATAAACAATCTTCTTATATAGGTGCATGGGTATGATAGAGCTAACCAGTTTGTCATCCTGAATCAGAGCTTAATACTGAACTGTGATGGCTTGAGAACATAGAAGAAAACAAAAAAGACCGATCATCAAATAGGCCTCCTGATGATGAAAATGACATTGAATATTGCCTTGGGGACACAGGTTTAGATGTTCATATTGGGGACACCGACGCAGAGAGGCTAGGAGGGGAACCTGGAGGAGTAAGCCGAGGTGTGCTAGTTTGGGATACTAACAGGAGGCCATGTGATATATGAGGTCTTAAAGCTGCAAGGGTTAGCAAGCAACAAAATTAAGGTTAGAACTGGCATGCTCAGTTGCAGGGTTTTGAATCCATAAGCAATACCACATATGGCATGCCTACTACAATGCACATTAATTCATGCAAGACACTTAATTCAATTGACTAAGTGAAGAAACTCTTATATTAGACTCTATCTTCAATTTTTAACATGCACATACCATCTGTCGCATGATCCTCCACAAATGAATTTCCTACTTCAGACATCTCACTCTGGACTGAAGGGAATCTAGGAGGTGGAACTGTGGCATAATCTTCTCAAACAAAATAGACAGCCTCTTTCAGATTAATGGTTGTACGGATAGAATTATATATACCATAATTTGAACCAAACATTTCACTTTAATATTTGACAAGTCATTGCATTAACATAAGGATAAAAATATTGGTGTAAGTTTCATAAGCCAGCATTTTCGACCCACAAAAAAATGCAGTATGTTTTCAAATTCCAATTTGTTTCAATCAGACAAGATATGGAAATTTTTCACAAAGGAATTTAAGATACTTATGGCTTTGGATGAGTTAATACATTCATTTTCATTTTTCATTTAGATCAGATGGCAATAATATGCGCAGCTAGCCCTCCCTCACCCCCAAAATCTCCCCCTTCACAGGTTGATTAGACCTCACCCTTTTAAAAAGGGCTCTTTCCATTTGGCCATAGAGGCCAGGAGTGAGCTAATTTTTTCAATTTCAGGCCCAAAAGATTCCTATGCAGGAATTAAGACCCATTAGTCAGCAAGTTTCATTTCTATGTGCACACAGACACACTGTTGGGACATTTATCAACATGATATGCTAATAGATCACCTAGAATCCACTAGTTATAATACAATCAATACAAAAAAGGAATGTAAGTAATATAGAGGACCTCCGATCTGCAATGCAGAAGATAAACTTGAATGGCTTTGTACATTAGAAACAACATCTGGAGGTCCTGCCTGTGGGAAATACCAGATTTAGTGGTGACACAACACCAGCCAGAATATACTAACACATTCAGCTATTTTCATGAATTTGCTACTTTAAACTAGACAAATACTTCTTTAAAAAACTTGGGAATGCTGAAAGGAAATCACTCACAGAATTTTCATCTTCTTCAAGTGATTTCATGAGTGTCTTCCTAAAGACCTTCAACTGCACACATATTTTAAACAATAAGACCTCGTTAAACCTCCAACAAATAAAAACATATTCTACTCTCCTTCAATTATATATACTCTGCATCAACTCTGTACTTTTCAATGGACAAAATTACTGCC